>PVKB01001260.1:0-361306 GCA_004027205.1 Ctenodactylus gundi
AAAGGAAACTTGGACAGTGAAAGGGAGACCAGCGACACCAATGACCCCAGAGAAAAAGTGACAACAGCTAGAGGAGAAGGAGCTGAGAAAAAAGTAGGTTAGTAATCAGTGAAATATGAGTAAATAAGATATGAAAGTTAGGAAATTAAGAAATAACTAGATTTGCCTACATGTCTGTCGCTTTAAGTATATTTATGTGATATAGATTTAAGTTCATTTAATGTAGCAATGTGATATAGTTTTAACTTTGTTTTGTTGTAGCAATTCACTTATTAGGTCACTAATGAAAGTTTATCCTAAGGAAACTGATTGATGTAAAGATAATCTTGTGAATGTACAAATACGCACCATCCAGTATTCAGATAAGGCAACTGAATTTCATTTATTTATTATTTTTTCTTCTTTCCCAAATTAACTATCCTTTTGAACTACATGTTTATAATTATTTTCTAGTGTGAACTGGTGGGTAAGGCCAGGTTTAACAATAACAACAAAGATGTAGGAACATATGGAAAAAAAAAAACTTTTGGTGAATATCCCAATGAAGGGATTGGTCGGATTTAGAGAGGAGATATCAAGATTTGAGTACTGCGAACCCATTAGAGGAATAGGAAGCTGGAGTAGAGTGGTGACATGAATGAAATGACTTAGGCGCGGAAGATTAATACGTTAAACACCGTATGGTTTCTCGGACTTGGAAAACCCAGAACACAGACATTCTTTGGAACCATATGAAGTGATAGCTGGAGCCGAGGGAAGGGACAGGGAGGGGTTGGGAGGGTTGAAAATGGGAAGGGATTGTAAAGTCGATGTGATACATAGATGTAGGAAATACCCAAATTCATTGTAAATACTATGTATTACATTTGTATATTAATAAAATAGTGGGAGGAAAAAAACAAAAAAAACCCCCACTCTATCTGTTGTACATACAATGTGTGACTACTAATCTACAGTGGCTCCATCATATTGCCATGTAAGAGTTCACATTCCCCTGCAATAGTTCAGACTCCCCTGGCTCTCCCACTCTATTCCATCAAGACTACTTTCCTTCCTTTCCTTCCTGTAATCTCCATTTCTTCCATGGCCTTACTCTCATCAAGGATAGCTTGTACATTATCAGAAGCAATCGAAGAGGCTGTCCCAGAGCTCCTATCATCACATCTTCCTATGTTTATGAGCAATACCGATGAACTCTGCCTTCTTTCTTGTAAGGATGGGACAGCACAGTGCCTAAGGCCAATCATGCTAGTCTTCTAGATCCTAAGCCCTCCCTTCTACTCAGTATCTTTCCAACAATTTCCTTCAATTTCTATCTCATCAACTCTTCTGTGTCTTCAAAATTATTCATGTCAACATACAAAGATGCTGCTACAATTTCCACCTCATTTTCACTTCCCACAATTACAAAGCCAAGACTTTCTGTGACAGTTGTCTCCAACTCTTCTCCTCTGTCTCTCTCAGTACTAAGTATTGAACCTGAGGCCTTCACACTAAGCTAGATCCCCCACCACTTCTTTTAACTTTGATTTTTGAGCGATTTTGCTAAATTGCAAATTGAGGAGGCTGAGCTCAAACCTGAAATCCTCCTGCCTTAGTCTCTCAGTGTTCTGGGATTATAGATCTGTGCCACGAGGCCTGGCTCTCTCTTTTCTCTAGAATCCATTTGAATTTAGTCTTGTCCTTTCCTTCCACCAAAAGTGGCCTTTTTGTTAAGGTTATTAATATCTCCAAGTTGCTAAATCCAATACTCTGCTCTCGTCTATTACTGACCCATCAGTAGTACTGATGACTAGTTCTCCTTCCTCAACATCATCAACCTCAACTCTAGGATACCACAGTCTCCTACATGTTCTTATCTGACTTAGCTGATCCTCTTCTATCTTCTTTGCTGGCTACTTTTCAACTTCCTAATATCAAAAACTTAAAGCTCAGACCTCTCTTTACCTATGACTTTCTATCTGTACCCACTACTCTCTGTCGATACGTACTTTTTTGATGATCTCCTACAAAATCAGACTTTAAATATCTGTATCATTAATATGGAAAAAGCCTCAAATCAATGTAGGTGCAGTGGCATATCCCTATAATCCCAGCTACTTGGGAGGCTAAGGCAAGAAAACTGCAAGGTCTATTTGAACCTTAACAAAATCCTTTGTCAAAAAAAAAAAAAAAAAAAATTCAAAGACTTCTGGTGATGTGTCTCAGTGATAGGTCACTTGCCTAGCCAACTGCTTCTAAACACGTCAACCAGTATAAATAATTGGCTTCTCAAATTTAATCTGTTTCCAACAGAATTTTCAATCTTTCATGACAAATCATTTCCTCAGTCTTCCCCACCTCAGCTAAATGGTAACCCTACCCTTCCTGCCAGACCAAAATCTTGATTTATCCTTAACTCTCCTCTTTCTCGCCCTCTATATTTCAATTCTTATCAGCAATACCTTCAATGTGCGCCCAGAATGGAGCTTCCCCATCTGACCTTCACTACTACCACCATCACATCTTGCCTGGACACAATAATTGTCTTCCGACTGGTTTCGTGAACCTGCCACTGTTCCCTTTTTGTCCATTCCCCACACAGTAACTCTAGATAAAACTAAATCATGTCATTCCTCAGAACTTCTAGCACTTGCCATCTCAATGACAATAAAATTCGAAGTCTTTGCTATGACTACTACAAGGTTGACCCCACACAAATTAGCACACCATTATGTCTCTGAACTCACCACTCTGTTCAGATACTTGAACTCCTTGGCTGGTCCCTGACGAAGCAGGTATACTCTTAACTCAGGGACACTGCACCTGCCTTTCAACAGTGCCTTCCCACATTTGCATGGGTGCATCCCTCACTCTTGTCGGATTCTGCTCCAATGCCACCATCTCCGTGAGTACGTCCCTGGCTACTGCCCACTCACTTCCCCACTTTACCTTTTCTCCTCCTTAGTAATCGCCGCTGCCAGTGTATTTTACCTAGCTATCTCTCTCACTGTCTCCTTCTCCACTAGAATTAAGCTCAAAGACTTTTATCTGTTTGTCACTGCTAAAATACAGAATATAAACGATGTGACACAGAATACAAATGCCATGTAACAGATATTCAATAAACAGTATTGCTTTTTTTCCCTCTCCCAGCCTGTTAAGTCAATACTAGCATTTGAAAGCATATTAGCAGCAATGCAATGCCAACATCAGAAAAAATAATAATTGAATTCCTTTTCCTTATTAAAAGTAGGTTAACAGTAGCATACCACAGGTGATAGCTAAAATTTTCTAAAATACAAACCTACAATCCTTTCAAAACTTTCAGGTATTACACATAACTAAAACAGTCCGTTCCAGAAGAGACGCTTTTCCCAAAATGTAATTATTTACCTTAGTAGAATCATTTTTTGATGTTTCTAAGCCATCCTGAGAAGACATTTTTCTTCTCTGCTCTGTGGCTGATGGCTTCACCTTAGTTGGGGACACTAAGACAGCTCCACCTGAAAAAATGCAGAAAACATGTTTCAATCAAGCTAACATCAAGTAGAAAAAGCAGGTTAAAGACTACAGTGTTTGCATATTACCAACAGCTGGAGTAGTGAGATCATGATGAGTCCTTTGAATTCCACCAAGTTCTCTCAGCTTTGGAGTAGGAAGCCTGCCTCCAGATCCTGAGGATACAGAAGAAGAATCCGACCTGCAAATTGAAAACTTTATTAGGAAGCATCTTCTTGGAAAATGTGAACAAAAATCCTGTGTTAGGACTGTAAGGACATCTGTGAGAGAAGGTCATTCGGTTTCTGAGAAAACAACAATCAAATCCATATGCAGTTCACAGGAACTAAATCACAGAAAAGGAGGCCATTCATTGCAAATCCACATCAGCACAGCGGCACACTGTTCCACCAAGCCAGGGCTGAGTGCCTCTGTCAGCACAGCTAGGAAGGGATAAAGGATGTGGATTACGGCCAAAAAAAAAAAGACCACTCCACTCCAATGGTAATAAAAAAAATAAAAAATCCTCCCAAGCAATCTACATATAAAATAAAAGGAATTCATTATTTTCAAAAATACTATAAAACAGCAGACTTTTTCAGTAGAACTATCTGATATTAATGAAAACTAGTTTTATTTTTATTAACACTAAACTTGTGTTATCCTTCTAGACACATTTGCCAATCTGGTAAATCATAATTATAGGACATAAATAAAAATAATCTTACTTCCTCTGCAAGCAGCCCAGTGTTTACATGTTTAATTAGCAATTGGTGGTGACTCAAAACACCTAGGTGGATCAAATTATAATTGTAGGCACTTGGTGATATTAAAGTAAATTTGCTCTGTATAAGTCATAAAACTGAAAGTGTAAACAGCTATCCCCACTGACAACATAAAATACCTATCAGTCATGTAAAATGACACGCTATACACTGAGAAATTTAAAGCGCTCACCCTTCCCTCGTCTTGGCTGCCTCAGGCTTCTCGTGTACGTCCAGCTTCTCTAGCTCTCCCGCGTACACCTTCTCATTCTGTCCTCTCTCTGGCTCCTCCTGGTCCTCCTCTTTGGGCTGTTTCTGTGTGTCCTCACAGGTGTCCTCTGCGTCCCAAGCCAGCCGCCTTCTAACAGGTAAGGTGGCAGCCTCTGATAGGCCCAATTGCTCCGTGGTATCTTTCTGGGCCTCTTCTTCCACAATATCTCTTTTTTCTTCTGTTTTTTCAGAAGAGCATTTCTGTAAAATCTTGTGGCTTGTGGGATCTCTGCACAACAAAGTAAGTTTTATTTTAAATTAGAGTACCTCCAGTTTTCCACTTCAAACTAATTTTAGTGAGCTCATCATTTTCTCCCACAGTTAACAGTTTCCCACCTATGCTGCCTTGTCCAGGCATTAATGAAAGAAATCTAATTAAGAGTTCATTTTATAGCATAATAAATCAATCATATAAAGTTTCTATTAAAATATTCCAAAATATATCTATCTCCCCTTACTCCTACCGTTATATGTACATACATGTTCTTCTAACTACTAAAGTCATACTTACCTACAAAATTGTAATTTATATGCACAATCTTGGACTTCACATGGCATACCTAATTCAGCTACTAAACTGACATTTTACACAAACTCATGTATTTGTGGTCAAATATGCTGATTCAAATTTTATACCTTAAGTTCATTTTTTCAACACGTTAACACAAGACTCTGTGACAAACTTAAATCAGATGGTGTATAATTAGAATTTATAGATTAATTTGGCATGTATGACTACATTAATATAATACCTAAAAACTATTTTGTTTGCTACAAATTACTGTGCAATTTCTCTTACAAATAGTTAAATCACTTTAAGACTCAAAACAGCAGAGAATTCTCCCATAAAATTACCTCATAAATCAAGGGCCAACCTCCATATTTGCCAAAAAATCCATTAATAAGTGATAATAGTTATGTACTAGCAGCTTATATTTTCTAAGCTTTTTAATTTATTATTTTAAACTTTCTAAAGCCCTTTACATCTATCACATAATCTTTCTTATTTTTGCAATTGTTATAATTATATAATTTAGCCTTCCAAAATTATATTCCATTTTATTTATACAAATATATATAGCAAACAGATATAGTTTTGCTTGTCACAGGGAATAAATCCAATATAAGTGGTTAGCATATTTCTATTTGATCTGAAGATAAACTGCAAGTAGTCATGACATTTTCTTCTAGAATTCTATGATCCACATAAGGTATGACATACTTTTTTCACCATCCACAAAGATCATCTCACCCAGCAAGATCTAACGCTATGATGTTACTACTAATGGTTCCTTCTGAGCTCGTGGTTGAGGAAACATCCCAACAGCAGTTCTTATCAGACAGAATCTGATTGAGATGGTCCCGAGAAAAATGTGTTCCTTGAACTCGTTTCCGGTAAAATTCAGCCTTTTCTCTGAGTTCTTTAACCTATGCAGGAGAGTTAAGACTTCATCAATTATTGTAAATGCTCCTTTATGGATATCACCAAGAAGCATTTCAAAGACATTGCACAAATATAGCCAGAGACCAAGGAAAAGGGAAGGCAAACATAGCCACATACAATCACCAGATGGTGTGCATTTAAGCAGAAATTAAAACAATCAAGCTGAAGCACAATGCAGTTATTTTATTTCAGACCAGCAGGCAGGGAGAAAAAGTAGCTAAGACAAATACTGACACCTTTTCAGTCCAACTGAAATTACACAAATATTCTATGTATTATTATAATTTTTAAAAACTCAAAAAGCAACCAACCTCTGCATACCACATGGCATTTAGAGAACCCTAGGAGAGGAATACAGAAACACACTTAATGACAGGTTAATGTCATAACTGATTATTAATGGGAAGTAAAGAAATACTGTGTCTTATTATTCCTCCTTCTAAACACATACCAAACTTATCAATCAATATTTCTTAGTATTTCAGTAATACTTAATTCAGTAATTAAGATATCTTACTATTGACTTGAAAACCACCCACATCCTTGTATAGCTGGGATGCTGTGAATGACAGGTAGCCAGTACTACTGTCCTACCACTGGAAGAGTGCCGACACTGCAGAGGCTTCCAGCCTGGCCTCCTACCCGACCCTCTAATCCCAGCTTTATATACATCTGCTGCTACTAGAGAAGCTCTCATTGAGACAGCTGCAAAACTTTCCTCTCCAAGTCCCTCATATTCTGTGAAACCAGCAAAACAACCTTTTAAAAAATGTACTAAATATATTGACATATAAATATATAATGAAGACATTCCCATAAAATAATTATAATATATTCAACTATATAACATATTATAACATAAAAGTTCTGATGAACTATAAGGTAGTTAGAATCATTCCTATGCAATGCAAATAACATACTTTGACATGAAAGCGAGACTTCATACCACTAAGCCTTTTATTTTATACATCATACTGCCACCTGCTGGCTTCTCTAAATAGAATTCTACAATGTTTTAAAAATGGTACTTTACCCTTAAAATTCTTAAAAACCTTTATTCTCAACAAGCCTTTATTTTCTATCACAAAATAGACTATTACCATTGAAAAGACAGGATATTGTATACTACAATTACATATGTTTCACTTCAAGGCAAAAAAGAAAAGCAAATAATGGAACTTAGCAATGCAAAAGCAATTGGAGAAATACCCTTGGCTCCGAAACAAGAAATATGGAAATGGTGAAAGCAAAGGCACTGAAGGTGTTACATGTCTGGAGAAATAACCAGAGGACAAGAAACCATGTAATCCCAGCAGGGTCCACTGCTCTAAATGAGTCAGACTGAAAGATAATCTGGCATACTGTTTTCTTCACTACCAAAAATAAAAATTGAGCTATGCTCATTTTTCACTTCTAACAATTCTTGTACTTTAAAGAAAATTTATTTCTAATAGTTGGATTTGCATTTAAATGTAGAACTGAGACATATGCGTTAAGTCTGATGAACTTCTAAAATCAGGGCACTCTACAAAGGAACCTGTTATAAAGTGCCTTGTGACACTCCAGAGTTTACTTCTAGTAAGTTTCTACATGTTTCAAATGTTGCATGGACATCCCATCACCCACATGAAATCTGCATGCTGTGGCATCCCTTTCTCCTCTGTGTTCTCAAAATCCCCCTCCACCAACCTATGAACTCCTTGAGGCAAGGAAGAAATGCAGTAGTTAAGGACTAATTTACTTCATAACCTGTCCTACATATGGACAAAGCAGTAGCCTGAAGCCAGGCAGCTGGCTACCACAGATAAGCAAGAGACTGCTTTGCACTTGATGAGCTTAACTTCTGGCACAGGCACGCAGCCTAGATCTAGCCTCCCATGGATACACACTATGCTGTAACAAACACATAAGATACAGACAGAAGGAGGTGTACAAAGGGGTCCAACCAGTACTGTCCTGCGGGTCAGGCAGAGTGGGAAGAGCAGGAGAGGAACTGTGTCCTATCTACATGGAAACAGCTAGTGCTTGGCAAATGAGAAGAGTAATGACCTCTTCTGCACACAGAGTAATTCAGTTTTGATCCCAATTATATTTTAAAAGGAATCTTAGCAAGTTTTAGTTTATTATGTTCTATATGCTACCAATATTTAAAACTTAATGAATTAAATTTTCTTTATCAGCAATGTTTATTAGTAATCCTAGTGCAAAATGTTACATCTTTACAAACACACACTTAAACTTCTACAGACTTAAACTAAGATGAAAATGAGAACAACACCTCCCAAAGTGTTCTACTAGGAAGAAAAAAAATCACTAGTGTAGATTCAAGAAAAATTCATACAACCAACACAAAGCTACTAAAATGATAGAAATAAGCCATTCTTACCCTAAACACACACACACACACACACACACACACACACACACACGTGCAGGCCTTCACTGGTCAAGGAATGTTACCAGACTATAAGACAAACAGGTACATATTCTAAGTCGAACAATCTCATTACCAAATTACTTTTCCCAAATTAATAATTCAACTAAGTCATTTAAATTTATATATGGGAAAATCAACTGCGAAAGCTGAGCTTTTTCCTCAAACTTTGTGTTCAAAAAAGTAAGTCATCATTTAAACCTAGTCACTTAGCCCTTACAATGCCAATCAAACTACAGGATGCTTCTCAAATATGAGACTTTATTGTGAAACAAAGTTCTATTTGTTTTATACCAACATGTCTTCACATTAAGATATTAAAATATTGGAATAAAGTTACTTCAACCAATGGTTTGAATGATTAAGAGATTACCTAAGAATAAAGTAAAAAGAAATCAAGCACAAATTCAGTAATTATTCTAAGGATGGGTATCCTATAATTAAATGCTCTTGTTATTAAAAATAAACTTTTAGTTGGACATGGTTGTGCACACGTATAATCCAGAACAATGAGAGGCTAAGGTAGAAGGATTTCAAGTTTGAGCCTAACCTGAGAAACTCAGTGACGTGACGGGACCATGTCTCAAACAAATAAACAAATGATCAAGCAAAAAGGCTGGGGAGGTAGCTAAGTGCAAAGGCCCTGGGTTCAATTCCCCAGTATTGGCCCCACCCCAAAACACAATCTTTTAAGTTAGTACTTTATAAATCCATACTACAAGTGGTTATATTACTGAAATGACAAATATATTAAAAAAGGCAACTACATAGATGTTAAGTGTACAGGTAGGGCTTAACACCAATGACTTAACTACACAAGTACAATATTTCCATAATACAAAAGGAAATAAGGATAGGATCTAGACTAGAGAATTCTAAGATGACTTAGAAGTCAGATAATATATCATGGTAAAAGCGCTGATATTAAAATGCATCTGAAGAACATGAATATACTCCATTAAATGCTAGAAATGGGGAAATTATTTTAATATTTAGGGACCTCATTATCAGCCACATACAATAAATGTCTTCTAGGGGAAAAAAACAAACCTAAGATTTAAGTAAAACATGGCCCTTGTTAAATATCTATAACTTGGCCGATGAAAACTGACTAGCATTACTGATCACAGACTTCATAGAGAAAAATTTTTAATAATTTTCCAACTCCAATATATTTTTAAATTATTTTGTTCAAAGAAGTTAAGGCAAACTATTTTAATGTAAATATTTACAGTCACCAGTACAGATTAATAAAACAAAGAAAAAGTTACATTACCAAGAAATTATAACAAGAAACCTTGAAAAGCACAGATCTTAACATAATGTTTTCTTCCATCAGGGCCAAGACAAGCCACTTCACCTTATGATCTTAATATAACAATCTTTCAGTCCTTTACATATTTAGGTTTGAGGCAGAAACACCAAGTCTTAGTCTAATTAAATCTCAGAAACTAAGGACAACCTTTCCCAACCAAGATCTTCTGACGACCTTGACCTAGTGAAGTGCCTAGATACAAGAGGTCCAAAGTCAAAAAAGCGCGGGACACGCCATCCCTCGGGGACCACCGTCGGTATTTTGCCTGTGCCCCAACTCCCCACCAGGCTTCAACCGCCTCTGACACAGAACTCAGGCCAAAATCCAGGATGCTCATAAATCGCTCAGGAGATTAACTAACTGTATACTTTTTTTCATCATGGCTGCTTTTGACACTGAAATTTGTAACTTGATTTCACCAGGGTAAATAGACAAATGCTGCCCAGAGAAAATCTGGGACAGCCGGATTTTTGTTTTCCAGGCAGCTAGAACTTTACCCGTGCTGCTTTGAGCCTTGCACAGGTAGAGAGCCAAGAGCACCCCAGTGGAAGGAGTTAAGTAACCTGAAACAGCAAGAGCTGCACAGAAGAGGCCAGAACATCAGGCTGGAGCTGCCAGCACCTATCCCAGAAGCTGATGACACACAACTCTTAGCCACTGCTTTTAAGTATTGAACTAAATAGGAGATTCATTCCCCACCCAAACTATCTCTACAATGAAAGGGGGAGGGACAGTTTATTAATACATGTTTTAACTTAGCTTATACACATATATAAAAGGGGAACCAAACCTGTCAAAAAAAACTTGTCAACATATTTTTAAATCCTAATTATACATACAATAAGGAAAAGCACTCTATTGCTTATTCTTTTTCTGTAAGCAGCTCCACTAAAGTCACACTTCTCTGCTCCAGGAAGTAACTGCCTTCTCTGAAAGCCTTATCTTCAGGTCTCCAGGGTTTCTCCCATCTGCAGCAGCCCTCTAACACTGGAATCCAAACTCCTGAGAGCCCAGGCGGCCCCTTCCCTTTGCCTATAGACTGTACAAGTGCACACTGATACTGGGTACCACTATCAGACACGTTATTTTATCCTGAAAATAATCTTCAGTTGAGAGACTGGAGGTCTGGATGTTATAAGAGAATCAAAACTATGACAGAATACTATAAACTGAGTTAACATACAAAATGTTTGATTTTATTAAAACAATGGCTTTAACTTTAGTCTCTAATAATAAATACTAATTTCTAAGGAGCCTGTTATAAAAACAATAAACACAATGATAAATTACATCCTAATGCACATACCTTTAAGCGCCTGACATTTTTGGTGTTATTATTATCTTTAAATTGTACTCCTCTATTACTAAATGAAACTTACTGTGGATTAAACTGTTATACAGGCAAAAAAAAAAAGTGTGAGGGGAGGGTCACCCACCTGATTTGGCATGTTTTCCTTCACACGTGTCCACGCTCCGGCTTTATACAAATACTGAGCAGGGCTCAGAAATTTTGCTCTATATTCAGAATTCACCTTCCTAACAAAGATGAAATAAAAATAAATATTTTACCATACTGGCCATCTAAATATATATATATATATATATATATATATATATATATATATATATATATATGGTGTGTGTATTTTTTTTAACAAAATACATACCCAAGCTTTTGATGTCTCCAAGGAGTGAATTTCTTTTTAGGCTGGTTTGAGTCTTCTGATGCCATCTCTGCTTCTAATTTTAAAGGATCATCTGTTTTATTACACTAGAATGGAAAAGATTTAAGCTTTTATGTTTAAAAATGTTATATATTAAACTAAAAACATAGATGCCATACAGTTGTGCTTGGATATTACATTTTGTTTTTAGAAGGTTCAGAATCCTAGCAATCAGGGAGGCTAGTATAGGAAGACGTCAAATTCAAATCCGACTGAGCAATTTCACAAAACCATGTCTCAAAATATATCACCAATAACACCAAAAAAAGAGGTAATTTTTAACTACTAAAGATAAAAGGAACCAGCAAGCAAGTTTTAAACCAGTCTGGCTTAGAGGTTATTTTTTGTTTTGCTCGTTCATTTTACAATATTGGAGACTGAATGCAACGTCCTTGTACTGAGCTACATACCTGGCCCCCCTTTTCCCCACTTTTTTTTTTTTTAGACATGTTCTCCCTAAGTCACTAAGTTCCCCAAGGTGGACTTAAACTTGGGATCCTCCTGCTTCGGCCTCTCAGAGTGCTGAGATTATAGGTATGTGTCACCACACATGCCCAACTAGTTTTTTTGTTTTTAACAATAAAGATTTCAGATCCTTGACTAGGAAACAGTATTTAAAGATCAACAAATACACATCTAAATAAATTTACTATAAATTGAAATCATTTCTGATTCAGCCTGATATTCTCGATTTACATTTAACTGTATTACAATAATTAAATGAGCCTAAGAACACTTTTTTCTCCAAGAATGTCAAAGGTCCAAAAATCCCCAAATACATACATACACATTTTTATATTGTAATAACAAATACAGTTACTTTTAGATTCATACTGTTTTTAGAAACTATCAGGCACCAGATAGGAACATTAAAGAAGATTCAAAAAATAGTATTTGAACTTCATTCTCCTGGGGGATAGGGTACAGCTCAGTGATTAGAGAGCGTCCCTAAATTATGCAAGGTCCTGGGTTTGATCTCTCAGTACTGCACAAAAATCAGCTGGGCTTGATGGCACACACTTGTAAGCCCAACACATGGGATGCTAAGATATAAGGAATGCCATGAATTTGAGGTCAGTCTGGGATACACCGTGAGTTTAGGACAAGCCAGGACTACAGAGCAAGACCCTATCTCAAAAAAAGAAAAAAAAAACATTTTTCTATAATTTACAATGATTTTTAGCCAGATGTTACAACTTAGTGTGACTATAGTTTCACACAAAGGAGAAGTTGTTTGTATATACTGATATAAATTATGTGACTTATACTGGCATTAATATAGCCTGTTAAAGCTTTGGTTTAACACATATGCGAAACAACCCACATTTCTGGGTCCCCTTCAGACTAGCAGAAACTTTATCTTCTTTTTGTATTTTTTCCTAATATAGTACCTTCTATACCAAAAAATAAATGTAAAATAAATGTGTGCTTATGTTTAATTTCTATTACTTAAAGTATATGTTTCTAGTACTCCAATTACCTCTAAGGCTTCTACTATTTAAGGCCAATAATAGCTGATTACATACTAAATAGTTTAGTATCCATCAAACAGTACTACTTTTAATTATTTACGTATCTCTCTCCCTACCAGCCTACCAGCTGCTAGGCTTTTGATGTGTCTGTTATCCTTGATATTCTTGTACTGAACAAACATCTGACATTCCACGAACAGACAAATTAATGAACCAGCCAAAAAAATAATAACCGTAGGTGAAATAAAACGTGCAGAGTCTAAACGCATGGGGATTTCCCTTTGTGTAAAGGGTAAGAGTTGACAAATACCTTCTTCTCAGGAGTTACCGGTTCAAGATTTCCATTTTCTTTCAAATCTTTCATTAATTTTGGTTCCTTTATTGGAGATAAACCTTTAAAATTTCGTTTGTACTCAGTTTCATGGATGAATGAATTACCTTTGAATTGTGGAACAAATTTGTTTTTATTGTGGAAAACCTTAAAACAAAAATTACGTTAGTTTTAATTCTTTTGCTTGTTAAATAATACAAAACTTATATCTTCAAATGACTTTTAAAACTCACATACATAGTAAAATATAGAACACAATAAATCAAAATTATGATTGTTCATTTCATTTTACATGTCTAATTAATATTCAAAGGTCAAATTTCTACATTTGTTAGTTTTGAAAAAACAATAGTAACTATAATCAAACTAATTCCTATGCCAAAATAAATAATAAACCACACCTGTATTTTCATCTTTTCTTCCCAGAGTTCCCACCCTCTCCTCCATCAGTTTGGTAATGGGATAAGCAACTATACCTAGGTTAATAATATAAACAGGCATTCTATTGTAAGCTCCTAAGGGGCTTTACCCCCCCAGACATGATTTTTCCTTCTTCCTTCAGTAATATAAAATTCTCAACATTTTTGAATACCTAAATATGTTTAGTTGGTCTTTTTCTTTTCCTTTCTTGCTTAGTTTTAAGTTTTTCATTAGGTCAGGAAAAAGTTCAGGTGATTAATGTCTTTCTCTTTTAAAATGTTTCCCTTTACTCTTAATATTTTATACTGTCATTTCCATCTTAATGGTGCATTACCACTGATTACAAAGAAAATAAATGGAATACATAGGAAACTCAAACTATACAGTGCAGGTGCCTTGTTATGCTGAGTAACACATCTCACGTTGATCCAACCCTAAGAGAATACTGGTTAGTACCATACAACCTCTAGGATTTTCTAGTCAAAACTTGTTCTAACTGCTTTTACAGGTTAATATAAGACATCCTTTCAAAAGGCAAGAATCTCCTAAAACTGAACTGAATAGCTCCATTAGAGGTTCACCAGGAGTAAGTGCCAAAAGGTGTCACAGAGCTCTTCAATCCACACACCCTGAAGCTGACAAACTTACAAAGCACATCTGCTTCCAAAAGACAGGTTCTGTGAAACTGTCACTAATAAAATCAGTAACATTACTAGTATAGATATTCCTAGTGATTTGTTGTACTTCTGACCCCATAAAAATAACGTTTCTACACAATACCTTCACTGACATGTAAAAATCATTAATAAGGCTTTGATTTGAATCAGCTCTTTCTTACAAGTCAGAACTCTACACAACCATAATTTTCAGGAAACAAGTAATATGTAGGTACACTTAATATCCATAACCTTGTGTGAGAAAGCAAAAGTACTCCACCTACTTGCTAGGTTAACACATACCACTTTATTTTATTTTAGGTGTTCCTAAAACATTCTGTCAGTTTCAGTAACAATCCCAAAGCTGCCACATTTACATGATCACTGGTGTTATTATCTTAGTGTAAGATGATTCATGCTGTTGTCTTGCTGAATCTAATTATCTTCTCAGTTCTTAGAGATGTACATGTAATGTATAATAGTGAATGATGAAATCAGAAGAACTTAGATGTAAGGGGGTGCATGAGAGGGTGCGTGTGTGTGTGCACATGTGTGCATGTGCTCGTGCATGTGTGTTTGTTTCTAAAAATACAAAGGTCAAGAAAAAGAAAACACTCAGATATCATGGGCCTCAGGGGATATTAAAAGTGGAGGTATTTCCTACCTAAACCTAGAAGGATGACTAAGAATATAAATGAAATTTCAGGGCCTAAGAACTTTCTAGAAGATGATAACAGTAAAACAACAGAATTTACTGGCAATGGTACCTCAATATCAAAATTCTGCACATAAAGAAATCTAGTAACATATTTTGTTATCATTACAGCTTTTAAACTTTATAAATACAGTTACATGATCAGTTCTTATTTTTTGCTTGCTAAGGGATAAAATTATAGACATTGTGTTACCTGCAACGTATTTTATGTTTATTTAAATAAATATCCAAGGCAGTTATGCCTTGATTGATGGACAGAAAATATGCAACTAAATACATTCTATAATAAAACCAACTTAATGATTTTTTACAGTTTTTTTTAAAAGATCTGTTAGCATGCAAAAACTTACCAGTTCCCCATGTTCTCATTACCCTGTCTCATATTTAGTGTATGGGAAGGGTCTGGCAACACTGGTCACCACAGCCTAGGACAGTATAATATTACCACTATAAATCATAAGCAACAGGGTGATTTTTAGCAAAACTCTCATTCTGTTGTCTAGAAACTACTTCCAGACCTACTTAATTACCAAACTTCTTTTAGCTCTCTATTCTACGTATCTACATCATTAGGTCAGATGACAATGCTCAGAAACACATTACATCCATCAAACTACCTGATTGGCTGCAAACACTGGAGCAGTCTCTTTAGAGGTCTTCCAGACAAACTGCCTTTGATATTCAGAATTTCTCAAAGAGTTATGTGAAGGAACAATAGTCAATCCAGCTTTTTTACGCAGAAGTCTATCTACCTATTAGGAAAAGACAAATTCACTCATTAAGAATATGTATTCAAATTTTTAATTATGCTTAAAAACATGTAAGATGAAATCTTTTAACAACAATTTTTTTTTTTGAAACAGCATCTCACTCTGTAGTCCAGGCTGGCCTAGAACTCACAGTATTTCACCTGTCTCTGCCTCCCAAGTGCTAGAATGACAGGCCTATGCCACCACACCCAGATTATATGGTGCTGGGGAACAGAACTCAGGGCTTTGTGCTTGCTAGCCTAGCGCTCTAACCACAGAGATATTCTTCCAGCCCCCTTTAAACAAATTTTAAGTGTACCTTGAAGTATTGCTAAGTATATGTACACTGTTGAACAGCATACTTGTTTCAACTCTTAAATAATCTCTTCTTAAACTGTCAAACTATTTTGAATCCCTTTCATTACATGGAGGGACTGTAATTCATCTTAGAAGAAGATAGTACATCTCAGTCCCTTCCTAACAATCACTCATAATTAAATCTATTACCAAAAAGACTTCACTGTACCTCGCCTTATCCACACATCGCTTCTGTGGATGGCCCTTCCCTTGCCCCGCAGACTCACACATCATTTTCCTTGATTTCTCTATATCCCCAGGTTTTCTAAACAAGCCAGATTCTTCTTCGGCACTTCCAAATGCCTCATCAGGATCCCAGTAAGTGGTAGAAGTGAAAAAGGGAAGGAGCAGTGGTTTGGAAAAGAAACGAGAGAGGCAGTAAGATCCCAACACAGGCCCCTGTAGCCCCTACTTATGTGCTTGCAGGAACCTGTCCCCAGCCAGCTATGACATCAGAGAGCAGACCGCAAGATCTCTGACAGCCAGCCAGAACTCTCCTTCCTTCTGCAGTCTGACAACTGAGATTTTGTTTTCTCACCGATACACAATAAGAACTTGAGAAAGGGATAGGCAGAAGCCAGCTCAGCACCCCTGCCAGAAGTAATGGCCTACTGCCCTTCTCTGTCTCAACCTGATCTCTCCCCTAGGACTCAGGTGCTAATCTCTGATGAAGAAAACCCAGAGGCAGGTTGCTTACCCACTTGGGGGTGTATCTTAGCATAACCAGTACAAAATGCTGAGTATTAAGGATAGAAGAATTCATAATAATTGACATCAACACCTTGTATCAACTATACCATAGACAGGAGACAAGATAATATAATGGTAAAAATATGAAACACAAAACTTTCTTGAAATGAAGTCAATAAAGAACTTACGCTTTGGAAAGGAAAAATTGAATATACCTACCCCATTATCTACATTTTCTGAAAGACGCTTCATAGAACATTCCAGTTCCACACTGTCGGCAACTGGTGCGTGGTTTGTTACGACGTCCTCCTTCTTTTCCATAGTATCTGTTGCCCCTTCGGCCCTGGAGTCTGCAGAATGAGACCGGGTTCTCTTGGGAACCCTGGAGTCCTTTACTGGAAGAACTCTTTCTTGGTTAATGACTTCTTTTGGTTCTGTCTCTTGTGCTTTTGGTGTGGCTGGGGCCTCACGTTGTGGCGATACAGCCACATCGTTCTCTGAGGTAGCTCCCTTCCACTCCAGAGATTTTGAAATCTGTGAGTCATGGTAAGGAACTCTTCTTTTTGAAATAAAACTTGGCTCTTTTGTGATCCCTACAAAACAGAGTACACAAAAAAAGCAGCCAGTAAAGCACAAGCTCACAAAGGTAACAATTTTAAAACTCAGACACACAATTTCCCTCATATCACAGTATTTTAAAAACCTATAGTTTTTCAATATAATTTGGCTTTAAAGAAGTATAAAAAGTTTGACCATAACAAAACATTAAAAATTAGGGTCATACTGTAAGTTGAATCACTAGAATCGCAACAGGATGGCCCTGGCAAGCCAGACAGTGCATGGTGCTGCCTCCGTTTCTAATTACTTTCCTGTGCTACTTAACAGAACAATGGGTCCTGGTCTGTCAAAATCTGGAACTTTTCACAAAGCTTCTCTTATGCAGAGCAGACCCAGCTGAGAAAGAGATGGGATGCCATTATGCTTGATCTGGGTTCTACTTTTGCCTTGATTTCCTGAGAATTAAAAAGAACACTTTTAACAAAAGCTGAGATACCATTTCTCTATATTTCTGCCTGGCAAGCAACTGTGTAAAAACTCAACCTTTAACTGAGGTAAAACAAGCTCTGTAAATGACAGCCACTAAGATACTGCCCTAGTTTGGAGTCCTTCTTTAAATAGAATGAAGAACACTGCAGTGTAGACAAGGGAGATCAAGACCAGAATGGAAAAGGGAAGACGGATAGAAAACTCTCGACATGAGATAAAACTCAGTGCCCAGTAGCCTTTCTCACAGACGCACTGGTCTTTGAAACCAGAGTTCCCATCCTCACATGCTTCCCTGTACCAGTGGTCTTCAGACAGGTATGTATATGACGGGTGTGTCTGTGTGTGTGTGTCTGTGTGGGGGGGGGGGATAATAGAAGCCCACATTTCCCAGATCCTCACCTCCACTTGTGTTCTTGCTGGACTCTGACCTATCTGCCTGAGAGGTGCATCTGCCACCTGCAGGTCACTTCCCATTGCCCCTTTTAGTCACCCTACCTCCACTTTACGAAAGTGAGGCACACCACTCAACCAGTGAGAAATTTCATATAGCACATCGCCCTGAAGTCTAATAAAATCTCATGAGTGAGGAGACAAAGGGAAAATTCAAGAAAGCATAACGCTTGAGGGAAGATATCTGATAGATAGGCAAAGACAAAGACTAGAAATTTAAAAAAAATGCTGGGTGTGGTGGGGTACACTTATAATCCCAGCACTTGGGAAGCTAAGGCAGGAGGATTGCTGTGAGTTCAAGGCCAGCCTCAGCCTGGGCCATACAGTGAGTTCAGGACCAGCCTAGACTATAGAATGAGCAAGACCCTGCCTCAAAAAAAGAAAAAACAAAAACAAATAGCAACTCACACTGAGTTCCAAGTCTTTTCCATCCACCTATTATAGAATTTAGGAATAAAAGGGTAATCGGGTGAAATGCACACATAATAATGAACAGCACATTAAATTGAAAAGTAAAGACTTTTTCTCAAAGAAAATAACTCTAATTTGGCTGTTCAGTTTATCAATAAGATCAGACTTTACCAATTATATGATAAACATTTTTCCATAAACTGAATGAACTAGGTTGGCAGCTCAAATGTTCTTACAAAGTATATGTAAAGCACATATACTATAGCCAATATACTAGAAAGTACACACTTCAAATTATCTATAAAATATTGGAAGAAAAACTTACCTATTAATTTAAAAATGCATTAGAAGGCAGTGAGATTTTTTAAATTTAGAAGTGCCAAAGCAAAAATATATATATATTGGAGGCTACTGCCTTAGACTTCTACTTGCCTAAACATACTCAGGATTTTGCAAGATGAGCAAAATGAGTGGGTCCCCGAGTTCTGAAGTGGTTTATCCCTCGCCTCCCAGCTCCAGCAAATCCTCAGGGAGGAAATACATGAGATATAGCCAGTCCTAGACAATCTGCTGTTGCTCCCTGCTAATCTTCCACTTCCATTTCCAAGCACGCTGGAGTTCTCATTCCATGCACACCGAATAGTCCTGCTGATACTTTTCCTTTAGACCACCAAACTCTTTGGTACCAGGAACCAGTTCTGCTTATCTGACAGGAGGTGAAGCTCAGGCAGCAATGTGAGTGATGGGGAGCAGCCGTAAGCACAGATGAAGCTTTGCACACTCACCCACGGCTCACTTCCTGCTGTGTGGCACAATTCTTAACAAACCGCAGGCCAAGGGTCGGAGATGCCACTCTAGACTATTCTTTCCTTCAAAACATAACCTGTTCCAAGGTTGCCTTGCTTCCATAGTTTCATCAACTCTTGCCTCAAATGTAGCTGACTTAAGCTAAAATTCTACATGGGTTAAGAATCCAATTGTCCAGTGTCCCCACATGCAAGCACGTCCAACCTGTGGCAACCCATACATACGTAATTACCAAAATTTTTCTTTTAAAATACTTCATTATAATATTTTTTTTAAATCAAGAGCAATGAAACAGCAGTCCACACATTGGACATGATTGTCTAAGCCCTCAGTGGGATATTTGCTTTAAATGAGATTTTTTGCATTCTTAATCTAATGGTATCTCAAATGGGTAGAATTTCTGGTGACTTAGAAAGAAGACTATGAGGAGAGGGACATTCCTAGCACGCAGCCTGAGAGCAGGCATGCACAATCTCTAAAGTCAGGCCTCGGGCTAAGCATACTGATGTTTTGAAGGAGCCCTAAAAGATCAACCCACTCTCTCATGTTCTTTTGTTTCCCGAACCTAATCCTGGAAATATTTTCCTTATTTTCCTAACTTCCCAGGCTTGGCAACCAAATCCTAAGTCTGTGCTTTCATTGACGTCTCACAGCCATCACCTGTGGGGCTTACATGCCATTGTCAGGCACTCCTACACTGCACCCACTGGGTAACCAGCACCAACCTGAGCACGTACACTAGCACCTTTACACACAGTACTCATTTAGTCTTTCCCGCACCCTACGCATGGGGCATCCTAAGTCCCACTTGAAAAAACAAACTCACTTTGCCCAAGTTCACCCAGATAATGGGGGACCAAACTAATGTTTCTTCATTCATTTAAAAATTAGTTTTAATATGCAGTAGAGTATGCCACAGTCCTAAGTTCAGTATCAATAAGAGAAAGCCAAGTGCTCAGAGATCACTTATTCTTATGAAAGCAAAATTGAGCAAGCAAGTACAGTAAAGTCAGTCTCTATCATACTCTAGGAAATAAAGGCACAGGGCTCAGAATTCCCTGAGATACAGGGAAAAGGCATGTCTAATGTCAATAACGTGACCTCTGAACTTATGGGCTCTGAACCAAACAAACTCAATTTCAAGTCATGGCCTCATCACTTACTGCAAACCTAAGGCAGACCACTTAATCTAAACTTCCCTTCCTCAAAACTCTGTTAACCTTTCCCCAGCTGGCCCCTCTGGGCTTTCAGGTCCCAGGTCAAACAATTACCTCCTCAGAAGAGCTGTTCCTGACCACAGAATCTAAAGTGCGTTCCCACCAATCAACCTCTCCCCAGTCACACTGCCCTACTAGTTCATACACAAAATGAAATCCCTTTGTTATTTATTGAGTTACTAATTTATTGTCGTCATAGTTAAGGAGCTTTGTCTGGTTCAGGACTATACTCCTCGCAGCTAGGAATACTCCGGGGCCATGGTAAATTCTCTACAAATATTTGTTAGATGACTGAGTCAATCAGCCTTAATGAACTTTGAATAAATCATTCTGTAAGCTCAGCCCCAGGTTTATACTTAAGTTTTGACAGTTATGAGTTTACTCAGCTTACCTAATTGATCTGATCTAAGTCCAGCCCATGGATATTTGCGCCCCACTGTGGAATTACAGGACTCTGACAAATAGGATTTTTTCCAAAGAAAGTTCCTCTGGTATTCACTCAGTCCCTGCAAAGCACAATTTAGAGTAAAATTAATGTTTTAAAACAGCCATCAGTAAAAACAATTTCTACACCTCCAATGAGGGTTAAAATTGATATTGAAACACAGATGAGTTCCTTAATAGCTAATATTTACCCAACCCTGTGCTAAGCAGTTCACGCTTTATATCCGTTAATCCTCATAACCACTTGAGACACAAGCCAGCAAAAATCTGAAGCACACCAAGGTGTGATTTCATCTTGTGCCAAAGTAAGTCTTGACTATAGATTTACTCTACGGCTGACACCGAGTGCCCAATACTATGTCACGTCTAGCACTCTTTGATATTTGAACAGTCCACCAAAGAAAAACTCCTCTTTCATTCTAGACAGAAGCCAGTAAGATGAAAGAATTAGGATTTGCGAAACGCTGTCTGCGGTCACCTCTTATGCTGAAGAGTCCCTGTCAACCACTAGGAACTTCAATCGAACCCTCAAGCAAGTACACAACCATGAAAAACGTGTACTCCTCACGTCTCTCTTTGGTAAGATCCCACCTCCCAGGACTTCAAAAGACATACACGCTTTAAAGATGTCAAGGGAATGGGGAAAATAAATACTAAACTGGGCAATGAACCACACACAGGTGGCCCGATCTGAAGTCGCCCGTCGTCCCCACTGTAAAGCGCCTTCTCCTCGTCTCCGTGCATCGGAATCCCCCAAATGAAACTCTTAACCTAACTCTTCTAGGCAAGGCGACTCGGAAACGCGTGGGAGCCGGGCAAGAGGAGGCGGGCACCCCCGAGGGCCCCGGACGCAGCCTCTGCCGACCCGGCGCGCCGCGCCACAGCCCGCGCTCCGCCGCGCCGCCCCCGGGCTCGGAGACCCCGGCCTCACCTTGAAGCGCACCGGCATGTCGCCCGGCGCTGGAGCCCCTGCCACTCCGACAGTTAACGGGACGACTACAAATAAATAAATAAGCAAGCGCCGAGGGGGAGGGGCGACAACAGCCGGTTCCCTAGCAAATCCCGGGCCTGGCGTCCCCGACTACGCGCCGGCGCACTCCTCGCCTCTCGCCTTGCGCTCCGTCGCTCTGCTTTTCCCCGCCCTATTTGGTGCCCACGGACCAATAGAGACTCGTAGAATCTCTTACCGTCATTACGGCTCGACCAACCGGTCCCCATCCCAAATACCGAGGACTAGCGATGGCGGGCGAAAGGCTGGCCAATGAGATGCCTGGAACTGGCGTGGGCGGGGCCACGCGGGAGCTTCGTCCCGTGAGCGGCGGGTGGGTCACCGCTCTGAGCAACAATGGGCGTGCCTGCGGGGAGGGTTAGGCTGCGGCTTGCCCCCCGGGCCCGGCTTCCTGACATCATAAAGCATGACAGTGTTTTCTTCTTTCCAAAATGTACGCCAGAACCTAATGTTTCTTTTTCTGAGAGGAAAGTGTTCGGGTCCGTTCGGCTGGAAACTAAATTCTGCGACCGACAGCCCCATAACACTATGGTCACATTATATAGGGCTGAAAATCTGGCTAGAATACATGTTATTAAAATTCCAAAGACAAGTTGCTGTCTTCCTCCAGCAGTGATCTTCCTCAGTCTCTACCTCCCCTCTGAAAAGATATTCATACCACGCTTAGATTAGAAAACATTAAAGTTGTTGTGAGTCCCCAACTTCCAAACGTTTAGCCTTGTTTCACCATTCACCTTTCTGTAAGAATAAAGTTACACCTGATTTTATTAGGTTATTGTTATCACCAAATGCACCTTGAGGGAGGAGAAGGGAAAAGAGGAACAAAAAGTACCAAGATGCATATGCACATATACCCACTCCCCGGGTGAATGTAATTATTATCTATTGCAAATCTGTTCTAATAGTAAAATATTTTTAAAAATAAATAAGAAAATAAATACTTCTTGGCAAAACACGGTGCTGACTCAAGATCGGAGAAGAAATATGTTGCCCTAACAATCCTCTGGTGCTCTTGAGAAGCATATACATTTATTTAATAATAGAATGATGTATTATGTGTTTAATTTTTAGAAATGTAAATGAAAAGAGCTACAGAAGATGTGAACAAGGAGTCCTCCTTTCTGAAGGTCAGGATGATTAGGAAACTGTCAGGAGGAAATAGCTCAGTTTTGCAGAGTAATAGACACTAAGTACGGAGGGAGATGGGATGATCAGACGACAGTTGTCTCACGGAATGGTGTCAGGCTTTTTCCAAGAACTGTGAATATACCACCTTCAACTTTTGTCATTTGTCAACTGATAAAAGTGTGCCTTTTTTCTATGTTCAAATATTAGACCAATCCTTGATATTCTCTGTTAAGCCTTCTCTGCAAAAATTTGTCTTCCTGATTCCTAGTTGCTATATCAGTCCTTCATCATCACTGAGATACTTAAAAATTCATTTGAAGGAGCCACCTGATATATGAAACAAAGAGAATATTAAATTAATCCCTAGGTAGCCATGCAGCCAGGGGGCCCTTGATTGTTAATTGGTGATGGCAGCATCTTTGTTGTGGAAATTAAGAATGGCACAAATCAGACAGTGGAACATAAAACAAAAATCCTCTGCAGAAAGACAGCCCAGATCTTGTAGGATAGGAAAGATGCGACTTTGGGTGTACACTAGCTTTGTTAATACATAAACTGAGGTGAAATTAGCGAAACAAGCATGTAGAATATAACTTGTCTGCTAAATTGCTAAACAAGAATATTGATAGGTGCAGTATTTCTCTACTGAGCAAGGAATAAACGACAGGGAAACCAAATGGCAGCTGGTAAATACAACATAGTCATAGCCCAGTTGTGCTAGAGATGTAAGAACTCAAGAAGGGTATTTTACATTGATGTTGTTAAGCAGAACTGTTTTAGTTACTTTCTCATTGCTGGGACACGATATCCAGCACCCACAAGGTAAGGGAGGAAAGATCTATTTTGGTTCACAGTTTCCGAGGGTCTCAGTCCATTTAAGGGCAGCTGGTGATGATGGAAGTATACTGTGGAGGGCTACCTGGCAGAAATCTGTTCACAGC
Source organism: Ctenodactylus gundi (assembly GCA_004027205.1). NCBI lineage: Eukaryota > Metazoa > Chordata > Mammalia > Rodentia > Ctenodactylidae > Ctenodactylus > Ctenodactylus gundi. The sequence goes on from PVKB01001260.1 coordinate 24,276, forward strand.
ATGGCAAACAGGAAGCCACGTGGTGTGGCAGAAGGGTGTAGCTAGGGTGAAGCTACCCTTCAAAGTCGTATACCAGAGAGCTTTCCTTCTAGTTCAAGCTCCAATGATACGCCCCTTCAGGGTAACGCCCCCAGATATCTGCTTCTTCCCTCCAGACCCCACTGAATCTGTAGCCATGGAATCTCTAAGTAGTCTATAATATCAAAATCCCTCAGGCTTTAGGGGGACATTCCAGACACAAACTTTAAAAAGAATCTACACCTGGCTTACGAAGCAAAAATGTGGAAATGAAAAATGGGACATTCTCATTAAACGAGTTTTGTAGCCTTTGTTTCAACAGCATTTACCTTCTTTACTACTGCAGAAAACAGACTTGGTACCCTACAGAGCACCTCCCAGATGTTTTTCAGGAGTTTCTGGGATATTTTTTACATGTGCTTATGGCTACAACATGTAGTCTACTCAACAGAACTGCCATTTATTCCAATAGCCACACATCTGAAGTTTAACTCTTCCTGCTGGCCATCACAGCCACATTAGTTCAGGAGTGCATCTCCCAGAGCACTGTTGCTACTCAAACTGTTCAACCCTTGCGTAATCTGTAACAAAGTGCCTGTTTCCCCTTGTGTGTGACCCTTTAAGTTGATTATCAAAGCATTATACAGGCAGCTCTCTCTCTCTCTCTTCCTCTCTCTCTCTCTCTCTCTCTCTCTCTCTCTCTCTCTCTCTCTGTGCGTGTGTGTGTGTGTGTGTGTGTATTTCAGTGCTTCATATCTCCAGAGGGCCCAAAATGGAGTCTATGAAGCCTGGGCCTGAACGTGATTGCTCAGATGCTAGATCTCGTGCTGCGCTTCCGTCCTGAGGAGGCCCTCTCCCTGGGACAAGTGTGGCGCCTTGCTCCCTCTTCCCTGTGTCAATGTCTCTGTTCATCATACAAATACAATGCTATTGTCTGTCAGTGACAAAACTGCTGCAGCCCACCTCAAAGAAGGGCAACGTGGCAATCCTTTGATTCAGTAATTCCTTGTATATAAATTTATGTGACAGGTAGACTCATATATGTCAAAATGTTTGTTTGGTGTTTGAATGCATTGTTTTTACTAGTAAAAGGCAGAAAGGGACTGTCCATGTAGAGGGGGCTCATTAAATACAGTATGGTTCCTCCAAGGTCCAAAGCAGGAACAGACTGCAGCAGGTCCAGAGGCAGTGCAGGCTGCTGTCCCACTTAGCACTCCCTTCATGTACCAAGTACTTTATCAGTTCAAGCCTAGCCAAGCAAACAAACTACCTACACATTTCCACGAAGAACTTGGTTAGTTATAGAAGAGCTTTACTAACGCTAGAAGGAAAAAGAGGATGGTAACCCCAAAAAGCATCTAACATCCTAGAGATAAGCAAACAAGAGGAATGCTGAGGTTACAAGAAGGCAGAAGCTGGGAGGGAAGGCCTGTGAAGGTGGTCAGACCTCTGAGAAAGGGCGACTGCGTGGTTGGCACCAGTACTGCTGAGGGCACAAAGTGAGGCTCCCTCCGGGAATGCTAAAAAGGGAAAAGGAAAGCTGGAGGCTGTGATCAACTATGGGGCACGAGATGACTGTTTAGTACTACTGAAAGGAGCATTCTAATCTCTCTCTAGTGTCCTCTCCCAGCAAACCTAACGTGGAACTGGCCTTGTGGTTTGCAGTTTGAAAGGTGAGACAGTAACTGACAGGCAGCAGTTTAGTAACTTGCACACATCCTTACAACCCTGAGAGAGAAAGAGGACTCTGAGCTAACATGGATTCTCAAGAAAAAGCAAGGTGTAGAGGTATGTGTATGGTAGGTCATCAGTTGAGATAAAAGGATGAATGATAAAAAAAAAAAACCCTGTAACATATCATAAAAGGGCACCATTCACAGGCATGTTTTCCCTTACTCATGAGTTTAACTGTATTAATAACAGCCATAAAGAAGAAAAGCATTTTATTCAGCTTACATATAGAGATACAGAGACTTGTTTAAGGTATTAATAGTTACCATTATGGCTGTTCTTATCCATCCACCAGCCCTTTCTAGATTGACAAACATCACAGTTAGGCTGTGGCTTCCTTGAAAGACAACAATGCAAACCCTTTAATGCAAATTTTATTTGATCTTGAAATATAAATATGCTCCTATACTACTCATTTTATTAAAAACAGGAAGTAGAAGTAGATCAATTTATGTATTTAATATATATATATATATATATATATATATATATATATATATATATATGAGATGCACATCAATTTATCTGTCTCTCATCATTTTCTTGGCAACAGTTGAAACACTGGAGAATTTCTGTTTGCTTCCAACTATATTTATATTGAATTCAATAAAAAATCATACATGAGCAAAACGCCTTGAGATAGGGCTGAAGGAAGGAGCTTCAAAGATGAGCTAGACACAGCTCCTGTCCTCGAAAATGGTAACGTCCTAAGAGGGAAGACACACAGAGAAACACAGGGCTCACGAAGAAGGGAGCAAGCAGGCCTCACAGGTGAGCCCCTCGGTATTCTAAAGACACTTTTAAAGGTAGTGCTAGAAAGTCTGATCCAAGATAGGACTAAAGAGCAGGCACAATAGAGGACCTGATTCTAAATTCCACCCCGGGAAACACCCGATCTAGGGCCTTTCAAATTTTCTTTGTTTTGTCCTGAGTAGCTGAATCCAGGCCAGATCTTTCTTGGGAAGTTCAACTGATATTTGTTTCTTTCTGTGCTCTCTCTCTCTCTCTCTCTCTCCCCCTTCCCTCTTTCTCTCTATTCCCCTCTTTCTCTTTCTCTCTTGATCTCTTTCTCCCTCTCTCTCACCCTCTCTCTCTTATTCTGTCTCTCCCCCTTCCCTCCCTCTCTCTCTCTCTGCTTCAGAAATCAAAATGAAGCTGCTTTAGAAACTATTATTTTCTCAACAGAATGGTAGCAGCCACCTGCGTTTGCATATATGTAATTTTCTCTGAAACACCTTACAAGGAAACTCAAATTCCAGTTGCCAGACTTGCCCCTCTTTAGCTCTTTAGCTCTGTAACTTTCTCTTGCCAAAAAACAATCAGAACACAGCCCTTCTCTTTCATCTTATTTTGTAGGTATTTATTGATTTTTCTTCATATGAATGAATTTCTGATTGCACATTTTAAAATGACAAATGAATGCACTCTGTCTCAGAAAGAAAATTGCTAATTCTTCACATCCATGTCAAGAAGAAGCAAGTAAACAGGGTCATGATTAAAACTTACCACTGAGCCAAGTATAATTTGTCCTGCAGATTTTTAGCTGTAGGATGCCTTTGTTGACAAGGTAGTGTCTCTGGCTTTTGAGTCAGTGGGGCACCTTTAGGAGGGCTTTGGCGGGACTCCAGGTTCTCCTGACAGCAAGGGCTTTTCTTTTCTTTTGGTGAGCCTGAGGGAACTCCACACCATACAAGGCCACGCTGAGTAAAGTAATTCTTAGTAAGATATAAAGCACTGCGAGCTTCACATACCATGATAATACTGCTGCGCCTCAGCTGAATAAGGAATAGGGAACAAAATCTGGGAATAGGAAAGTCTTTTCCCTTTAACACCTTCCCTGTGGATGTCTGCTATCTAAGAATTGCTTTCTCTTTTCTTCGCTGATTACCCATTGTCTTAAATCACCAACCTTTCACAAAGCACCCAAGGGAACACAGATTTTTCTAGAACTCCTATCTGCACATTTGGAAGCATTCATTTTCTGACCAGCTAAAACCAGATGCCATGTCTTAATGCCAGATCAGAGAGTAATATTCAACAGCCCTCCTAAGAATCTTATAAATTTCTACCCTTACCCCCCCAAAAAAACCCGAAGTCCTATAATTAATGGATATGCACCACAGTAACTGTAGGTCAAGACCAGATTATGGTTATTATTTCTTCTGAAATCAATAATATTTCGCCCACTATCTACCAATAAGAAATCAAAAATTTTTCAGTACATAACATCAGTTTCTTCCTCTTTGTGCTTTTAACTTTTGGTTACCGCAAAGGTTTTTGTATGTATTTTCTGAAGCAATAAGCTTATAAAAATGTAACATTATGCTATTCATTCCTCAGTCTCTGAATTTCTGATCCCTGAATTAATGTTGTTTGACTGCATAATATGTGTGGCTAACCTGCAGGCCACTGTGTTTAAATTTTTTTGTTTTGCCTTTGTTTTTGAGTGAAGAATCCTGGGTCATGTATAAGACATATAGTTAATTTTTTAAAAAATTATTATAATATTAAGAAAAATCAAGTGTAAAAAATGATGGGCCACAGGTTGCACATGCCTGATAGAGAATGGTACACCTGATTATAAAATATTGCACCTATAAATTGAAGAAATTGCTTCAGTGTCATAGAGCAGTGCTTATGGCATAAGTTTTAGGAATTAGGTTCACTTTAGTTAATCATAGCTGTGGCAGACACTGAAACTAACTTAGTTTAAATCCATTCCAACATCTTTCCCATACGGCAGAGCTTGGGAGACTAAAACCTCTGTGATTTTAGACCTCTGTACAGCAGAAGTGCAAGTACAACTTACACTCTGCTAATCAGAAGCACTTGCATTGAGCAGTTACTTGGGGAAAAAAGCAGAGCACCAGTGTCTATTGTGACAGTGCAAATCAGGGCAGTTGCAGCAGCAGTGTGTTCCACAGTTGGCAGCTCTATCAACAACTTCCTGACCAAGACAGGGGTCAACCCAGGCAGGGCCTGTAACAAGGGCTTCCCAATTAGCAGGCTGCTTCCTGATTCTACAACTTACTGAATACTGGTTCCTCCAAGAGTCTATTCTGCGATACGGCCCTCAAGTCTACTTCTTGAGCCTTTTAATGATTCTTTAAGCCACTTGAATCAATCATCTAAGCCATGAGAATAACAAACACCTCCCGACACAGTGGCTTAAAATAACCACTTACTATTGCTCATGATGTGTGGCTAAGTTGGCCAGTCTTGCTGATCCAGGTTGGGCTTGGCTGATTTCACTAAGCTTGCTCATGTAATGTGGCAAGCTGATGGGTTAACTAAGAGGCTGGCTGTCTCAGATGGCCTCAGCAAGAACAACTGATCATTGTTCCTTCTGGAAGAAGAGTTGTGCTCCCTTCTTCCAGTAGCTAGCCTGAATTGTTCTCATAGTAAAGGAGTGAGTCCAAGAATGAGAGCAAAGTATTCAAGGCCTCTTGACGATTTGGTTTCAACATGGCGTATCATCTTTTCTACCACATTGTTTTGACCAAAGCAAATCAGAAGGCCAGCCTAGATTTAAGGGTTACAAAAATAGACTCAACCCTTTGATGAGAGTGGTTACAAAGTCACACTATTAAAAAAATCAATAAACTATTACTGCAATGTACTACTTAAAAAATTTCCTTTCTGGCTTGAACATCCAGGAGAAATTATACTTTTTGCAGTTTAACTCTGACCAATACAACGCCAGGTCATATACATATAATTGCCTCCATTTTCTCTTTAAGCTCCATAAATTGACACTAAATTAATAAAAACAGGCATTAATTGGTAAAGTCAAAGAGAATGGAAGAGAAGACCACTGCAAAATAGAGTCACCACCAAATACTGGAGATATGGGGAGAAGAGCTGGCTACAGATGGGGCTGTCTGGGAAGAAGACTCTGAGGTGACAAGCGATGCGCTGAATGTGCGCTACTGAGGACCCTTGGGATGGACGCTGTGGAAGCGAGGGCAAGGCAGCAGAGAGGAGAAGGAGAAGTCAGGCTACAAGGAGGCCTGAGGATGTCCACAGCCAGCCCACACAAAGCCTTGAACTAGTGTACCCTGCTGAGTTGTGCTTTCTTGGGCTAGACTGGCCCTCCTCAGGAAAACCCTGGCCTTGGAGAAGGCGGCTGTCTGCATTGGAGGTAATCCCTAAGAAGGCTGACTGCAGAATGCTTCCAGTAGTAGTGCAACTTCCTGTTTTCCTTGCACAGGGATGTGGACAGGGCATCAGATTTTGTCCCCACTAAGCAGTCAATGTTCTTAAAAGATAGCACATATTTGAAGCCAGAGACAAAAAAAAAAAGAAAAAAACCCAAAAACAAAACAAAAAAAAGTGTCTTGTCGGGAGTTAGTTTCACAAAAGCTGTTAGAGGCTAAAGAAATAGCACAGCATTTAGAATTCTTGCCTAGCAAGTGTAAAGCCCTGAATTCCATTTCCCAGCACCACATGAGTCGAGTATGGTGGCACACGCCTGTAAGCCCAGCTCTTAAAAGGCTGAGGTGGGAGGATTGCCACAAGTTCAAGGCCAGCCTGGGTTACTACATAGTGAGTTCAGAATAGCCTGTACTAAAGAATGATACTGTTTCAAAACAATATCAGAATGCCATTAGATATTTAATTCCCATTTATCCTAGAGTGAAGGAGGGTTTTCGTCAGCACTGGTTCCTTTTACAATAATACAGATTAGACCAAACACTGCAGGTTCTGCCTTAGCAAAGAACTGACTCTGAGAACTACCAGGATCCTAAAAAGAATCCCTTGCCCTTTTCTAAAACCTTTTCAATCTTTAATTCTGGTTCAAAATTCTCAGAAACAAAACACTAGATCTGAATTCCACTCTCTCCCTCCCCTAGGCTAACCCTGTGGGAAAGCTGTTATGTTCTGTTCCTGAACCTGAGGCAAAGGGGTTCACAGCCTGTGCTTCCGGAAACACTAGTGGTATTGGTGCCACTACCTCAAGAACAACAGCGTCCCTCACTTTTGACTCCCAAGTCCTGCACAACTCATATATTTGTTCACACAAACTTTGAGAACCACACTGGAAAGGAGATTCTGGGAAGGCAGTTTCCAGCCTTAGACAGGTGAGATGTTGGTGGTGCTGAGTCTTCCTCAGGCTATAATGTTATCACACAGGCAACTCGAATATCTGGGAAGTAGGTGTTCTGTTAACAATTTTCAGCAAATAAAATATGAGAAATGAAATAACTCACCTGAGATCATGCACTGGTAGCTGGCAAAGCAAAAAACTCAAATCTGAGTTGTCTGATGCTCAAGACTATGCTTTTGACAAATCTTCTCTACCGACCCTTCAAAAGCTACATAAATATGGATTACCTGTAATACTATTCTTTTCATATTATGCCTCTATCTCTGTGAATCTCTGCCACATGTGTTTTGCCTCTTCTAGAACACTGTAGGTGAGACAGAGAATCTCTGCACTAAAGTTGATGTGTCAGGAAAGCATGTTACCTTTGGGGTCAAGCTGCTGCTGCTGCTGCTGCTGCTGCTGCGTGAACTGCTCAGCAACTTACAGACCTGCTTTATCAGAAAGTTCCTTTTCTTCCACCAATTAGAGAAATATTAATATCTACAGTTCTGAATTCTCTTGTCTTTCCCAAGGTCTGTACCTTACACAATGCTTTCTTGAACCTCCTCTTAGAGAGAGGGAAGGTCAAGTTTTCTATTCCCTGAAGTTGGGAATGAAGTTCTTCAAGGGAACCACTTGGGGAACATGACCCACGTTTCCTGGACTTTGTAAAACAGGATAGGTACTGCCTAATTCTTAGTTAGGGAGGGCAATGGGGAAATAGCACAGCTTGGGTAGCTGGTATAATGAGAACGAAGAGATGAAGATGTACTAAGAGCAAATTATACTTTTGCTCATAGTAGGGCAAGAATGTATGCTTCCTTGTGGGCCAAGTTGGACTGCGGGAAGGTGCCAAGAGTGTTGGCTGAGAGTGCCGCACGAAAATGTGACCTACCGGTAGACTGCCAAAAGTCCAAGTGCTGATAGTAAGACCAGGACCAGGGTGGCCCCTGAGGTGCAGGCCTGCCTACATCAAGGACTCTGCCATAATAGGTCCTCAGTGGGCAGACTTCCAAGACACCTCTCTAGGGAAAGAGCCAGAAACTGTACACCTGCCATCTCAGAGGAAATTGTCAGATTATAAACAGCACTAGCACAAAAGGCCTATTCTTATTAACCCCTTTCCTTCTGAGCTTGGCCAAAGAAATCTAAGAAGCTATATCTAAAAAACAGGGAGGAACTGGAGAACGAGGCAAGGCAAGGCAAGGAAGTGGAGAAGCTGAGTATGCTTCTCTCTCAGCTACAGGAATTCAAGCCCTTATGGGGCACAAGCTGAGGACGTGAAGGATGGCAAGGGAAGTCAATCAATTTTTATGCTGCGTAAGAACCTTTAAAATCACTAGAAAAAGGCTTTTCTGACCACTAAGAGCGATTAAAGCATCTTTTTCTTCATTTAAGAGAAAATTGAAAACGTTTAGGACCCACTTTGTATCCAAGAGTAAGGTTTAACAAGGAGAGATGGGAAAGAACAAAGTTGATATCTTTTTTTTACCCTGTGTGGCCTAGCTTTTAAGTAAAACAATTATAATAAGATAAAAGGAACGATAGGAGAACATAAAAGACTCTTAAAAGCTAAAAACATTCTGTGGGGTTTTTAAATGCCATATAAGAATTAGAAAATAGTGGGTGTGTTAGTACACGCCTGTAGCTCCAGCTACTTGAGACGCGGAGGCAAGAGGATCATCTGACCTACGAGTAAAAGACTAGCCTAGGCTATACAGTGAGACCTCATCTCAAAAAGAAAAATGTGTGCGTGTGTGTGTGCGTGTGTGTGTCTGTGTGTGTGTGTGTGTGTGTATGTGAGAGAGAGAGAGAGAGAGAGAGAGAGAGAGAGAGAAAGATGAAGGAAATTGGGCAAAAGAAAAAAATTAATTAAAAAACAATAAAATTCATAGTCATTAAGAAGAGTACAGAATCTGAAGTCATAAAAAGTTTGAAAAAATGCAAACAGTTTTTACAAACATAAAGAAGGAAATTATAAAAAGGAACACTAGAATAAATCTTGCTGGTATTGAAGACACATGCTTCCAAATTAAAAGCTCTCACTGAGTACACACATTAAATCATTCTGCAAATATTTATAAGCTCCTGTTTTGCACAGAACCCTACTCAGACAAAAATAAGGTTTCTGCTATGGAGCTTGTGTGTTAATGGGGAAAGAGGGGTAATAAACAGAGATATAATTGGATAATGTATCAGATGGCTACAAGTGTTATTTAAGCAAAGTGATACCAAGATTGTTGTCCCTGATTACTGATATATCCCAACTACCTAGAGCAATGCCAGGCACATGAAAACACTCAAGAAACACTTGTTCAATGAATGAATCAAGGCAGGGCACACGACATGCAAAGAACATCTTTGGATTGTTTAACACTTGCTCTTAACCCCAAGGCCATAGAGGAGTCTTGGGTTACTCAAGAACGCCAGGGCAGCCTGGGCAGAGGAGGAGTTGGGGATGACCCATTGGCAAGGGCAATGACTGGATTTTATTCCATGGGAATTTAACTCAGAGTTCTGAACATCAGAATGTCATGACACAATTTGCATTGTTAAAGAACTGCCCTTTCTTCTGTGAGAAAAAACAGATCAGAAAGGACAAGAATGGAAGAAGGGCATCCACATCAATCTGGGCAAATGTCACCAGTGGCTGAAAGACGGGCAGCCTCAGAGGAGAAGTGATTTGATTATTGATAAATCATGACAGTGTCAACAAGACTTGCCAACAAATTAGATGCCATGTGAAAGAGAAAGAAAAGTTAAGGACGAAACAAAAGAGTTGAAGCAAAACTCTTAGACAGATGGAGGAGGAATCGGAAGAACCAGTTAAAAGATGAGAAATTGAGTAATTATTTTAGATTTATTTTCAGATGCCTGAAATATAGTAAGTGGAGATGCTGTGTTTCCTTGCTAAATAAATAAATTTACAGAGAAAATATACTGCAAGCTACTTTCCAGCCCTGTGTCATACTGTCTTATTTTGAGATGGTATCTTGCCAAATTTCCAAGTCTGGCCTCTCACTTGGGAACCTCCTGCCTCAGCCTCCCGAGTAGCTGGGATTGTAGGTGCATACCCACCACATCCTTCTACGGGATTTCCCCTACATATATGCCCTTCCATTCTCACATCCCATTCTCTCTCTTACGTCTAGCTTCTTGAGACACAAGTTTCTTTTATTTGAAGGATGTTAAATTTAAAAAGAAAGTAAACCCTTCACTTAGCCACTTTGATCTATCTTCTTCATTTCCCTGACAAAACTTAATCATGTCTCCCTCTGGTCATGGATGAGCTTTTACTCCTCTACTCTGATTCCCATCTCCGGGCCTCTCACCATACCAGATCCGTCAAGAGTGAGCCTGTTGGCTGCGGACTGAACCCTCATCCCCCTCACAGGGCGCTCTGCACCATTCCCTGTGACCGACTCTCACTGAGCGCTTCTTTCCCCAGGATTCATTCGTGTGACCTGCTCTCCTGTCTGCCTGCTTCCTCCCTGCGACCGTTCTTCCACTGCCATTAGTCCAGAGAACCCTCTGCACTGACTCCTCTGTAACCGTCAGTCATCGCTTCCTGTCAGGGTCTGGACTTCCTGAGAGGCGGGTAGGACATGCAGAGCGGTGGGCTCCCATAAGCGCTGGATTCAGGTAACTGGAGTATAAGCAACCAAATTTAACTGTATAAATTTGGAACTCTGTTAAACCTCTCCTTCTGTACAAAAGGTGGAAATAAGCCTAAGTACCTATTGGAAGCAGTCTCTAGGAGGAGGGTGAGATTGCATGTGTGAAACTTGTACAGCGAGGTTACACGTGTAAAACTTCAGTGCTTGGCACACAGCAAATAACAAACGTTCACTCTCATTTTTGGAGATCAAACTATCACCAAAAACTCGCTTTATACCACACTGGCTTCTCTCCCCCTTTAATCGAGTCTCTTCTCATGTTTCCCACAGTTTCTTTCATCCCCAGGACTAAACATCTGTAGTAATCTTTAACTTGCCATCTACTTTCCTTCCTTAGTGCCATCAGTCAGCAGACAGGTGATACTAACTTTCTTACTTTTTGTTCAGTACTAGATTGAGCCTTCGTTCTGTGTTGCGTCCCCAGACGCCTCCCTGCCCCACCACCTTATTTATTTATTTATTTTTTAAAGACAGGACCTTGCTAAGTTGCTAAGGTGTCCAAGCTGGGCTCAGACTTTCTATCCTTTTCCTCAGCCTCCCAGTGTGCCAGGACATCACCAGGCTTGGTTCTTACTAGTTTTTCCTTGAAATGCCACCTATTTTTTTTCTTTCCTCTTAATCTTTCTTCTGTGCCACAGCATGATCCCTTAACCACTCATACAAGGAGAGCAGAGTTAGTTACATCAGTCTACATAAGCCCAGTCCTCCAGCCCAGCAAGGGAAGCTTTAGTTCCCTTCACTCAAAAACCTTCAGTGTGCCCTGTTGCTTGCCATGAGGTGGAGAGACCTTCTAGAACGTTCACACACAGCTCTGTCCGGTGCCATCCTCTTTCCTCCCACATTGCCAGCTCTAACCCCCTTCTATCCCTGGGCCACATCACACTCTCTGGCCTCTCCATTTTCTTGCAAGCTCTTCTCATCTGAGTCACCCTGCTGCCTTTCCCCTATCTCAATCTGCCCCTTCTTCAGCCCAGCTCAGTCTCAGCTTTCTCCCTGAAGAACGCAACTGCATTTGACCTTATTTTTCTATTACTCCTGCATTTCAAATCAACATTTGATCTTGATTACCTATCTCAGCATAGTAGTCTAGATAACTTCAACGCGTACGTCATTTTGTGTGTGTGACTGTTAGATCCTAGAAGTATGTGATGTTACCTAAAATTCAAGGCCTTACTTCACTTTTCTCTATAGTGCACCTAGAAAATCCATGAGTACATGGAAAAGACTCAGAAAACCTTAGTGCTAATATGTACCCATACTATCTGCTAAGTACTCTCCTAAGAAATTTTGCATATATTTAATTTGCTTAATCTTCATAATAATTCTATAAAGCATAAATGTAATTTTGTTTCATTGTTTTGTTTAAGACAGGGTCTCACTCTGCAGTCCAAACTGGTCCTGAGCTCACTATGTAGCCCAGGCTGGGCTCAAACTCAGGGTATCCACCTGTCTCAGCCTATCAAGTACTGGAATTATAGGTGTGCGCCACCTACACCCAGCTTATGTGGTGGTGGGGAACTGAACCTAGGGCCTTGCACTTGCTAGGCAAGCACTCGAACCACTGACCTATCCCTGTGACCTATGGTAGAAATATGATTATTCACATTTTACAACTGAGAAAACTTTGAGGCACAAAGGGGTCAAGTAACTTGCTCATAAGTGACCCACTAATGCTGAGTCATTTTCACATACGCAGTCACAAGAAGGCATGCCCAATGTCATCTGGAAACACCATGCTACGAAGAATGCCCTGAATCTTTTTCTAAGGAATATGAGAGAAAAAGATTAAGGAGCATCACATTTTCTTCAGGCAGTAAAGTATCATTTCTTTCTCTAATTCTTACTGAATAACAGAAGAAATCAAAAAAAAGAAAAACAATCGAGTTCCCCTCCCCACCCTGACGTTATAGGTGAGGTCACAAGGATTGCTCCAAGAGCTCACCCAGCCACCGCCATTATTAGTCTGTCACAAAATGAGCAGCCCAACGAACTGCAGCTGCTTGCCCTAGGAGACGTGAGTGACGTGGCGGACCTTAGAGCCACGTGCTTGTCTTCATTGTCTTAAGCAAAGGACAGTTTGGGACACGCAAGAACAAGGAGGCACTATATGCACTCATATCTGTTTTAAAATCAGTCAGGTATTTCTCACAAACGGTTGCTGGTCTGAACTGACTGGAGCTCTTGGTCCTCTCTTCTCAGAAGGGAGTATGGAGGGGCTGAGCCATTCTGGGACTCTGGATGAGCTGCCTGCACTCTAACTACCAAAGCAACAGCCCCAGCATTTATCATTTCCCCCGTGGGAAAGAGAGACTACATCCAGGCTGTAGTAAACACCTAAGGTGGTAAGACACAGAACTGAACAAATCTGTCATATTCTTGTGACCTGGGTAGGAATGTGTACCTGTGTTAGAGAAGGAGATTAAAAAAGAGTAGTAGCCTGTTACCTCCAAAAACTCTGCCCAGAGAGAGGCCAGCCCTCCAGGGTGTCTGCGCAGTTTGCTTCACAAATTCAGCAAATTCAGTTTTTAAAAATTCTTGAAATGGTAATCTTTGCTTAGAGTCGTGATGTTTTAAAAAACGAAATGGAGATTATAAAGCATTGTTATATAATTAATGTCTCCTCCACCTTTTTGGTACTCAAATATGTTTTTTTTTCCTGTAAGTTTAGATAATTTCATTGGGTGGAAGAGCTAAGATTTATTGCATTACAGACAACTGACATGGCTGTAAGTAGTTATTTATATGTCATTGTGTTTCTAGCAAAATAATTATGTCAGAGCATGCTTCAACTTTCACACAGGTTCTTGCAGGTCATTAATAGATTATGAGCTGTCTTGCCCCAGCACCTATTCTGCTTTAATGGCTTCTGTGTTCCAGTGCTACCACTGCCAGAAGAGACTCGAGGCACCGCAGATTCCAAAGGCAACCTGCCAGATTAAGCGGAGAAGCCACAGGAAGCACACGTATGGCGTGAGAGAAGGGTCAGTGCAGTTCCCCTGAGACAGGTGTGCACTAACGTAACCATGGTTTTTAATCTCCTCAGATACTCTCTCTCCACCTATACATGCCTCATACAGCATGTTCAAAAGAAACATGATAATGGCTAACAGCTGGACTCTTTCTAGTACTTTCTTATCAAGACCCTTCTAGTTTGCAGCTTTCCAGAACAAAGAGTGTCTCTGATTTTTAAGCCCAGAAACTTGATTTATGAACTTGTAATGAACCTTGTCAAAACTCTATTACCAATTCACTTATACCATAACCTAAGTACGGGAGCGGCTATTATAGGAAAGGATGATTTATTTTAACACACTGGAACTTTCTATGAATTATTTTTCTTTTGGCCCTGGGGATTGTCATATCACCTTTTGTTTTTAATTTCAATAGTTGCATAAAGATAGCTGTCACCAATCTGACTTCTTAGCTTCTTAGGGGTTACAAGTCATATAGTAAATTAAAATCCATTATCTTTTATATATCTTTAGGTAAAGAACAGAAAAATAACTCATCTATCACCCATTTAAGATCTATGTGTTCTTTCGCATAAAAGCCATACCCAAGTTAAATCCTAGCCCATGTATAATCATTCCGATCTTTCTGGAACCAAAGTGTAAGCAAGACTTACATTGGTCCCAGGGGATTAGTCTATGAGTCATCTTTCTTTCTCCAACTGGCACAGATAAGTAGCAAATGAACAGCATTCGTTTACTAAAGAGCACAATTTCCTTAACTGTTGTAAAGCAATAGTTGTTATATTCAGCTGCAGATTTTACAGAGCCAGACATATCTCAGGACAGCCAAAAAAAATGTTTTTCAAAAAACAGCTCACACGTGGAGACACCCTGTTGCAGAGTTCAAAACCTGCTAAGGAAATGAAATAGGCAGATTTATCCTCACGGGTCATCTGCCTGGGAAACTTGAGCTGAAGGGACCTAAACAGCACTGTGGCTTCAAACTGCGGCATTATCTTTTGTTCTCAGGTTCCTTTTCCTGCCTAAATCCTCCTGTCACCTGCTTCTTCCCTGGGGGCTGAGCTAATAGAAGTCTGTTACCTCCCTCAGCAAGTCCATCTGGCTCACTGAAATTTATCTCACAAATCGCAGCTACTCAAGAAAGTGGTCCAATTTCTACAAGCCCTCCTAACTCTGTGGAGGGAAAATTGTCTCCCTTTCACTGCAGCGATGACCCATAGGGCAATGGAGTCTTTTAGAGCATTCGGATGTGGCTCAAATTGAGCTGGAGTTTATTCCGCATGTTTCTAATATTTTATTCAGGTTAAATGCAAGGCTTCAGTCTCCTACTGAAAGTGACTTTCTGTATTAATTTATGTAACCTGGAATAAATGAAAATCGTGTGAACATATACCAAGTTAACAGTGCATTCACAGCATGAACACACAGCAGGGAAATTTTTATTTAGATTCCTGCTGAATATTTCAAGAAGCAGTGAGGTTGTGGCGCTCCTTCATTTTTAAAACATGAATCCAATTTTCAGAACTCTCCTCCCACAATCTGTGGCAAGAATAGTGTTTCCCAAACCCTTTGCCCTAGCACAGGAACCATGCTCAGGAGCTCCCGCCTGGGTTTAAATCCTGCCTCAAATGCACCAGCTGTGTGAGCTACTTAATCTCATGTCTCGCGTTCCTCATGTACAACATAAGAACAACAAACATCGATCTTATACAATGTGTTTAGTTAATACGAGTTAAAGAGTTAAATAGTAGGTGAGTAACTCTTCACATGAGATATTATCGTTATTTTCTACAGAATATTAGGGGATTTTTGTTTTTGTTTTTGGAGATAGAATTATATCATGTAATCTAGGCTAGACTTGAACTTCTATGCAACACAACCTGATCTGGAACTTACGATCCTCCTGCTTCCCCTCCTGAGTGCTAGGATTATAGGTTTAGCACAGAACACTGGTTCTAAGAGATGCTCCTGAGGAAAACAGGTTCTTTGATCAAGTAAGATCAAAAATGCTTCAGCTGATATACTTTATTAAATAGCTGGAGTTAACATTATATATAAGTAAGAAAGAAATTACAGTTAAGCTAGGATACCATGTTTTCCCACAAAGAGGCAATTTTGCTGGCCTTAAGGTACCCTGCTGGCATGTAGTAGGGGATCCTTTTGAACTTGCATCAAGAAAAAAAGATAGCCTCAACTACTGAGTGTCTGCTCAAGTTCTACCAAATGCTTGGATACTGCTTTGCAAAAAAAAAAAAAAAAAAAAAAAAAAAAGAATGGAATTGTAGTTCTTTGTTCTCTCTAAAATATATTCAAATTTAACCACTGAAGTGGTGGCAGTAGGAGGTGGGGCTTCTGGGCGGTGACAGAGTTCTTATAAATAAGATCAGTGCACTTTCAAAAGATACCCAAGACTAGGCCGTTTGGAGCAGACTTGTGATCCCCAACACTCTGAGAGACAGGATCACAAGTTTGAGCACAGTCTGAGTAACTTAGAAACTTTGGTGAGACTCTATTTTACAATAAAAATGAGAAATGGGCTGAATATGCAGCTCAGTGTGAAGGCCATGGGTTCAAATCTCAGTACCAAAAACAAAATTAAGAAAGAGACCTAAGACACCTCACCCTTTTCACTGTATGAGGATATAATGAGAAGTCACTGTCTATAAATCGGAAAACATGTGCCTTTGTAAGTCACCAAATTCTCTAGCTTCCTCGTCCCCACAATTGTGAGAAATAAATTTCTGTTGTTCATAAGATCTCTGTTAATGTTGTTTTCCTGTAGCAACCTGAACAGAAAAAGACAAGTCACTAACCCTGCAATGATGAATTTTTGGAACTCTAAGCTCGTTATACATATACCTCAGTATTCTGTTTCTATGACTTCTGGCATACATACTGAATTTCCCATTTCAATCATGAAACTTAATGTGGAGTAATCACTGTAAAGACATTCTAAAACCAAACGTCACTGTAGGTGATGCTAGGAAAGCATCTAACTCAGTTAATGTGATGACAATGGATAAAGCCATGACCAGGTTCACAGGTGCCCAGGTAATGAACACCAAAACACCACAGCTGTCTCACCTACAGACACTGTAAAGTGCCCTTGGTGTTAAGAAGCATTCTAGCCTCAGAGACAATGAAATGTAGAGGAAAAATGCCACTTAGATGAAATATTTGTGTCCTCCTCAGAGGGATTCCAAGTGCACATTAGCATATTAAAGATGCAAGGAAGTCCTACATTAAATATATCATTGTGTCTGATTTAAGCCAGGGCGTTAGGCCAGCCAGCTTTGCTTACTTGCAGTCCTGGCTTAATCAGTACAATAATGTCTTAATCACTTTCTCATCATGGGAATAAATACCTAACACCTCTAACTGAAAGGAGGAAAGGCTAATCTGGCTTACCGTTCAGAGGCCTCTGTCTAGTCATAGTCGGCTGGCAGTGGCAGGAGGCATGGAGAAGGGCCTAACCAGAAGACAGCAGTCTGTGACATGGCAACAGGAAGCAGAGAAGTTGGGAGGAGCCAGAGGCAAGAATATTACCCTTCAAGTCACCTCCTCAGGGATTCACCTGTTCTAGGCTTCACCTACAGACCCCACCTCATTCTTGATAGTACAGAAAATTAACAATGATTAATTTACTTGATCCAATTAACTTCTACAATACAATCATCTTGGTTTGGGAGAGAATTTCAGATTCAAACCACGACAGATAGAGTGTGCTGAAATAAAGCCTACAAAATCTGAGCATAACCGAGTCATCAGAAAGGATTCGTCCAGACTCTATAATCAAGCAGAAGCAAAGAGAAGGAGACTGACTTGTGGGAGCAAGAGCAGAAGCAGCATCCGCAGAAACCCAAGGTCCTAGTGACGAGTCAGCGTCCCCACATTCCTAAGGAAAACACTTCGCTGATTCCAGCTCAGAGTTTCTCCTAACTCCTCAGAAATGGCAAATTTCACTGTAACAAATATTATTGAGCCATCTGTGTATGTCAACCCTTAGGTTGGCCACAGAGCTACAAAATGATTATGGGACTATAATGAATCATCTGCCAAAAATGGAGTGATAATAACATAATAATAATCTTATTATAGTTTGCATATAATTGAGTAATATGTGTACCTGAGTGAACAGAGCGCCTGGCTGGGAAGGTTTTACAAGGGCCAGGCACATGAGGAATGTGGAAGGGACATGTAAGGGATCCTGAAGACTCCTGAGCTTCTGCGAGATTTGGGGGCTATGGCCACTCTCCTGTCCCTTATTTTAAAAAGGTTGATTACTCTACATCTTGCCAAGAAAATGGCTTACTCTCTTCTGGTTTAGTTTAACTTTTGATTCAGCACAATCTAGTTCCTTTTTGCCTACAAAACCACAAAAACTGCATGAGGCTTTAGCAGCCTAGCATTGACCACCCGCCACCTGCAAATGCAGGGGTATAGCAGAGCACATCTCTAACCTGACCTATGGGATAAGAGCCAAGAGCAAGTGAGTGAGATCATTTGGCAGGAGGAGAGAGAGGGTGGGTAGAGACACAGGAGTTTACCCAAAGACAGCCCTTCATTTTGAGTCCCAGAGAGTCAGCACCACAAGAGAGGCACTTGTAAGACTGCCTGGCAGCAGTCCCCACCAACCTGCAAACTGGGGGCCATCTCAGTCTTTGGCAATCCAGGCTCACTCACTCTCAAGCTGGAACTCCAGTTAGAGCCACGTCAGAGATTCAAAAGACAAGAATGCTTGTCCCCAGGGCACCCACTTCACAGCCAAGCTCCCAGTTTTTTTTTTTCTCCATGTCAAAGAGGCTTACAGGATGCTCCCGTGCTCTGTAGTGCTTTTCACACTCTCCTGCCACTCCATGGCAAGAGGACATCAGATGCTCGAGCACTGAGCTTTCTACTAGAGGAAAGGAACTAAAGTGAGAAAAGATGTTTTAGGAGAGATTATTTGAATCAAACGGAAGAAAAGGGGGAGAGAACTCGGCATTAAAATTCTGAACAATCTTTGCAAGGCAAGGTACTATTTTTTGTTGCTGTAAGGACAGATGTCACAGTATTAGTTGATAACTGAACATTATTTGCTAACATGAAAAAATTTATTTAATACATTCATCAGGGAATTAATATGCTTCCTGGCTCCACATTTAGCATTGTAATAAAGGTATCTTATACCAAGCCTTTCTCAAGGAAATAAGAATATCAGATTTTTGAAAATCTAATTGTGGGACTGGAGAACTAGCACTACAGTTAGAGTGCTTGCCTAGCAAGCCCAAGGCCCTAAATTCAACTTCCATGCACTACATAAGCTGAGCATGGTGGTACATGCCTGTAATCCCAGCACTGGGAAGGCTGAGGCAAAAGAATTGTCATGAATTTGAAGTCAGCCTGGGCAACATAGTGAGTTCAGGACCAGCTTGGACTGCAGAGAGAAAAACCTGTCTCAAAGAAAAAAAAATCTAATTGAATTCATTTACAAAACATTTACCAATAGAGACAACCTGGTGTAATATCCACCTGGTACTTTGTAGATGGAAAACTAGTGTTATTGATCTGATGTCACTTGCCTTCAGGAATTCTAGTTAGAGCAATCTACTTATGGTGACTTCTTAATAACTGAAGCAAGTCACTGCACAGACTTTGAAACATCAGTAATTAACAGCAGCAAAGTCAATAATATTAAGTCATGATGGCCTCTATAAAGGGATAAGTAGTAACTTGTTGAAGCGACAAAGATCGTTTTCCCTTGGAGGGAAGAAAGGAAAACAAGGTAAGAGAGAACAAAGGGATAAATTGCCTTGGAGAGCAGAGAGAGTCCCTGGAAAAAGAAGTGACATGTGTCATGGGTTTCCATGGTGATACCAGAGCGTCACCATCAGAGCATTACATCTTTGGAATAAGAGTGAGAACATAGTGGTAGAACAATTAAAATTGCCCTTTAAAATCCCTGCATAAGCTCATGATATTTATTCATTAATATTCATAACACCTGAGAAGTATGGAGAATTATGTATTCTTTTTACAGACAAAGAAGCTAAAAGAAGAGCAATCTAAATGGATCCAATGACTAAAAATGTGTATTTCACTTTATGATATAAACTTGTGAAATAATTTAATATTGACAATATCCAACAAGCATATTCAATATACCTTACTGTACTATATGCCTTACTATAGTATCTACTTTATACTAAAGTACAGTATAAAGACAATTTCATTCATCCTCATGACAAGTAATATAACAAATATTTTGAGCCAATCAGTTTTGGAAAATTTACTAGTGTTGGACATTGGAGAATTGGAGGGAAAAAACTATTTCTAACAAGTGTTTTATGCTCCTCTTTTGCCTACAAAACAAGAAAACAACAAAATGTCAAACTTCTCGACAATGCAGCACTGCTTTCCAAATTTTCTGTATCAATGACTGCTCGTTCAAGTTCCCCCAGGGGTTGGTTTTATTGCAAATAGCATTCTTTCAGGGCTTTTTGGGGATGACGTGTTTCATGTTAGTCTTTGCCCTTCCTCCTTGCATTCATTTACTTCGTAAGCCTCCTTCGAAACCTTCCTCAAAACTCGGAGTGGGCTTTGTCACTCTGGCACTATAAAATTCTTTGTAAGTCACTACTTACCATGGAGAGGTAGTCTGTGGAGTAGGTGAGGAAGCTTAGGAATCAGCAAACTTTGTGTGTGTGTGGCACTCGGGGGCTATGTGCCCTGAGCTACATTTCCCATGCCCCTCTCTGTTCTCCTTGAGACAAGATCTTGCTAAGTTGCCAACATGTAATCTGCTCACATCTATAAACTGGATTTTAATCCTATCTCTGCCAGCTTAGAGCAGTGCAATCTTGGACCAACTACTTCTGCAACCTTAATTTCCTCCATTTGTTTTATAGATACAAATGTATCTGTTGAGATTATACTAAAATGTACTAATATGTACTTAGCAGGGTTGGTGTGAGAATAAAGTTGAATGTGTGTAAAGCGTTAAGCAAAAATTATTCCTATAGCTGTGAACACCTTGGAGTCCCTCCCTATGTAGGTCTCCTCCCACTTTCCTTCTCCATTTCACAATCTCCACCTTGACGCGGAAGCCTTTGACACTCGGCTCTTTTGAGGAGGTTCTCTCTGTTCCCATCTTGATGACAAAGGGAAAGATACTCAACAAAGTTCTATTTGTATCAAGTATCTGGAAAGGACCTCAGGAAGTGGCTGAGGGTCTGTAAATCCAGAGAACAAAGTTTTCATTTGGTGTTTCACCACTAGAAACTCTGTGAGTTTAGTCATGCTACTTAATAGCTTAGAACTTTATTGTAAAGCAGAATCACAAATACATGCTTTGTAGAGACCTTATAAATGTTAAAGCTGATTGTCACTGAAAAAAATGCCTTGCACAAAAGCACAACATGCAATAGATGCTCAATTAAGTATCAACCAAATGTGACTATAAATTAAAAATATTCTCTACAATGCTCCCTTTCCTAGAATTTAACAGTGACTAAATTACTGGTATATTCTCTGATATAGTTACTAAAATCATGGAAGAGGGCCTGGGGCAACAGCTCAACTGCTGGAGTGCTTGCCTAGGAAACACAAAGCCCAGAATTCAGTCCCCCAGCATCATGTAAGACTAGTATGCTGGCACAAGCCTGTAATCCCAGAACTCGAGAGGCCGGGGCAGGAAGATTGCGGTGTTTTTGAAGCCAGCCTACCTAGTGAGTTCAGGCCAGCCTAGACTATGGAATGAGACCTTGTCTCAAAAAGAAAGAAAGAAAGAAAGAAAGAAAGAAAGAAAGAAAGAAAGAAAGAAAAAGAAAGATCATGGAAGAAAAGATGTATTATCTATTACTTAGTAGAGTCTATCATTTTTGTCTATTTAAAAAGAAAAACCAAGGTTGGAGGAACGGCACAGTGCTTAAAGCACTTGCCTAGCAAGTGCAAGGCTGAATTCGACTCCCCGGCACCACACAAAGCCAGTCATGATTGGCTCATTCTGGTAATACCAGCACTCAGGAGGCTGAGGCAGGAGGATTTCTCTCAGTCCAAGGCTTAGTTGGAATATATAGTGAGTTCAGGACCAGTCTGGGCTGCAGAGCAAGACCCTATCTCAGAAGAGAAAAAGAAAAGCCACATACATACACTCCAATGAGAAAACAGGCTACAAGGATTTGCTGAAATGATAACCTTGATTGTCTCTAGGTTCTGATCCTGTGAGGAGTATGTGTGTTTGTGCCTTCGTGTGTGTGTGTGTGTGTGTGTGTGTGTGTGTGTGTGTATGTGTGTGTGTGTGTTTCTGAATCCTTTTCTATTTAAGGAAAGAAAATCGATATAAAAATTTAAATGGTGACTATGGCAACTAAAAGAAGTATCACCTGGTGATTTTTAGGTACACAAAACCTGACAATAGAAAAGCAGCCCTAAACACAGCAGGGAGTGTGAGAAGAGTGAGGCTTAGCCAAGGGAGGGCAGTGAAGAGAAAGGGAGGAAAAGAGGTCAGAGAGAGGACAAGCATTAAGTCAGGGGTAAGACTCAGAAGGAGCCTTGTCTTCTTCCAAGCATTTGTTGCAGGGATTGCCAAGAGGCCCAGGGGAATACAGGGCCATGCCTCAGCCCCTCCGGCCATAGACAAAGTTCACCGGGGAGCCAGTGGACTCTGGGGCCCAGGAGGCTTTGAACCACCCTGTCTTTTCTGTCTCAGCTCCACAGAAAGGATGATTTACTTGCTTGCTTACGTAAATGCTAATGGATGCCCTAGATGGCCTCTAGTGTGACTTTCAGGCCTAGGAGATTTTGATTTACTTGGGTTTGATTTACTCTCTGCCAATAAGCAATAGTGAACCAAAAGCTTTCACCACTAGGTGGCATGCCCCAAATACTATTTAACTTTGAAACTGGCAGAAAAGTTCGTGTCTCAAGAAACCTCAAACACCCTCTAAGTCAAAAGCAAAAGTTAGATTTAACGAGATGAAGACCACTTAAGGCTTATCATTTCTTCCTGTTCCATAAAAACAAAACAATCAAAGTCACCACCATAACAAACACTCCTCTGTACAATAATACACCCAATGTGTTTCCCATGGCCAGGTCCTGGGACCTGCTTGGAAGATTCCCCATCCCCGTTCCCCAGTCCTGTCAGTGCCTATAACCACTTGGCCTCTTTGCCAAGCCAAAATACACAAGCATCCACCAAAGTGCTCCAAAAGTAGAAGTAGGCCTGTGGTGTCATCAAAGGTTAATGCCTAGCCACAGATTAGTATTAATAGCAGGAAGGGGAAAGGAAAGAAAAATGATTAAAATGCAATATGCATAAGTACTGATTTCCCAACATGAATGTAATTATTACAAATCACAAATGGATACCAATAAAAATAGGAAAGTCAAAAGAAAGATTAGCATTAGTTGAAACAGGACAAGAAGGGTCACCCTGTAGGATCTATTACTGTTGAGGAGGACAAGCCTATTATCCAGGCCAAAGAAAAGAATATTCTCCTTCTGACCTAATATGTTTCTTCTTCTAACATATCAGTGCTACTACCAGGAACTCTATATTAAGTGGGAGCTGTCAGTCATTTATTCTTCATGTGGATTAGTTTTTGCCACTGTGTCTTTCTCTAAAATCTGCATGCTGTTTGTTATTCTATAGGATTTGACCAGATAGTTAAAGACTGGAATAATTCTGGAGCACAAGAAAGAGCCTGGAAAGAACAAGACAGAGTGGGGCCTTGAACCAAGGGCTTTGCCTACAGCCACTGAAGCCCACCAAAGGCTCTCCTTTTGAATAAGGAGAGAATAGAGTAGATGGAGAAATAATTAAAGGAAAGTGCTGAAAGAAAAGGATGTGGCAAGATGCATTTTGCCTAATTCACACATTGGCATTGGGCTACCTGGATTATAGAGCCCTAGGGATAAAATGTGAAGAAATGTAAGCACTTGGGTATTTCTGACTGTGTAACCCTAACAGGAAATTCCCCAGATCTTCCTTTGTTTAAATAAATTAAATACATGGGATGCGACAATAACTACAGGGAAATATTTTCAAAGGAAACACATGTATATGCGCACAAAAGGGTATCACTCTTTCTAAAGCAGTCACCTAGGAAGCCGATTACTCTTTTTAGTAATGCAAACCATATGAGATACTCCTCTTTTTTGAATTGACTTTAGTACCCAACCTTTTGAAAATTCATAACATCACTCCTCCAATAAAATGTCATTCTTTTGAAAGTAAATTATATTTATTTCTAAAGGTCATTTGCAGATAACTGAGCAAGTAGATAGGAAAGATGATTAGCAAGAATGTCCTATTTCTGATCAAAAATGAGGCAGATCTTTATCACTTAGGAGAATATGTTCTGGTATCATGCAGGTGCTCAGTCTCCATAGTATCATTTTATAGCTCTGTGAACATGAGCAAGTTATGAAAGCATTTTGTGCCCCTCTGTCATCTGTGTGAAGTTGCAGATGATGAATCGTGCCTGTCTGATAATGTTGCCATGAGGTCTAAAGAGACAGTGTGGAGCCAGGGATGTGCGTCAAGAATGCTCGCCTTGCACACGCAGGTCCTGGATTGGATCTCCAGCACAGCCATGAAAAAAAAATTGATAATTCATGTAAAATCTGGCATGGTACTGCTATGTACTATGTGCTAAGTGAATAGTGATGGCAGCTCCTGAGAATATGGTTTATGAAGTCAAAGAACTTAAAAATTACTTAAAATCAATTTAAGTTACATGGAAACTTTCACTAATTTGCATATGTATTCTGACTTATTTTATGTCTTCTTTGTTGCTTCTTAGCTAAATCCTATTAAACTCTGGTGGCACGTATTTTCCAAGAGTCCAGTCAGCAGAGATGTTCAAACACATGCCTTCTACATTGGTGGTTTTAAGCTTTTGCACTAATATGTTAAAATCTAGACATATCAAACTATCCTCTCTTCATTTACAATAATTATATGTCATACTAATGCAAATCACTTTTTAAAACTGCTGAAATAATCTAGAAAATCTCTGAGTAAAAAAGATCTACTCATTCAGTCAAGTAGTCATTGGCCATGAATTTTGGACTGCGTGGGCTGGCTTGCCACCAGAGACACAGAGATAAGCCAAATGCAAATCATAAATGTATAGATAGTCCTTAGGTTTTGTAGTTTACTCCCAACTAAAAGATATGGGCACATGCGCACGTGCGAACACACACACACACACACACACACACACACACACACACACAGAGTACATGTCTAGAATATCCAATACTGCTTCTGGACAGCAACCATTCTTTTTACCATTTTTAACTTGTTGTGATGTCATATGTATGCATTAGCTTCTCACAAAGTAAACAGAAGCTAAAAATCAAAGCTTTTACATGAACTGAGAAACTGAGTGGTTTGTTCATACCCGGGACACTGATCCAGCCATTTTAATTATGTGAAGTCTTTGTGCTTAGCTTACCTCTTCATTTAGAAATAAAACTGAATTGCTCACTTCAATATAGTACTTATATTGATCCCCAGCCCATTAATTACTCCTCATTTCCCTTGAATGGACACAACAACAGCTGTTCAGTGAATCAACCCATGTGCCACAGTGATGGCCTGTTGAAACGCTTGCTTTGCTAAACGAGTTTGGTAGTGGAGGGGTTATCAGAATCTCAGCATCGGGCTGGGCAAACCACTTCTGAAGCTGGAGATTGGAGTCTGCAGCCCACAAAGCAGAGCCATCCAGCATCCTCATCCATCAGCAGTGTGTCTCTGAGTGGCACTAACCAGTGACTTTTATTCATGAGCGCTGAAGTTCAGACTCCTCTTTGAGGCTCATGGCTACACGCCTGGCTCCAGAGAGAAATGTGTCCTTCAGCTTTAACCTTGCCAAGAAATCCATAAATTTCTCAGAAACCATTTATTAATCATCTTCCACATTCAAGGTACTCCGATGGATGCTTTGAGGATGTCAGGAAATATAAGAGGTGGTTTCTAGCCTGTAAGAGTTGATTGGCTGGTGAGGGAGAGAGGATACACAGCAATTCAAAAGGTAGAATCACACAAGATAGGATATTAAGTGACAAATTCTGAGGGAAGAGGAAAAAGAACTAACATTTATCAAATGCTTGCTCACTGTGCCAGGTGCTTCTCACATGCCCGTCACTTAATCATCCCGCCAGCCTTGCTTTTAACTCTATTTTATAGACTCTGAGATTAGAAAAGTTGCCTGGAATCACACAGAGAGGTAATGCAGAGCCTGCGATAGAACTTAGGACTCCAAGTCTCTGCTCTTCTGACTCTGAAGCAACTCCCTTTCCGGTGTCTGCCACGCTTCCCACTGAAGATAAGTGCTTTAAGAATTAGCTAGAAGGAATTATCCCTTTGCATCATATCATAGGAAATCACGAATAGATAGTGGAATTTGAGAAACACTTTAAAGGGCTTTAAGAGCTGAGGATGAGTAGAATGTTGTGAAACAAAAGGAAGGAAAACAGGTCTATTTCCATCTGTAAGAAGGGCCTGCACGATAGGGCAGAGATGGAAAAGCCACACTGGGGAGAAGAGAGTGTGATGCTGTGTCTGACCGAGTTACAGCAAGGTCCTTAAAGCCCAGAAAGTCTTTAGGGACCAGAAATCTATGAATCAGTGAGTTCTTTTGAAAAACAGTAACCCTAGACATACACTGGGGAGGACATGGGCCTGAGTATCTCAAAACTTTATATTACCCTTTAGAGAACCTCGGTGTTTATCAGAGACTTATAATATGTACAAGACAGACAAATTTACTTAATTATAAGAAGAATGAATATATATTTTAAGCATAGATTTATGGAGTAGAATCCCACATCAGTACAGATACAGTTACAGATATACATGTAGATAGATACATTACATGCTTTGGTTGTAATGGAAAGCAGGCACCATAGGCTCTGGTCCAGACAGCTGGGAAGTACACGCTACTTTCCTCTGCCACACGAGTGTTCAGCGTGAACACTCAGAAGGGCCAGCCTGGAGAAGAAATGTATGTGGAATGCCCTTCCTCAGAATTCATATGACAGTATCCCTCCCCTTCCTAGATCTTGGCTCAAATGTCACTTTTCAGTGGGGTTGTTCTTAGTTACAATTAAGTAGCTTTGTGAAGCCCATGAGCACCTTGCTGTCAGAAGCGACATGTTGTACATATAATGGTGTGAATCTGCAAAGCCCCCCAAAAGCTTCATGTGTTTGGATGTTGTGGAATACCTTAGGAAGCATGTGCTGTTGACAGGTAGGGCCTGGCTGGAAGGGGTGGATGCTTAAAGTCTGACCTGGAGGGATCATGTCAACTTGTTGAGATTTGGGGGTGCCCAGGGTAGAGCTTTCAGGTGTGTGTTATTGACATGTAGGCCAACAAGTAAGGGAAAGGCATCAATCCGTGGTGTGGGGGACACAACTGGAAGCTTGCAGTAATTAAAGGAAGGAAGAAAAAACATTGTTACAGCTTCTTTCTGCCTCATCTGAGTGTCTGGGCATCAGCTGGTTTCTGCCTCACTTGGTTTATTGTGTACGATGCCATAAGCAGCTCTCCAGCCTGTGCCATGCACTCCCGCCATTGCTAGTGGCCCATGAAGAGACTGAGTGAGACCTTCTGACACTGTGAGCTACATAAATCTTTCCTCCCATAAATTGTGGGTGTTGGGTATTCTCTCACAGAAATGAATAAAGTAACAAAGACAGTGCATTATACTTGTGTATTGCCTACCGCCCTCCACAACTGGTCCGCTCCATGAGGGTGAGGATCATGACTCCCTGCACTCCCAGCACTTCAGATAGTGCCTGGCGCATAATTGGCATGCAAGAAATAATAGTTGAATAGCTGGATATGTATTACTGAACACTACCTATATTTTAGCAGCTTAACAGACATATATGTGGGCCGTGACCATACTCTTCTATAATTATTTGTAAGTGTATAATCAAGCTCTGAAAAATATAGACCAAACTATTAGAGAGTGGGAGTGATGATTGAATGAGAGAAGGTTAGTTTTTACTTTACACAGATTTTCATAAATGGAAATGATTATTTTACAATTACAAAAAATCATGTAAAGGAATTTAACTTCAAAGTCATTTCTATTTTTAAAATTTTTATTTCTAATTTCTCACAAAATGGCTTTCTTTGAATGTGGGGGCTCGGGCGTATGCTAATTGCACTGTCTCAGAAAGTCTTCTTGGCTACTGTAGAAAACATTACAGGTGTCTGTGCTGTTGAGAAAGCAAAGGATAATGGTGCTTTCCTTTTTTCCTGTGGGCTATATTTTTTAGGGTTTCTTGTTCCAGCTAACATGGTTATGAAATAATATTCAGACGGTCACTATTTCCATTTGGGACCTATCTTCATGTTCTACACATGCTGAAGATTCTTGTGACATTGGCATCTGTGATTTCCACATTGGTAGGTGAGCAGTGTGGTGCAACTGTCCTTTGCAAAGCTGCAGACTGACAGAAAGAAGCCAGATATTGCTACAGTTTCCCAGCACATGGGATCCTTCCTCTGCAGCTGGGAAGATGTTCAGGAACTCTGTGTGGAGGGGTCTTAAGGGCTCTACACAAAGTCCAGGCGTGCCAAAAGTAAGATTTCTCCAGCTGGTCAAGAAAGGACACTGCACGTGGACAGCCCATACAGGTCTCCCAGGCTTATGTTTGTTGTTGATTTGGGCAAAGTGGGCTGTTGTTCACAGTGCAACACAGACGTCACCACCCACCACATCTGGCAAGTGCACTGAGGAGAGACACTTCTGTCTCTCAGTGACCACACCCGTTCCCGAGCCGACCCACAGGAAGTCAGCTGGAAGGGAGGAGGTGGTGTGGGAACCATACCATCTCCTGCTGTTGACAAAGCAGCACCTCTCACCCCAAAACTGGCTTAGAACCAACTTTCTTCTCCCTTGTCAGGCCTTCTGCCTGAGGGGCCAACTTGGATGTTTTTTGGAAATGTGATTACACACATCACACAGAAGTAGGTAAAGTGTAGAGATCAACTTGCTCATCTCCCAGATTGCATACACAATCTTAACATTGAAATATACATGCAAATGGGTAAAAACTAGACAGCATCGCACACACACAAATAATTTTTAATGGGAACTGGCTGCCAAACACTTGGTTTCAGTTAACTGCTAGTGAAACAGCGATTTAATAACACATATCAAAAGCTTTAAAAGGTTTCCCATCTTCCTATAAATCCACTTCAGGATTTTAATCTACAGCATCACCAAATGCACATAATGAGAATGTTCCTTCCTACATTATATCCATGTAGATAGAATTCCTTAGTGTCATTCAAAATAATACTTTAGGCTATCACTTTTTTGTGGTACTGAGGATTGAACCTAGGGACTCATGCATGCTAAGTAAGCACTCCACCACTGAGCTATACCCCCAGCTCATCAAGATAATATTTTAGAAGGCTTTTAATGCCATGAAAAGTGTTCATGATAAATGAAAAATCCTATCCTTATGTAAAAATTTACATATTCTTATATAAAATATGCATGCTCATCTATGTAATATGTATACATGAACACGTGTGCAAAAAGAGGATGCACTGTTCCCTCTGAACTTCCCTTTTCCCGGGCCTCTCTTGGTCTTCCTCCTTGTCTCCTGGCAGCTCCTTTGGTCCACCAGCCTACATTCTCCTCCTCTTGCCAGCTTTTCTTTATCTACATTTAGCTCTTTAGACCAGTTCCACCTCTTTCATATCTTCTCTGTGCTGATGATCTTTGTCAACATATTTCCAAGTGTCTACTAAAAATCTCTTCTCGGTGTGAAGTTCTTACTCAGCCTTCTTATATCCAAAATTAGACCCCTGATTTCCATCACCAGATTCACTTCCAACATACAAAAGCAAACACCTGCTCCTCTTTCATGGTTCCCCATCTCAGCAAGGAGAATACCATCCCACCAGAAGTAGAGCTGGAAACCACATCCTTTCCATGTGTTCCTCCTGTCGTCCTTTGCAGCCAATCCATTAGAATGTCTCATTATTTTTCCTACCTTTAAAATACATGTGAGAACCATTACCTCTTACCATCCCCACTGTCCCGCCCTCTGCCCAGGCCACCAGCATCTTTCCCTAGCCTTCCATAAAGACCTCCCAACTGGTCTTCCTGGGTCCACATGGCCTGCCTGCAGTCCATGCTCCACATGGCACCTTTTATCATTTACAAAAATCAATCTGATCAAAAGATGTAAAACTTATAACCAAAATGTTAGAAGTTAGTCAGAAATGATGAAGCTGTTCATGGACTGTTCATATTTTATTCCATCCGCTTTTCTGTTGCTTGTCAAATTTCTAACAACAAACGGATTTCCCTTTTTGTATTTCTGCAGGCTTTGAGAAATAAATCAAAATATTGTGTAAAAAATAAAATTATAGGTTTCAGCCTGGAATATGAGAAGGTATCTCCCATGAATCGGCTCTGGAAAATCGATACCAAAACAAGCTACAGAGGAGAAATAAGTTCCCTCCCTCCAAACAAAGTAGCAGGGAGCAATGGAACAGCGTCCTAAATCTTGGAGGCGAATGCACCACACCTGACAAGATGCTCTTCCGCCTCCCGTACATGAAACCGACATGCCTAAGTAATTGCCACCCTGCCAGCTGAGCCGGATCTGGCTCAGAATCTTTCTCAGCCCAGAGGCAGCCACTATCACTCAGTGAGGGTTGACTCTTAAGAGGAAACGTGTTTATCATCTATAACAAGCATCTATCTGAAGATTGCAGTTAAATTCTAGGCTCTCTCATAAATCCCATGCACTGAATATCTACAAATCACTTTTCTGTCTAAAGACTCGGGTATCTTCGCAAAACCCCCTGAGGTAAGGCAGATATTTTTATCCCCCCTTTAAGGGACCTGAGGGCCACAAGGATCAAAGCCACGTGGCGGAGCCTGGCCACCTCGTTGCCAGGCCACTGTGTGCTTCTCTGCGGTTGCTCTGAAGCCCCGCAGGCCCGCAAGGCTCTGAAGCGCACACCGCCGCGGAGGCGGAGGTGGGGTCTGACCAGACAGAGACGGACTCTAGGTGATGAGTAACGCGTAACTAGTAACAACTCTGAAAATAAATAGTGAAGAAATAGAAGAAGTAAAGTTCGCCGATTTCACAACAGAAGCCATCACGCTCTAGAGGGGTTGGGCCTCTGGAGGCCAAACATATTTGTCGGTCCCTATAGCAACCACGAGCCACCATCCCTCCCTCCCTTGACCTCTCCTGAAGTAGCTTTGTATTCGGGACGTCCAAGCTGCAAAGAACAGGTTGCTCGACCGGCTTCTGCATCTTTGCACGCTTGCTGCTGCCCGCTCCGCAGTCACACACAGGTTCAGTGCCCAAGAAAAATAACGTGCCCCATGACTGCCTGAAGCAGGGCACCAATCCCCACTGCTGCTCCATCTGTCTGAAGGCAGCCGCCCGCTCCGCAGGCCACGGAGCCGTCCTGCTGCCACTGGAGACCGCGGGACGCCTGTCCTCGGCAAGTCAGTTCCTGGAAGGGGAGAAAAATCCTCATTCTGCAGGGAATAGGTGTGGCACCCTAACACAGAAGGCTCCGAAGACGACTCTTTTGGTAACTTACAGGCGCGCACGCGCAGCGCGGAGATGGGGGGTTGTCCTTCCCTGGTCGCCTCTTCTGCTCTCTTCCCCCTCCCACTAGATTGACGGCTCTGCCCGCTCTCCACCCTGCCAGAGCTCTCTCTACCTCCCCACCAAATACCAAAGGTTATATCTATTATACCCTCTTCCTGCTTTTAGCCTCTTTCCTCCAACTTTGAAATAAGTCGCTGTATCTCTTCGGGCAAGCGAAAGAGTTGCCATTCATTGACCAGGGAATTCTTTCTGATTCTACACCACACACGACTGGCCCTGGTGCCACTTGCTCTCCATATTTTTGGTCCACGTGGTGGAGGAATGGCTCAGTGGTTAAAGTGCTGCAGTGCTAAGCACAAGAGCTAAGTACCCAAGTTCAACTCCCCAGCACCACATAAGCTGGGCATGGTGGCGTATGCCTGTAATCCCAGCACTCAGGAGGCTGAGACAGGAGGATTGCTTTGAGTTCAAGGCCAGCCTGGGATCCATAGTGAGTTCAGGAGCAGTCTAGGCTACAGAGCGAGACCCTGTCTCAAACAAACAAACAAACAAACAAATATATTTTTGGTCCAGGGGTGAAGTGTAAGTTAGTGGAAATCTAGAGCACCTGGTGCCATCTGCCCTGCCTCACTCTGCCTTCAGCCCCCCAGGTTCCTGTGCTCTGTTTGACTTTGCGATAAGAAAGTCTTTATCTTTCCCCCAGCCACTCTCTCTGCTGTTGGCAAATGAGATCCTGGACTTTCCACGTGGTAGGTGAAAGTAATTATGCAACTCACACATCACTGAAAGTATGATGTGCCGAAGTCAGAACACCAGGATTAGAACACAGTCCTGACCCTTCCAGCTATTAGTTATATGTAGAGACTGTCTACTTTCCTCTTCAGGGAAAAAAAAAATCGCAAGAGAGTGCCATGTGCACATATGGTATGAATATAGCAGCACCAGGGAACACCACTGATGGCAATTATAGATACTGCAGAAATAAAGTGAGATGAGAAAAACAAAGTATGATTTGGCTGAATGAAAGACACAATACACCAGAAAAACTGCTTGTAGGCTATTGCTAATAGCCAACCCAGTAACAATTAGGTGTCCTATTAAATAGGTGTCAGGTTAATTCTGTTGTTACTTTAGCACAATTATAGCAAGTGAATTTACTGAATATCACTTGCTTATCATCAAAATAAAACGTAAAGGACATCCTAGCTCCCTCCAGGAGGAGGGGACATGGTACTCCTACTGCACACCATGTTAGAGTCTCCTGAGGTGGCCATCTTCCTGTTCAGACTTTCCACTCACTCTGCGACTTGCACGGCTTCCAGCTCTATAGATCCCACGAATTCCACTGCTTGCTCAGGGAGCCTGAGCAGTGAGTGAAGGGAAATGGGCTCCTCTGTGATTGTAACTGACCTGGCTGAACTGGAGGGAGCTGAGAAGCATTCACTCAAAACAGCAGATATTTACTATGGCGGGGAGGGGTCAAGGCCATCAGAAGGATGGGCGAGGAAGTGGGCAAGAAGGAACTCTGCACCTGGAGCGGTCAGTGATGCGAAGCAGCATCTATGGAATGAAAGAGAGTTGTGGTCGGTTGCAGGTATTGATGAGGGGAAGGCAAAAGTCAGAGCCATGACGAAGGATCCCCCAAGGAAGCCCACTGGACAAAAGGGCTGGGGATCACCGCCCCTTTCCGTCAGGCCAGCCTTCTGTTGATCTCCCTCTGACAGGTCCCTACTGCTCTTACTGGGCTGAATCTTCACAGCAAGATGGACCCTTAAAAGATATGACAAAACTCTTATCAGGCAAAGGACAGAGTTTAAGGGAAAGCTGCAGCTTCATTTTTGAAATTGAGATCACAAAAAAATGATATCTCTAAATTACCACACCTGAGTCAAATCAAATTCACTGTAGTCCTAAAAATGGCATTGTTATAGCTGACTTCAGGAGTGAGGCTTCCATCTAGGTCAGCCAAAAGAGGCAGGATTTCAAAATATGAGGAAGTCTAACAAAGGAAGGGTAGTCACATGCTTGCTGCTTAGCAATTAGAGTGCCCCAAAGCAATAAGCTTGGGAGTAATGTGGTCTCCCACATTGAACAGGGATAACATAGGTCACAGGGGGAAGGCAAAGCTATGTATCAGAGTCACCACCTGGATTCTCCACCCTACCCTACTCGGCCATACACAAACAGATTGATCGTATTCTGCTACTATAGAAAGGCACAACGCTATGTCCCATCAAAGCAAAGTTTTCAGTGGTTTCTCTATGCCCTCTCACAAAACCCACACATGTTCCAGGGCCTACGAGGCCAGGGAATCCTCATCTGGTGCTACTGCCCCAACTCCACCAATCTGGGGTGAGTTTTGCTCCTTTTCCTGCCTCAGACTCCCTGGCATGTTGTCTCCTCTGCCTCAGATCTCCAAATGACCTCTCTTCAGGTCAGGCTCCCTCGCCCCTCAGACACTATTCCCCTCACACCACCCAGCACTTTGCACCTTGCTGTCAGTCAGCAAGTGCTTCTGGAGAAATGCTGCTAGCCCACAGTGGACCCAGCACAGCTCTGAACAGCCAGGTACTGCTCTAGGGAACCGCCTTCGAGTTGAGGGAGATGGACAAAGAGCAAAGAGATGAGAGAACAGTACAGACGCTCTGTTAGACATTGACAAAAACTGTGGAGAAGACAGCGTACTGGAGGGTTAAGGGAGCAAGAGTGTGAAGGAGGGGTGTCACTGCCACAAGATGTGTTCTCACTCGCTCTCTCTTCATTTTTCTCCACAATGCCCATAACAACGTTACACGTTGTTATGGGTGTGCTTGTTCTTAATCTTTCTTCACTAGAATATGAAGTCTACGAAGGCAGAAACGACCTTATTTTCCATGTGTCTCAGCATCTGTGACTGGGCTACTAGAGGCTGGATAATTTTGTTGAGTAAATGGAGAAAGGAAAGGAAGAGGAAAGACAGGAAGGAGAGAGGGAGGAAGGATGAGAGAGGAGAAGGAGAATGAAGGAAGGAAGGAAAAAGCAAAGAAGAAAGGAAAAAAGAGGGTTAGAAGAGAAAGTTTGGGAAGTGTAAGAATGATTTCGGGCATTCAACAACCAAGAGAAAGACAAGGTGAGAAGACAATTTCTGAAAGTGTCCTCAGAGGTGAGGAGGTATGTGCATACAGGCAGGTGGGCCCACCTGTGGTGATCCAAGGATAGAAGATAGAAGAGGTTGCCTCCGCTCGTCTGAAGATTTGAAATAGAATCAGCACAGCAACCTTAGTGCTACCTCTCTCCCCAACAGGAGGAAACAGATGCTCAGAATGACTGAACACCCACTGAAGTCCATACAGCCTGGCAGTGTGAGAACTGGGAGAGTTTGCTCCCAACAAACTGGAGCTAAGACACTGCTCTCAGAAGGGAGTGAGGGCAGGGGCAAATGTTAGCTTTGGGTTCCTGGAGCTGCCACCTCTGGAAGGTCCCTCCTCTTTGAGAGTTTTAGTGAGTGAGATGATAGTATCACTGGTGAGGGTGGGTGAAATGGGCACTTGCTTACATTGAAGGTGGCAATAAACACCATTTTGGGAAGGTGACAAGGCTCCATGCACTTTAATTTTAAGTACCTTGAAATTTTACTTTAGATATTTTAAGGAAGCAGGCACCCAGAAATATTAATAGCAAAATCAATAAATTGGAAGAAGAAAAACCATCAAATAACCTTTATGTGTATAAAAATGAAAGACAAGCAAATCAGAGTTGAAGGAATAATATGCAGTCATTAAAAACAAAGTCTATGAAGGTAACATTGAAAATACTGTATGTGATATTGAAGAAAAAAAAGTAAGGTTAAATTTTTATGTACGACCTATTACACATGTTGACACATCAGTACCTCTGTGCAAAATGGAAAACACAGTATGATTAAAGCAAATATTAAGAGAAAATGTTTCTAAAACGTAAAGAATGGCTCAATTTAAATTGACTTTGACAAATTATTTATTGAGCTACGTGACGTGGAATAGACACTGAGCTGAGCATTGCCTGCAGAAAGATGTGTTGCCAGGGAGATGACAGGAGATGGGGAGGTAGAGTTCGGAGAGATGAGAAGGGGTCCAGAGATGAGGAAAGGCAGGAGGGTGGGGCAGGAAGTGAGAAGGACTAAACCCAGGCCCTGACTGAGATGCACCAATTCCCCAAATTGGCGGGAATTGTTATGTAGTGAAAACATACAATGATAAAAATAATAACAGGGGGCAAGAAAAAAAAGGCAAATGGGCCCTCGGTGAAGCGCTGTGTGATCAGTCACATGACGGAAGAAATCATCCATTTTCAAAATGCTCAGCAGGATCTCCAAACTCAGATTTTGTGGGGAAAATGGCCGGGATTTTGCTTGGGGGAAGGTATTATTTTATGTGGAGGAAAAATAGGATCTAAATGCTAAAGCAGAGAGGGAGAAAAATGAAAAGGCAGATGACACAGACAGGGAACACAGTAAAAGAGAAAGAACTGGGCCAAGAAAGGTAAAGAGGGCTCCAAGAGAGAAAACTTGAGAAGGGGCAGTTTGTGTGGAGAACTGAAAAAAATTCCAGTTGGCACAAAGTAGCAGGGTAGGGGCGGCAGGGAGAGGAAGCTGAGGGGACGGCAGGGCCAACCCTATCGCGCAGTGTGGACACTACAGGCAACGGGAAGCCTTTGAAGTGGCCTAAGATCTGGGTTTCAGCAAGAGCTCCCCTGACCCGTGACTAGATTAGGGGGCAGAGTAAAGGCAGGTTTAAAAAGCTGTCTGCAATCCAGGGGACAGAGAAGGGTGGATTTGTATCTGGAGAAAGAGCTTATGGGTAATTTTTCCACCACTGTATGTTTCTAACATTCCTAATCTCCATTTAACAAGCGTGTGTTATTTTCATAATAGGAAAAAATAACATATCTAAAAGAAGACGATCTTTGTAGTGTTCTCCCTGCCAGTCCCTCGGAGCCTTTGGGGCTGTCTGCTCAGCCAGGTGCCTCTGTGTCTGTGCAGGACTCCACACCCACATGCTGACCCACAATGCCTGTGTGCTGCCCACAGGCTCCACACTGAGAAAATGTGTTTTCCACTAACCAGGGACTCGAGGCAGATTGGGCAGCGACTGGAAAGGGAGAGAAATGGCTGCTTTCTTATACATCGAATGCATTTGTTTATTCAGTTACAAATATTAAGCACCCTGTTATGGCTTGAATCTAACACACTCCAATAGTCGTTTGTGTTTGGAAGGTGACGGGGTCATAGAGATGCTATACTCTTCAGTAAATTCATCCGTTGATGATTGCATGTTCTGTTGGGAGGTGGGACTTGGTTGGGGGGATGCAGCACTGGGGCTGTAATATGGAAAAGAGTATCTCCTTTCCTGGCTACCCATTCCCTCCCGGCTTCCTGGCCGCCAGGAGGAGTGGAGCTATCTTCCATAACAGGCCTTTCTCCATTGTTGGCCAGCCATGCATGGACTGAGACCTCTGAAACTGTGAGCTTAAATAAATCTTCTAAGTTGTGAGCATTAGGTATTGTGTCCCAAGTGACAAGAAGGTGACTTAGACACACCTGCTGTGTGCCAACCACTTGTTTCCTAGTCACTGACCTCAGTGGACTGAAGTGCACAAAATGACAAAGTGCCACTACACATTCTAGGGGTCAACAGAGGCCACCTACAGATAAAAATCCAGCTGCATCTCTCCCATTTGATGAGGAAGAACTGCATGCCATACTGCTATTTATTGGCAAGAATATCTTAAGATAATTTTCAAACTAATTACAGATTTGCTTATTAATATCCATAACTGTGATAGCTGTTCAGGGAATCTTTACATCCACAATATTTGTGACAGGGCTGGCTGACACTGTTCCCTAGAATAGAGCTGCCAATATCAGTGTTTTATGAATGAATGTAGGAATGTATTGTCTTAGTTACTTTTTTGTTGCTGTAACAGAATATCCAATGTGCACAGATTAGGGAAGGAAAGGTTTATTTCAGCTCACAGTTTCAGAAGGTCACAATCTTCTCACAGGTGGGCTGCTGGAAAAATGGGGGCACCCCATGTCAGAGCCAAAGACAGAGCTCCTCACTGCACAGACAAACAGAACCAACCTGGGAGGAAGGGCAGAACCAGCACACGCCCCTCCAGGTTAAACCCCAAGCATCTGCCCCTTCCATCCAGGTCCCACCTCCCAGCAGTAGCCATAGGCACACGAGGCATTTGGGGTTCACTCCAGATCCAAACACAACAAGCGTATACAAATACGCAAATGTAACCCAAATGCCTCCAGGCTTCCCAGCCAGTGGGCTCAGCTGCGGTAACATCACAGATAATGATTCTTATTTTATTGATATGTTCTCCCAATCGTAAAAGAAACAAATTTGGCAATCTTTTCTCCCATCCTTATATTTGGGAGCATCTGAGGGCATCTTATGTGTGTTCACAAGCAGGCTTCTCGTATTCTTTTCTCCAGTCTCATCGATGATTCTGCCACACTAAATAACCCGCTGCATTTGTAGAAACTTCTTACTGCAGTTTACAGAGATCCCAAAATTGCAACCTTTGAGGTATCAAACTCTTCTACAGAGAATATGGCCCTGTTTCCTCCTGCTACGAACACAGTGAACCAGTTCAATTAAGGAGTCAGAATTCTGCAAGTGCTGCTCAAGAAGTGACCAGCAATGTTAGGTTCGGAGCACTTTCTCACCTGCGCTCTGAACCAGCATTGCTTATGGATCATTATCCCAGAGAATTCCTTCTAAAAACAACAAACAAACAAACAAACAATGCAGCCCTTTTCACTTTGATCTGCAGACCCTTTGCCTTGAGTCCAAGCCTAGCCCACAGGTGGATCTGGAAACAAACCCTTGTTGCCTCCTCCACATCCCCCTATCAGTTCCAAAGCCCTAGGGCAAATCTTCAACTGTCCAGACAATTCCACTGCAATCTTCTAGGGTCACCAGGCAGGCCCAGGCACAGCTTGTTCTCAATCTAAGGCAGGTGCGATGAAGAAAAATCATTTCAAAAAATGTATGGATTAGGAAAGTACTACCACAGAAAAGTGCATTCCATATCACTGGGGAAGGAGAGATTAACAAAGTGGAGAGCAAACCAGAATCAGTCTTGCATTGGTTAGGGTTCTTAGAGAGGCAAAACTAACAAAAATTATAAAGAAAGGAGATTTATTTGGAGGGCTTACAATCCAAAGAGTGAAATAATTCAAAATGGCAGCCTGAACACGCAAGAGCTGGCAGGTCCAGTGGCTGCTCGTGTGTGAGATAGAAAAACACCAGTCCAAGACTGCAGGAAGACCAGTGCAAGTCTACTGCAAACCTCTGTTCTGAAAGCAATGGTGAAAACCAGAGACTGGAGAACAGCAATGTGAAGACAGGAGGGGGTCAATTACTGGAGACAACTGCAAAGGCCACAGCGCTCCCAGGAGAAGTTATAACATTCTTTCCTATTCCTTCCTTTTTATTTAGTTCAAGCTGGGCCACCCACACCCATTCTCTAATTTGCTTACCCTTGTCAGTCACACAGAGCTTTCTACTTTGGGCATTTTCTAAATTCACCAAGTTAATATAATCCACCCAGTGATCATAAGCACTATGCCACACGCGACATCATGATTCAGGATGCAGACATGTCAACCCAGATGAGGTATGCTTGCTACTGGGTCCACTACATTTCATGAATGCCCTCCATTGTAGAAGCCCTACTATGGAAGCTAGAAGAGCTCAGGGAATCAAAAAGAGGCAGAAGAGAAATTTCCAGGAGCTTTTCAGATGGCACCTTCTCAGCTTTGGGCCAACTCAAGAACCTACTGTCAGTTTCCATGTCAATCATTGAAGTTAGTTGTTAGAAAAATAGGCCATTTCTCCTCAGTCTAAAATTCCCCCCGGTCTAAAATTCTCCCCTGAAGACCATACTTAGAGATAGACACCTCTGTCTCCAAGGCCATCTCAGATGCTGCTTCCTCCATGAAGCCCTTCAGGAGCTCCCAACCCCAGAAAATCCAAACTGCTTATCATCTTCTTCTCCTTTTTAAAATGACATACAAGACTGTTTTTGCCACCACTTTTTGCCCTGTGGTATAGTCATTTATGTACTTATTTCTCTACTAGAAGTTAAATTTTCCTACGGCAGGTACCAGACTTCATCTCTGAATCCCTAGAAGCTCAGGCAAATATCCTCCCACCACCCCTTTCCAACTTAGTAGACAACTACTGAGCCTAGTAGGTTCTCAGGGAACTCCTTACGTAGGTGATCATAGCAAAACATGGTGAAGGAGGATTTTTTGGCACTGTCTCTCCTCAGAGTCCCTGCTCACATGAATTACGGTCATCCTTAGGATGTTTTCCAAAAAGACACACCCAGGGCTGATGTCCAGCCAGTGCAAAATGCTATGACATAAGGTCCTACATCTGTTCCAACTGGACAAGAACTTGTCCCTGGTCACAACCACACACCCTGAGTCTCTGGGTTCTCTGGACTTCCCCTGAATTTTCCACTGCCTTTACAAACCCTCCCCCGGTCCCCCACCAGGCAGACCCAGTCTTCCTTTGAAGGCCAGCTTAGTCACCCCAGGGTGGCAACCCCCTGGCTTCTCCTCACAGCTGAGTGGGCACCTGAGCTCCCTGCATGTTCTCTCATGTTGCACGCGTTCTATACAGAAGTCAGGATTTTTTCCCCATCTCCAACTTGTGTGAGCTTACATTTCCATCATCTTGGCAGATCTGGCAAAGCACATTGCCTGGCAGAAGTGGAACCTCAGCGAATATTTCTTAAATGAATGAGCAGGCACCACCCTTGCAAATGGGATGTAAGAAAAGCAAGGAAATCCCCTAAAGTACTCAAAATTAAATTTCTTAATTTGTTATGTACAGTTTCATGTCCTGTTTTTTTTAACTTAAAAATAATAAGGGCTGAGATTGAGCACTTGCTTGGGTACTGAATGTTTTATGTGCTTTATCGTGTTAGTATCCAAAACCATCATCTGAAGCATCGTCTGCCTTGCTTCACAGTCAAATAAGCAGAAGTTGAGAAAGGATGAGAGATGCAACCAGATTCCCATACTCGGTAAGTAGGAGTCAGTTTGGTTTGAAAACCTTTTCTCGACACTTCCTCACTCTCCAAATGTGAATTATAGTCTGAGCACTTTCCTATATCATTAACCCATTTTATAATGTTCTTACATATAAAGGAAGAGCTTCTGCATACACCTGTAGTATATGTTATGTTAGATGCATTGGCAGGAGCACTCCCACTGCCACAATGTGTTCAATCAAAGTGTAGCTCCCCCTTAGGTGTGCTGTAGCAAGTATGTTTACTAAGGTTTGAGAAGCACTGACTTAAACCAGAATAGACCACAAGCTAAATCCATCTTTTTGTATTATCAAGAGCTATGAGTGATTTTTATATTTTCAAATGATTGGAAATATTGCAAGAGCAAAAAAAAAAAGAGAGAGAGAGAGAGAGAAACACTTTTGGGTGACATGAGAAAAATTATGTAAAATTCACATTTAATGTTCCTAAGCAAAGTTATATTGAAATATGTTCATTGTTTACTTACAGTCTGTGACTGCTTTTGCACTACAAAAGCAGATCTGTGTAGGTATGACAGGCCATTGTGAAAACGGGCAGCATCCTTTGGATAGAGCAGATAGAAGGTGACTGAGGGGTGCATCAGGTCAGGGACCGCTAGGGAGCAGGGGCACAAGCGGATGAAAATACGACTGTATAGGAGAGTATGGTTGACTTGAGGAAGCATGAGGAAGGTAGCCAAGGATGAATGGTTAAGTGGAGCTTTTAATTTCAGTCTTCTCCCACGGATCACAGCGGTACTCGTTTTGAGACTACTGAAAAGTAAAGGGTTGGGTGTCCAAGTAGTTGGAGTTGGCAGATTTTCCCTGAAGTTTCCACACTGTGAGGGTAAAAGACTGCGCTAATCCCATAGAAGACTGA
Source organism: Ctenodactylus gundi (assembly GCA_004027205.1). NCBI lineage: Eukaryota > Metazoa > Chordata > Mammalia > Rodentia > Ctenodactylidae > Ctenodactylus > Ctenodactylus gundi. The sequence goes on from PVKB01001260.1 coordinate 65,310, forward strand.
GGCTAAGTTTGAACTCAAGCGATGATCCCAGGTGTGATACACAGCACAACATAAATACCTGCCTCTCCCTGTTTGGGTGAGGCTCTCAAGTGACACTTGGCGATTTAGGGCACTCAGAACTCAAGGTCACCATAGGCAGATCTCATATATTAAATTTTATCCCCACTTCCATGTCCCACAATTAAAAAAAAATCAGATAGAATCAAACAAGGCATTGCCTCATGCACCCACAATTCATTTCTCTAGAAAAAAATGGGTAGATAAAAGAAGGTCAAAGTCAAGATGGAAAACCAGTGTTTGTTTTAATCCATTTAATCCTTGTCCCCACACCCACCCCTTCCCATCTTACTAGCACACTCATACTGCTCCACCCAGCTGTGTATTTGTAGTGGAAAAGCAGTCAGCCTTTCTCCTTTCCTGGGTTTCCTATTTGCTCAAGGAAATCATGCTGGAAGCAACCACGTTTGAGGCTCCTGGAGGAACATCTGCCTTGTTTGGACTTCTCAGTGAGATGTTGATTCCATTTTTGCACACAGCACCTTGCTGCCTTGAGACACAAAGCATTCCTAGACCATGTAAAGTAGTATGCAGGCTTGCTATTAGAAATTAGTACACTTAAAAAGACTCCCCAGCCCACCCAGGAATATAGGTCTGACCCTTAAGGGTAGTAAATCAGAAGTTGGATCCAAGGAAGCCTGACACTCCCTGCTCAGTTATTTTCAAGCCCTAGAGGCTGCTTCTGCATATGCTATCACTTATGTAGCTTCCCTTTGCAAGCAGCCTCTGGGCCCCAACCTTATCCCCACACCCACCCCTTCCCATCACACTAGCACACTCATACTGCTCCACCCAGCTGCGTATTTGCCAACAGTTTAAGGATGTGGACGTTGAGTAAACAAACACCCAAAAATGCAATTGGCTTCTGTGCAACCAACTTTCAGGAGTTGCAGTTTTACTCCTTCAGGTTTAAATATTCTGTGCAATGGAAGAAGAAAATTGACCAAATTGTATTTCAAGGCTGCTTAGGAATTTCTATCACTAGAAATAGCATTATGTTAGATTGTAATAAAAGATTTTAAATTTACATTACAGTTTCCACGTAAGGCTAGCAATATTAATCTCGAGCAACCTTGCTGCTTCTAAATACTAGGCTTTCAAATAAATTTATAATTGCAATCATCTATTAATATCTTAAAATATATTCCATCGATAATGAGTAAGCAACTTTTCAGAATGGAAACTACCAAGCTGGAGGGACCAACTCTGGATAACAGAAACTAACTAATGGCATTTGGCTTCAAAGACTGTGGCCTATCAAACATGACATTAAATATTCATCTATTTAAAAAGCTGCAAATGTCAATGAAAGAACAAAGCTGCTCAATGTTAGGAATACCTCATCAAGAGGACAATCTAAAACACTGAGGAGAGCTTGATGACCCTGGGAAGTCACATACTTTACCTCCTGGCGGTAGCTACTGATAGTGGCCTTACTGTTGCCAAAATAGCAAATAAAAAGGGAAATAACACTAGGGTGCCCTGAATGGAAATTCTTCATTTTCAATATGTCTACCACTATTGTAAGTAAAATCGTTATATAACTAAATCCTATCAACTCCAGCAGGAAACTTTGATATCAGCATTATGATCAGCTTAATTAGCACAACCAGGCTAAAAGACATACAACGAATTATCAGTACACATGCTATTTCAGATGAGCCATTCTAGCAATCTCTTTTCATCTTCCCTGCTGTGTGCTTCAGGTAAGGATGCTTTTGGCTGCAAGTAATGAAACATCTAACAGTGCCATAACAACATGGGTGTTCCGGTTTCACTCCAAAATTTAGCAGCTTGAAATAATATTTATGTTTTCTCATGAATCTGCAGTTTGTGAAGGGCTGGGGGAGGGGGTAGCTCGTGGGCTGCATTTGGGAGCAGGAAGGGTGGCTTGAGGGCTCGGGATTGAAGTCATCTGAAGTCTGGCACACTCATATAATTGGCACTTCTGGCTGAGAAGACTCAGAGATCTGGGGAGTGGTACAGTGGGGCTCCTCAGCCTTCTCTACCCGCACCCGCTCACATGCAGTTTCTCCAGCTTGCCAGCTTCCGTGGAGGCTGACTTCTCGTATGTGATCTTAAGTCTCAGGTGTCAGAAAGAACAAAGCAAAACAAGCGGGAGGAGTCAGGCACTATTCTTTCACTGCATTCTTCATGACTTAGGAAGTTCAGCTAGGCATGGTGACATATACATTTAATCTCAACATTCAGGAGGCTGAGGCAGGAGAATTGCCGTGTGTTTGAGGCCAGCCTGGACTACGTAGTGAGCTCAGAACCACCCAGGACTACAAAGCAAGACCACGTCTCAAAAAATCAAAGCTAAACAAAACAAAAAGTGAGTCATTAAGGATGACCGAGAGGAGGATAATTAGACTACATTTTTGAGGAGAGGAATGGCAAAGAATTTGTATTAAATTAGGTATTAATTACCATATATTTTAGGATTACATAGAATTCATTTTTCATATAAAATATATAGAAGGAAGCAGTCCTAAATAATGTGGATTTCCATCATATAATATAAATCAAGATTTCTCTTCTAATTCTGTTTTATCTTTTAAATTTGGTTTATTATCTCAAAGTTGCAAGATGACTGCTATAGATCCAGACATTGTAACTATGTTCAAGACCAGAAGGAGCAGAAGGAACAGAGCCAGAGGCACCTGGTCCCCTCAGAAATTAAAGCACCCTTCCCAGGCTGTCTTCAGCACCATTCAGCTTATGCCTGTTGGCCAGAACTCAGTGGCAAGGCCATCACTTGCTTCAGTAAGGCGGGAACGATGAATACTTACCTTCTTCATTCTCCATTAAGAAGTGAGCAAGGGTGGAGAGCAGCAGAAACGGGCATTGGGTCAGAGGAGCCGCTCTGCCGTATGTCAGACCCACGTGATCACGACTGAGTGGAGTTTCTAAGAGCTGCATCTCTTCCTCAGCCAAGGTTAACAATGAAATGATCCATGTACAGTTAGCAGATGAAAAAATATGTCAGCCAACAAGTGGAATTATCTTCAACTATATTTGCCAACAGGATCAAGAGATAGATCATTGAATTACATGAATCACTTGCACAGTTTGAACAGGAAGCAGAACTTGCTCACCACAGAGATATTTACCGACAAGATAGGGAGGACAAAGAAGAAGGAAGACAGTGACTTCTGAGAAAACATGTAAGCCGCCTTGCAAATTACCTTTTATTCCAAAGCCCTGGGCCCCAGAATTGCCGCGGGGTTAGCAGAAAGGAAGCCTTAACTTGCAACCTTAGTCCACATTTTACATCTTACTTCATAGAACATTCCCTCTTTTTTGGCTTATACTTCTTGTTCGTGAATAGGAACAGGAAAAACACATTGAGTTGAGGGATTCCATATTACCCTGCCTGCAATGATCACTCAAATGTAAGATTTAAAGTTGTGTGATATTAAGCTAAAGAAAAATCAAAACCTCTTTTTGTTCCTTCCAGTACAAGCAGAGCTCCTAGTCCATGGCTCATGTCTGTACAAAAATAAGGAAGCTGCACTACAGTAGATATTTTTCTAAACTGTTCAAACAAGCATTCATGTGAAGCAACAATAGCAAATACGACAAAGGGGACAACAGGATTTACTGACTTCCACAGGGTCTAGAACTCCTTCCCAGGAGTACAACACACGTGCATGAAAACACTGAAAGATGAATGTGAAGACGGAACGTGACCACCGTGAGAACCCCAGGACAATCCCGGGCTGTAACTTGCAATGAGAATAAGGAAATAAAGGTCTAATTAGTTATCAGAGGAGAAGAAATAAGAGCTTTTCCACTGAAGTCAAAGAATTCTGTAATGAGGAAATTATTGATCCAAATTACACAGCTCATGTTAAAAAAAAAGGAAAAGAAACACTGAGTCACTCGCAAGCATTTGTATGTATAATCTAACATAGAGTAATGCGGGAATTTATTCTACATGGTGGCTAACTAAAAATAAAGAACATAAAACACATATTATGAGATTTGCCAATCATTTTTATCATTAAGTTAAAACTGTTTTCAATGTTTCCTGTCATCTGCAAATTTTAATTAAGCAAAGAATGGGAGGAACATGACACCATATAATTCTTATTCATATTCATGACATGACTTTTGAGCCTCACCAAATATAACAAAAATTTTAATTAAAATTTAGGGCTAGTGCGGTAGTTCAGTTGTAGAGTGCTTTCCTCTCATAAACAAGGCATGGGATTCAATTCCCAGCATCACAATAAATAAATGAAAATATTGATTTAGGTATGTACTAGAATATACTTCAGAAACTCCAAAGCCACCCAAGCAAAAATTCTAAAGTGCAAAAACAATTGCAAATGTATTCCATAACTCTCAAAAGCAGTTGTTAACAGGTCTATGCTCAGTTCTGGGACAAGTGTTCAATTTACAAAATGTTGCTGAATGTTTAACATTGCTCATAAATTCATGTATAATCTTCATATCTGAAAATATTTCTTAAATAGAATATTTCTCACCATCATTGCCAACTAGAAATCCCACTGAATTTTGAAAAGATTTATTAGGTACTACGAATTAGATGACAAGACTGATAGTACCTATAAAATGCTAATTTGTTTTTTATTCTGCAAAGACTAAAACAGATGTAAGACAGGGATTGGCCACCCCTGGAACACACGTCTAAGACAACGAGCATACCGATGGTAATTTGGTGCACAGGCCACTTACCCCTTCATTGTCACCCTCCCACTGCTAGTTTTAACAGATACGAGATATATTTGCAAATGCTTCTCTTTGCCAGCTAACGGCCTGCTTCTGAGGGCTAGTAGTTCTTAAATACACGGGGGACACACACAGTGAGTTTAGATCAACAAGCTTTTATCCACTATCAGGGGCTAAGTTGGTGTCAGAGGTACAGTGTAGTCTCTGACGATAGGCTTGTCAGCTCTGTCACCTCAGACAGGTTCCTCAGCCTAGGCCCTGCCACCACCACCACCATCGCCTTACTACCACAACCATTGCCACCACCACCATCATCACAACCACCACTTCCACTGCCACAGCATGGCCTCTCAGGTTTTTTCCCATGGTAGAGTGAAAAGACACACAGATTCTGTCCCTTTTTGTGCTACTTGTAGGAAAATGGAGCTTAAGAGAGAGGCATTTAGCTCAAGAAATTCAAGAAGGCCCTTGAGCCAACAATTGAAAGCCAAGTAGAGTTAGCCAGCCCAAGAGAGGTGCTCCACAGGAAAGTGCTGGAGCAAAACCACAGGAAGGAGCATGTTGCACACAGGAAATGGGTGTGGTTTCCTATTATGAGACATGAAGTTCAAGATGAGGAGGAAAGGTCGAAGACGAGGTTCATGAGGAAGGTGACGGTCAGGTCATAAAAGATCTTATAGGTCACACCGATGTAACTGAATCTTTTTTCCATAGGCAAAATTTTCTAAAACAGATTTTATAAAATACTAGTGTTTATAGAGGTATTCCAAGTGATGTGCCTTGGTATTCCTCAAAATAATAACTTCCCCATTACTTAATACTTAGAAATATTCTATATTTCATTTCTTTGAGTGATTTACAATGCATTCACTTACATATTAAAGGATCTGTGAAGTCCTGCATTAATGGACTTTTCATCTCAATTTAATCCAGGATTATTGAAATAGATTGGACAGCAGGACATCACTTTTAAAGAGAGATTGTGCCAAGTTTTAATCAGAGTATTGAACTGGATAGTTCAGCTTGGTAAAGTACTCACTCTAGCTACAGAGATGGATTTTGGTTTTTTTAAGGAGCATGCAGAAAGAGAGCAGGAGCGTGATGATGATGAACCTGGACAGAAGAAATGGAAGAGATTCAAGAAGGACTCGGGAGGGAAAATTCTCTAAGTGTTACTGGTAAGAATAGAATGAGAAAGAACTCTCTAAAATGATTCCTCCCGTTGTTCCGTAAGTCAAAGGGATAGCGGAAGAAAACTGATTCAAGCGAAGGAGTCATAGGAGGCTAAAACACACAACTCAGCTTAGAGATTGATAGGTTTGTGGCATCCTTGAAACTTCCGAGTAAAATTCAGGCAGCAGTGAAGTTCGGCTACCACTGATGAGGCTTGATCTAAACCAGAATCAATGGAGAAGTAAGTAGTTCCTGCTCTTCCCACTCAAAATTTCAAAGTTAATTTAAGACTCCATAGTGCATGGTATTAATGTAACAGCAAACTTTACTAATTATGTTATTATCACTTAATTATTTTAAAATTTGAACTTTAAAATATATCATTTTGCATTGAAATATGCAAGTGTACATATGTAGATAGGTGAGTCTCTCATTACTCCTAGTAAACTGCTTAAATTCTCACTTAAAAAGTGGACCTGCTACCACAGTTCAGATGTACTGTAAGAGAGCTAATGTTTAAATGAATTAATTTTTAATGCATGTTGTACTAAATCATTTAAAAACTAATTTGTGATCTTTTTGTTCTATCTCCTAGCTTCTTGAAGAGGCACCTTATTTTTGCGTCCTGAAGGTTCAAAGTGATTTCAGACACATAAAAATATACATTAAATTTTTAATGAGCTAAAAAATGAATTAAGGCAAGTCACAGAAATAAACATGAAATCAATACATTTCCTACTGTACCCTCTCCCCAGTTGATCTCACTGTCCCCCCGGCTTTACGTATCAACCACATGCTAACAACTTGTTAACCATGAACTTGAGGCTCATTTTCTGACTGTACCTGACTTTTCCACTTAAATATTCACTCCTGAAACTTAATATGAACCTGGTAATGCTGCTGGGCGCTTGCCTCCAGGATATCCATTAATCTCTTAATCTTTAGTTTAAAAAAAAAAAAGGCCCAGTTTTGTTTTTAAACCGCTACACCCAGCCAAAAAGCTCTGCTTTTCTTGAAACTAGAGTTGAGTACATGATATAATTGTAGTCAACAAGATAAAAGTGAGGATCTAGGGGAATTTCTAAACTCCTCAGTTGCTTCTTATTTTGCTTACAATAAAATCTTAATATGTGGCCACTACAGGATGAATATTTGTGTCCTTCAAAATTCTTATGTAGAAACTTCAACATGATGCCATTTGGAGATGAAATGTGGAGAGGTAATTAAGTCACGAAGGTAGACCCCTTACGATGATATTAGTGCCCTATAAGAAGAAATACAAGAGAACCTGTCTCTCTCTCTCTCTCTCTCTCTCTCTCTCTCTCTCTCTCTCTCTCTCTCTCTCTTTCCCCTCCCCCTTTTTCTCTTCTTTTTCTTCGCTCTTCTTCTCCCTCTCCCTTTTCCCCATGTAAAGATATCAAAAAGAAGGCATCTATCTGCAAACCAAGAAGAAGCTCACACTGGACTTGAAATGGTTAGCACCGGGATCCTGGACCTCTCAAGTCTCCAGAACTGTGAGAAGTAAATTACTGTTTTTTAATCTGCCCTAGTCTTTGCTAATTTCATGCCAGTAGCTCTACCTGTGACACCACCAGGGCTTGCAAAGTACCAAATGGCCAGCCTTCATTTTATCCTCTTTTTTTTCTTGTTCACTGCATTCAAACCATGCCATCTTTATTTTATTCCTCAAAGCTTCCAAGTGCCTCTCCACCTTGAAACCTCATAAATAGTCTTCCAGTTTTGGCTCCTTCTCACCAATCAAGACTAAGCGCCAGTGTCGCTTCTCACGAGGCCTCCCTGACACCCCATCCTACCTGTGATCCAAGACCTTGCCACCTGTGATTCCTTCAGATACTCATCTGTTCAAAATTACCTTGCATATTTACTTGTTTACTTGGAGTTTCAGTTTTTCTATTTTGGGGTTTTTCCCTTCCTCTTTTTTTCTAGATTATCAGTGTAAGTGCAGTAATATACCTATCACACTTACTGCCCCCTCCCTGGGTCTAGAACAATACTAGCATACTATAGACACTTCATAAATATTATTTTTAGTCAACAGATGAAATTTTGAGGAAAAAACACACTTTCTGGACTCATAAGTCTACCAAAGTTTATGGTTTTGAAGCATATAATTTTCTTGTCTAAAATCTCCATGAGCAAAATGGAACTTAGATTTAAGTAAGGGTTTATTTAGCATATTCAACTCAGAATTCATTGAAAGTACTTAATCCTATTAATTATCCTTTGACATAGGTAAGTATTTTTGCTCACCACAGAGGCTCTTCAGTTTAGTTGGAGTAACACAAGAGGGATTAGACTCTTGACAAACCCATGCCAACAGCTATGTTTTTGTAGGAAACAAGCCCTCAGGAGTTTGGAGGGGAGCCCAAGAGACTTGCACTTAGAAGCCTCCAGATCCCTTTACATACAGTACCATAGTGCTAAGAAAGGCCTGTCCCACATGCTGTCCCTATCCCCAGCCTAAAAAGCCAGAAACTTTACCCAAAATTCACCAGTTACAATCTAGGGAAAATAAATTATGTAGAAAAGTGTTCAAGGTAATGAATACAGTTGCTTTAAGGGCAAATGCCTTCAAACCACAAGGAAAAGGGTATATATTTCTGGTCAGTCCTATTTCTAGAGGGTTTATTCAGCAATTTCAAGTTTGTATAGAGTTATACCAATGTTTTCATGACAAATTCTTACAGTTGAAAAGAAAGGAATAAATAGTCTTACAGCCCCCTCACTACCTAGCACTGCGGTAGAGGCTACTAGCAGAGCAAGCGAAAAAGGCTCAGGGCTCGGGGCTCCCAAGGATCTGCATTGTATGATGGACAGCCCAGAAGAGACAAGACAGGGCAGGGGCAGGTGCTAGGACAGGTCAGAATCCCTCCACGACACAAAGCAGCAACATGGCAGGAAGTGAAGCACTCTCCTCCCCGGATACTTCTGCCTCCTCAGCCTCCACCTGCTCAAAGGTGGTATGCAAATGTCCTGGGGTTACTTTCAGGATACCCATGACAGCAAAATTATTTTCTTGAAAATACTAAAAACATAACTTGTCTTTTACATTATGGGGACATTTCCATTGACGATATAAAACAATTCTGGATCAAGCTGTCAACACCTCAGTGCAAGTCACAGCAGTGGCACTAAACTGTACCTAGTAGTCATCATGTTCTTCGCTGCTGTACCCTCACAGTAAAAAGAAAAAGGGAGATTGGATAGATAGCGGGAGGACGGAAGGAAAAGAAAACGATCCATAAGCAAATGATTCACTTGCGAATGTCCTTAGAGAAGCATTAAAAATTGTTAATTTCATTACGTCTCAACACCTCAGCAGAGGCCTTTGTGGCATTCTGGGACTGACCAGGAAGTGCATGTAGAGCGTTTCTGCGGCATACGAAGCGGCGTCATTGTCTTCGGGGAAAAATCCTGTGCTGGTGTTTATGTTGTGGGAGGAACTAGCACTTTTTTCATGAAATACCATTTTACTTGAAAACACGACTGATTCAGATTTAGCAAGATATATTCTTGAAAATGAGCATCAAGCCTGTCACTTTTTAAAAATGGCAATATTTACTTCCCAAGAGCCTTTAGAAAATTATCTCTAGCTGAACTTTTAGTGGCAGTTACAATTCTCCAGAAGAGGATTAAAATACTGCTCCTGCTCCCAACCATATATCCCCTATGATGCTAGATTTTCCTTATATGTCTCGATGAAAACAACATATCACATCAGATTGAAGATTGATTGCCTAAGCCAATGTAAGAATCCAGCTGTCTTCTATTTAGTCAGATAGGAAGAAGATTTGCAGAAAACTAGTAAAAGTAAAAACAATCCATTTGCTATATTTTGAAAAATAAACGTAATTTAAGAAAAATATACTAAGATATATGTTACAGACTTATTATTATTTACAAATGAGCTGATAATTTTTTTAAAATATCCATAGGTACAGCCTAAAGCTCTTTGGGATATTCAATCATTTATTAAGAGTATAAAGAAATTTCGAGACCAAAACCTGACACAGTAAAAGGTAACATAAAGGTACAATAGAAACAGAAAAAAGTATGATAGAAATACAAAACAAAAATGCAAATCCTGTATTTTTAATAACGCAGATGGGATCACTGTCATTCTACCACAAAATAAAGATGGTTCCACTATGCAGTGAAAGGGAAAAATTCAAATATTAACATTCAGTAGCTGACTAGCAGTCATCACAGGAGCGTGCAGGAAGTTAGAATGTTTCTGTCAGAGGACAGTGGTGGGTGCCAGTGGCTTGGGAATAAGAAAAGGCACAGTGGGAAACAAGGCTCAAGTGCATTGCAAACCGATGCTGGTGCAGAGATGGGAACATGAAAATGAACTCTGGCAGAAGACAGGTTTTTTGTTTTTTTTTTTAAACTACCTCTCAACTTCTGCCTCTGTTTTCCCCCTTATGGTCTATGCTCCTTTGCCTCAGGGAAAGGTTGAGATGAGATTTCTTGACTTTTATTTTTAAAAGTCTGACAACACTAAGAATAATACAGTTACGTCTGGAAGAAATATCTCTTGGCTAAAATAAAATACTCTCTGGCTTGATGAAGGAATCAGAGCCTAAAGTTTCCTGCAATCTATCTTGTTGCCCCAAGGACAGAAAAGGACCTCAGAGAGACTGGCTATTGGTGATCCAAGAGGTAAAACATTAACCACAGATTCCATAAGTACAGAAATTCTCATACTCCGTAGACTGGCACAAAGGCAGTGGAGAAGAGACCATTGTAGGACCACATAGGAAGAGACAATGCCCTCTCAGCAGAAAGCTCTGTGGCCACATCACTGATGCCCTCTTGGTCTCTAAAATATCTCATTTCTGCTACCTTGACAACTCAGAAGAGACATATGATGATGACTAAAGCTGCAATTTTTACCTGCTCAATGGAATGGCGGCAGAGAGTCCAAACTACTGAGTTAAAGGTAGAGAAGTACTGGCAAATACAACACTGTGGGAGAGTGAGGCAGGAATGCTGCAAGCTCAAGTCCAACCCCAGCCACTTACTGATTTATTAAGAACCTAAATGAATAAGTAACTGGAGATATGGTTTAATGTAAAGACCCTGGATTCAATCCTTAGCAGAAAAGAAGAAGAAAAAAGTGTGAATATTATTTGACATTGTAAAGGAATGAGGCGATACATATTCCAATGTAGATGAACCTTAAAATCACTATGCTAAGTGAAAAAAGGCAGTCACGGGGGAGGGACAAAAGGAGAGCGGGAAAGCCCTTGTCACCTTGACAAGATACGTATGTGCACAAAATGCTCAACTCCATTGTAAACCTTAACTTCTGCACTTGTACACATCAATAAAATGGGAAAAAAAAGGAAAAAGGCAGCCACAAAGGTTACAGAGCTATGATTCCAATAATAGAAAACATCCTGAGTAGGGAAGTCTCTAGTCAAAAAATAGATTCGTGGGTGGCAAGGGCTAAGGGAAGTGAGGGGCTATAAAAAGTAGAGGTTGGGAGGGCACAAAGATATTCTGGACTTGATCGTGGCAATAGTCACACAAATCTGAAAATGAATGCACACAAAACTCCTGAACTCTATATTTCACATGGGTAGATTGTGTGATATGTGAATTACGTCTCAGTATAGTTATTGGTAAAAAAATAAAATGGGGAAATGTGATATCTCTTGCTCATCTGCTACACAGTGACATTTCCATGCATTTTCTGTACACAATGAATATACATTTACTCATTAGTTATTCGTGAACTCACAATGTTATTTTACAAGGTTAAGTCATTAAAATACACACTGTGCCAACTCAGGAGCTGGTCACCAACTTCAAGGCACAGTAATGGGAAAAGGTATAGGAGAGGGCAGACACAGGCTCCAACGAACACGATGATGAGTAACAGCTGGTCAGGACCGGTGTCCTCACTGCCATGGAGCCTCACCCACTGCCAGAGCATCATGTTGGGGAACAGCAGAGAACACAAGATCCAGAGGTGTGAAAAGGAGGCTTATCAAGCAAGCCCTCAGTGGATTGCAAGGACCCACCTAAGTAAGGGCCGGGGCTCAATGCTGATTGCATAATCGCAATGAGGCCTACAGCGTCAGAGAAATTGGGTAGGCGATCCAAGAGGGACCCTAGGCAAATATGCAGGGACTTAATTAGAGCCAATAATAAGTTCATAACTTATGTTATTTGTGAGTAATAATATAATGTATAATTCAGGCAAAGTCTACAATAAAAATAACAAATATTACTAGCTAAATGTTGTTATTCTATATTTCCCTTTTAAAATTTATCACACCTAAGTAACAACCCCCTGAAATATCTACTCTTTATTTCTTCTAAGCACTGGGAATATAATCCAGGGCCTTCGCACTGAGCTACATTCCTGACCCTTTTTTATTTTTTATTCTGACATAAAGTTGTGCTACATCCCCAGGTTGCCCAGGCTGGACTCAGATTTTTGATCCTTCTGTCTCAGCCTCCCAGAGTGCTGGGATTACAGGCACGTGCCACGAGGCTTAGCTTGAAATGGCTACACTTACCTCTTTCTTTTACAGATGAGGAAACTGAGTCACAGAAAGGTCGAGTTATTTGCCCAAGTCACTAGTAACAACAGAGTTGAAATTAAAACTCAGGCCCACTGTTACCAGAGTTTATCCTAACAACTTTACCAAGCCACATCAAAGTAACAGCCTAATACTTAGTACTACCGAGCCATCAGTACTAGCAAAGATCACGTTGATGTCAAATCCCACTCAGCCCTGAACTGGAACGTCAAAGCCTTCCCACAGGGGAAGCATTGGTTAAGTGGCGGCTCTACGGAGAAAAGCGAGGTCGGGAAGCAGGCAGCCAAGGCTAACGGCTTTCCATTTTCACCACGGCTCTGTGAAACAGTGTCTTGGTCTGTTCAGGCTATAGTAACATACCATAAAGGAGGTGACTTTTAAAAAACAGAAATCTACTTCTCACCATTCTGTAAGCTGCCAAGTCCAAGACTGACGCACTGACAGATGCCATGTCCGGTGAAGGCCCAGTTATTCATAGACAGCTGTCTCCTCAACCTCACCTCATATAGTGATGGGGATGAGGGTCTCTTGGGCTTCTTCCACAAGGGCACTCTTACCATTCCCAAAGGCTCCACTCTTTTGTCCTCGTAAGCTCTCAAAGGACCCCCACCTTTCAATACCCTCACCTGAAAGGTAAGGATTTCAATTTATGGTTTTGAAGGACAAACTTTCAGTCAATAAGAGGTAGGCATTATTTTTTTCCTTTACAGAGAGGAAAATGAGGCTCAAAGAGGTTACACAAATTGGTTAAAGACTCAAACAGCAATAGAACCAAAACTAAATCTCCGTCTCTTTGATTCAAAGGCGGAAGCTGCGAGCTAATGTTTGGAGACTGGTAGGCATTGTCAAATTGCAAGTGAGCTGACAAAAGGGGAGGAGAATATTTAAGTATGTGTGATGGATGGCCAAAATCTAAATATACTAACTGTCCTACAACTTGAGCTATTCAACTTTTCTGCTTTTAGTATCTTCATCTATGAAGCAGGTTGAGTATTAATAATGACAGTCATAATGCCTGACTCCCGAGGTTGCTATGGGAACTCAACACAACAAGACACGTGTAAAGGCCTGGTAGAACACCCAACACGCAGTAGATTCTTGGTAGCAGCAGCTATCTTGAGTTGGCATGTGTCTTATTGTACTACTGAGCAGTGGCAAATTGTGAGGCAGCTCTGGCCTTTCCCCTGTGCCATTTTACCTCTTGACTTTGAAACCTCAGTGCTAAAACAAAAGCTGGAATGAATTTAATGGAATTCTCTTTTCTTAACAAATGAGAAAATGAAGGGTTAGCATGCTACATGAGTTGCCTAAGGCTTTCTAGCTAGTTACAAGCGGAGCAACATCAAGCAGTTTATTTGTGATTTCAAATTGAAAAGCTGTCATTGTGAGATTAAAAGAAAAGAAAATAAATTTAAGACGTAAAACTGAGACACCCCCACATAGCCCCTGGGACAGAGATGTGAGTTAACAGGAAAGGCAGTGGTTCCACACCTGGGAAGAGCAGGCTGGCTGCTGGCGCCCTGGCAGAACCTCCCTCCCAGCATCTGGGTCAGCATCAGTGTACACAAGTGAGGGCGACTTCCTGGGGAGCAGGAAGCGCTGCTTTCAGATATTCATTCCATATCATTGCATCCCTACCCCGCGGCATTGTCTATTTTATACAGAGGAAACTGGAGCTTGGTTGATATACAAGACAAGTTAACAAAAGAACAGAAACTAGTATCTTAAAAAGCATATGGCAGACGCATGATTAGTGGTGTTAAAAGAATCAGAGGGGAAAAACAGTCTTGTGTGTCACTGGAGTGGGTGGCCTTCACTTGCTAAAACACTAGTTAAAAATTGAATGAAATTAATAAACTGGCATTACGTGGGAATGAGGAATATGAAGGACAGTGTAACAAACTCAAGTATTACTAAAGAGCTGTGAGAATGAATTTTAAGGAAAACAAACGTGCACATTTTCACACATGCACACACATATATATTTAGTAGCTGAGTGGCCCGTCTACTGTCTTCGCAGCAGATTTAAAAGCTGCCCTCGAGGCAAAATAAATTGGGTCCACTGTGCTATTTACGAGGGTCAGGGGAGGTGTTCCAGAATGATGTGAGATATGGTGAGAGTAAGGCAGTTAGAGGTCAAGGAGCAGGGATTCCAAACGGACATCGCTGCTTCACTTATTCCACAGTCGTGATGTGCCAGTGACTGCCCGCTAAGTATCACTGCTGCATCTTTAAGAGAAAGAAGTACATTTGGAAAATATTTCACAACCTTGACTTTCTTTTTAAAAAAAGCTTAAATTTTGCATGTTTTCTTAATCACTTATATTATTTTTAAACAAATTAACATAAACACATGAGTGATTATCAAGTAAAGAAGTCACTCCAAATTTCAAAGTTTTTCCATAGGCTAGAACCAGCACCAGAATTCTAGTCTTGTCGGTCTATCATTCTTAAGCATCCAAGTGACATTAACTAGTATACCACTTTCCATAGATTTGCATCTTGAGTTAAAGAGACACTTGGTTAAAACTCTGGGTTAGTCACTATAACAAATACCTGAGACAATCAGCTTACAAAGACAAATGGTTCATTTTGGCTCACAATTTTGATGTTCTGTTACGAGGCAGGGATCTCAAAGTCTGCATCCAGTTTCTTGGTATCCCAAAGAACTGAAGAGGACACATGGGAGTAGTAGAAAAGAAATGTACATTCCACAGAAGAGCAGTGGGCCAGTGAGGAAGGCTTTTAGCTTCAGAAGGAATGGATACTTCAGCTCTTATGGTCCTGGGACTGTGGAAGGATGCAAGGTTGGATATTTGTGGGAATCGTGGCCCAGGTTACCTGGCTCAGCCTCTCTGGGGAGAGGGAGAGTGTTTGACCCCAAGAGAAAGTGACATGGAGTCCAAAGTCCACAAATCAAGGGGGAGGCTGGACACAGGCCAAGGTTGCCAACTTTTGGTTGTGTCCATGCCTGGGCTCTTTTAGGGAATGAGGTAGCCTTTCTGATGTGCTTTGTCATAGCTGCCCCTGCTTTGTCTGGTTCCTCAATTTTTGTTCCAATCGCCTTCTGACTGTTTGCTTATTCTCCCTCTATTTTCTTTTCCCCCTGATTTATTAATATGTATATATGCAATACCTAATGTTTACACTGAACTTGAGTATTTTGTGCACACATATATCACATCAGAGTCTCCCTTTCTTTTCTATCTCAGTTCTAGTCCATGAACAATTGGTCCTGTTGCTTTTAAGCCTGTGGTGAGGCAGTACATCATACAAGAACATATAGAAGAGCAAAACTGCTTGCATCAGGACCAGGAAGCAACACAGAGGAAGAGGAAGAGATCAGGAACCCTACAGAACACTCAAGGACACATCCCCAGTGACCTAAAGCCCTCCCATTCGGCCCTACATTTTAAGGATATGTACTGCTTCTAATAAATGATACCTACACGTTCCCATGTGGCTCCAATCTCAGATGGTACTTTCAAGGGCTGCCAGGCCTCATATCAAAGGTGGTAGAGGTAAGGACTCTATTCAGCTTTCTTTTCTCACAGGGACATCCTTGGAAAAGTATCACTTTTTTTCTTTGTTTTCATATCTTCTAGTCTTGGAATTTTGATGGCACTTGTCCATTTGTCTTCACTAAACATAAACTTTCCAGACTTTATCTTCTTCATTTAAGTCACAGATGCAATTTTAAGTTGGCGAGCAACTATTAATGTGTATCCAGGAGCTGCTGGGTTTGCAGGATTTTTCCAGGATTTTCCACCTTAAGGTTATTTACGGTTTTGGTTTTTGTCTTGTTAGAACACAACTTTAACAGATTTTAGTCATTTTGAGGAACTTATACATACAACCACAAGTTGATTCAAAAGTACCATATTGTTCTTTCCATTTTTTTTTTTCCTTCAGTACTGGGTATTGAACCCAGAGCCTGAGCTACGTTCCCAGGTCTTTTGATTTTTTGTTTTGGAACATTATGTTAGTAACCAAGCTGCCCAGGCTGGGCATGAATTTGCAATTTTATCCTCCTGTCTCAACCCCCCAAAGTGCTGAGGTTACAGATGTACATAACTATGCCCATTCACAAGCACTCTTTTCATGATTTTTAGTTAATCTCTTTCATATTTTAAATTGCCCTGGCTACCATTGATAATATATATGCTCTAGAAGTAATCAGAATATAATTCCTGCCTATCTTTGTTACCCATCTTTGGTGATTGCTGGGCTACCAAGGAAAGCACTGTCAATGGTCTCTCACTACTTAAGCGAACAATGGAGGAAATGAGTGGCAATTCTCACCATGGGAGAGGCGAGAATCAGAGAATTCATCAGTGATGTCACTGTCTACCTCCTCCCACCTCCTTCTGTGGTCAACATTGCCACTAGGACTCTGGGATGTACAGGGTATGAAAAACTAAGGGATTAAAATGTATCTTGTGAGAAAGTATAGAAATCCCAGCAGAAGAGAACATGGATGCAAGTTGGTAGGCACTGGAAGAGGGCTAATAAGAAAAGAGAACTGAAGAGGAGGGGAACACTTTCTTCCAAACTCCTCTCAGGCCTGTCTTCTATTAGTATAGAGGGGAAATTTAAGTTTAAACTTCTACCACCACTCTCCCTCCCTCACTGTATTGTTCTTTTTGCAACATATTCATTTCTGTAGTCAAAGATCTCAGGTCAGAAAAGAACCATCTCTAGATACTGCTGAACAGGACCATCCTTCCCCTAGTTAAAAAGGAGGTCCAGGCATGCCAGCCGCTCCAAATAAATCTGAGTAGCTCAACTGCTCCGTCTCTCTAGGTGGATAGACTCAGTAAATTAAACACTTCATTGACGAAAAAACATTGGATGCCTCCGGAGTCTTCATGACTGCCTGTTTCTAACACTCTTAGAAAGCTAACATGCTGATTCTGAGAATTTCAAATATACTGAGGTTCCTAGAACCTCTTTGAGAAAGGAGATTTGTTTATGTAGGGCAATTCTTTGTATTACAGAATTTCCTTGTCTGTATTTTCTTTAAATTCGGAAAAATAGAAAGACTAGACAAAAATACAGCACATTCAGGTGACAGACTGTGTTAGTCAACATTCTATCACTATATCCAAATATCTTAGAAAATCAACTTAACGGAGGAAAGATTTTTTTTTTTTCACTCTGTAGTCCAGGCTGGTCCTGAACTCACTCTGGAGCCCAGGCTGAGCTCGAACTAATGGCAATCCTGCTACCTCAGCCTCCCAAGTGCTGGGAAAGGTTTAATCTGAATCATGGTTGCAAAGTTTTCAGTCCATGGTCAGGTAGCCTATGGCCTTTGGAGCCAAGGGGAGGCAGTACACTTATGGCAGAGGTATGGGCCTAACAAAGCTGCTCACCTCACACTGTCAGTCAGGAAGTAGAGTGGTAAAAGAAGGGCCAGAAACAAAACATACCCTTCAAGAGTGTGTCCTGTGAACTTCCTCCAAGGAGGCTCCACCTCCTAAAATTTCCACTCCCTTCCTAAAGGCCACTAAGCTATGAATTTATCAATAAATTAATTCTTCATGATTAAATTATCTCCCAAGGGCCCACCTGTCAACAAGGCTCTATTAGGGACCAAGATTTCACTCAACACATGAACTTTGAGGCAGAGAACATTTCAGATACAAACCATAACACATAGAACATATTGGAAGTATTCTGAGTCAAATAGTCACTTCAACATATGTAGGATAAAATGCGTGGGCCAAGATACTGGTTTTCAAATTTTAACATGCCTCAGACCATCTGTGGGAACTGTTAAAAATGAAGGTTACAAAGCACTATCTTCAGAGATTCTAGAGTAGTATTGAATCCACATTTCTAATAAGCTCCACAGGTAAACTTGTTCGGGCAATCATCTGTTGAAAGATAGCACTGTTTCCTAAGAGCCCTAGTTCTCATCTTACTCAACCGTCCTTTCTTCATCCTCTCATTCCACTGAAACTGCTCCCATCAAGGCCAACAATGAGCTACCCTTTCCAAATCCATGGTCAATTCTTAATCTTTATAGGTCTTGTGTAACTGACTGCCAGTATTTGACCCCACTGATCACTAACTCCCTCTTGAAAAACTTTCATTTGGCCTCCAAGGCACTAATTTTTCTTGGTTATCCTTTTCCCTTTCTAGTTGCTGTTTTGCAATCTCCTTTCCTGGCTTTATTTTCCTGACTTCTAAACCTTGAAGTGCTGTAGGGTTTCATATCACAGACTTTTCCATTTTACAATCTATTCTTGCTTCTTCAGTGTTTCCATCCACACTTTGGTTTCAAGTACTCTAGCAATCCTAAGGAGTTACAAATTTGTGGTAGGGGCTGGAGGAATGACTCAGAGGTCAAAGCACTAAGTACCCAAGTTTGATTCTCCAGCACCACATAAGCCAGGTGTGGTGTAATCCCAGCACTCGGGAGGCTGAGACAGGAGGATTGCTGAGTCCAAGGCCAACCTGGGCTCCACAGTGAGTTCAGGACCAGCCTGGGCTACAGAGTGAGACCCTGTGTCAAAAAAGAAAAGTTGTGATAACAGTCCAACCCACCCTGTGGAACTGCAGACTAACATAGTCAATTGCCAATTCAACATCTCCACTTAAATCTCTAATAATGCATATTAACATATTCAAAAACTCTGGTTTATACATTTCCCCATCAAAACTTTATTTCCATTAGTATTCTCCAGTTTAAAAATAGGCAACTCTATTCTTCCAGTTGCTAAGTCCAAAAATCAATGTGTTATTATCAACTCCTTACTTTGTTTACAACCCTCATATAAACCATCAGCAAATCTTGTCACTTCTAGTATGAAATATTTCCAAAATTTAATCTCTTCTATTTTCACTTCCATCACTGTGGTCTAATCCATAATTATAATTCAAATGAATTATTGCACTTGCCTTCTGTTTCCAACATTGCTTCTGCTAATATGTACTCTCTCAATGTGTTCTCCAAACTACAACCAGAGTGATCTTAAAACACAAATCATGGCATTATTTTGCTGAAAACCTTTTAAACCTTGTCCTTTCACTGACAGTAAAAACCTCACAATAAAGCACGCGAAACTCTAACTTAGCGAACCCACTTCTACCTCTCAGACCTTCTCTTGGACTAGTTTTCCTTCATCCTTTGCACTAGCTGTTTCCTTTACCTAAAGTTCTCTCTTCTCCCAGGTAGCTACACACCTACTCCTTCTCTTCTTATAGGTTTCTGTTCAAATATCATCTCTAATATTAGACAAGCATCCTGAGTCTGGTAGTATAGCATCCAGGATGTCTCCAAGGACCTCTGCCTCCCAGAACTCATATCTTTATAAAATCTCCAACTCTTGAGCATAACATTCAGTGACTTATCTCTAGCAAATATAATTAGGCAGCCGTGACGAAGAGCCATTTCAACTGTGCCATGCTGAAGGCAACTTCTTGAGAAACCTGAAGCAGAAACATGAGGTAACTCACACCCAGATTCCTAATCTACAGAAACTATGAGGTCATTAAATGTCTGCTGTTTTAAGTCACCGTTTTGGAAAGATTTGTGCTACTCAGAAATAGAAAACTCACATGATTATCTTGTGCAAATTCACAAAATCTCTCTAACCCTGTATTGTAGTTTGGATCTGGACTGTCCCACTAAAAGTCTTCTGTATCTGAATGTTATAGATTGTCTATGGAACTATGTGCTGTTGGGAGATTGGGGCCTGATCTGGAGGGGTGGATTACAGGTATGTAAGTTGGATTATAGGCATGTACTGGGGGTTTGCCCCACCTTCCACACCTGGATCCAGGAGGGGCTGATCACTGGGATGAGACCTGGAAGGATACATAAGCTGCTTCCTGCCTTCCTTGGAGGACTAGTCTCAACTTGTCTTGACTTGGCCTCCTGTTTGTAATATCATGAGAAGCTGCCTCCACCTCTGCCTCTGCCATGTACTTCAATTGCTGCCGGCCACCTTGAATGGATTGTGACCTTCTGAAACTCTGAGCTAAAATAAACCTTTCCTCCTTTAAATTCGTGGATGTCAGTTATTGAATCACAGCAACAAAAAGGTAACTAAGACACCCTTCCATCCTGGAATTCCTGTTTCTCTTATTGCTGTTACTTTCTCTGCAGTACCAATCTCCAAAGCCTCGCATATTATGTTTGCTTATTTAGTTCTGTCTCCACCCAACAAAAACAAAAACTCTGTGGAGTAGATATTCATAGGTTTGCTTACCACTATTTTACTGCACCTGGCACTTAGTAGGCTTAAAAAAAAAACATGTAGAATGGTAAAAACACAACTCAGGAAGTTGTGGAGAATGTCAAATGGGCAAAGTAGCCGATGAGTCTTATCCTCAACAGGTACTTATTGAAGTGTCTTTTTCCATCTCAATGGGGACTTTCATCACGTGGCACTGATAGGAACAGACAGAACTACAAAATTTTTTCAGGCCAGGATGCTTGTTAGTATAGTATTTGGCAAAGAAAAGGCGTAGAGCTTCTTAAAATGAAGACGTAAGACATCAGCTCAGCGGCTATTTTACAGGTGAATCTCCCCCACCCACACACTCCACTCTCACAGGAGCCGCAACCCTAGTTTGTGTGCATTGTTCTGTAACTCAGGCTCTTTTCAGCTTTAGAGACTTTCATTTTATCACAGAAGTTATTTCAGACCTTTACAGACTCTGAATTTGATGCTCAGTCTGAGGGTCATTCAGAGAAAAATAAAAATTAGTTCCTTCTGTCAGTCTTCCTGAAGGCCTCTTAAAATCCTACTGTCTTCATAACTTTTACCAGACAATAAGGTAACCCCAAGAGCAACAGGCAATTAGTACCATTTCAAAACCATTGTGCAGTTGCCTCTAAAACAAAATCATTGTGTATATGATCTTCAGTTATTAAGGATTTAAGCCATTCCCTGGCAGGAACCAGGGTGAGGAGCATTTCTACAGAACAATAATGTTTAAAACCTTAATAGTGGCCAAGCAACAGAAGCAATTTTCCTAACAGGACTGAACCTCAGATAAGTGAGCTGTCTGACAAGCTACTCTGTCACACCAACTTTCAAGGATTCTATTGTGTTTATCGTTTTATTCCAAGGGTAGCACGGCTCCTGTTATATGAGTGGAGCTCAGTAAATGTCTGTGCATTTGATGAATGAACAGGAAAAAGAGTTATTCTAAGATCCTGGATGAATGTCTCCTTGCCTTATAGGCTAGTGTACCTGCTATGACATCCCGGGTGGTCACTTCCTTTCTTCCTGAACCAACTGATGGCCTCATTTGCCTCGTCAGCTAAGTAGACACGACCTCAAAATATCTTGCCACAGTCCTGGCCTGCCACTTCCTAACTGTGACATTAGTCCTGTCTCTCAGCCATGCTCAGGCTCACTCATCTGTAAAACCAGCACAATGATATTTACTTCATAGGGCTATTTAAAAGGATTAGACTAGCTAACAAAATACCAGTAGTAAACACGCCTAGACACAAACACGTAATTGTTCATTAAGTCTACTATTATCCTGTCATTATAAATGAAAACATACCACTTGGCCTGTTTTCTCTCAGCCAGTCTTGTTTTGCAAGCCCCAGAGAGGATGACCCTTAGGAGGGAGAAATTTATGCACCAGTTAAGTATTCCACTCTTAGGTTGGCTAACCCCTTTTAGTTAAAATATGCTTTCTACTTACAAAGTGCCTTCAAATACATCATTTCTTTGAGACTCAAAATAGCCATAAATGGTTGCCAGAGCAGGAGTCAAGACGCTACTATACATGCGAGGAAGCTAAGGCATAAATAATTAAATTACACAGACCACAACTAGTGACAGTAACGTGAGGGCTTGGGCCCCAGCCCAGACAGTTCATTACAGTTGATTCCTTAATCAGCCCCCAACAAGGGAATGGAGGAAGAAATGCCAGGAACCCTACCCAGATATGTCTCCCAATTCCTATCCTGCTGGAATAAATAACATAAGGTAGATGGCTGAAGCTCCTCCGGACTCTTCGAAACTTGCTCCCTGAAAGTGACAGACAGGGATCATCTAGGACTGAGGAGGAGCCTTTGAAAGGGTGGGGCTGAACCTCCGGTTCAATCTCCTGGGAACTGAGTGTGAGGTGACCCTGCCCTCCATGGGCCACTCCCACCATAATGGCTACGGCTATGGACAACAGAAGTTTTGAAACTGAGAGGTCATTTTCATGTGCACATCTCAATCCTGTTTTACTGGCCCTGTAAATATACGGCCTTGAGACACACCGAAAGGAGCAATGTCCTCTAACCTCCTGCCACTTCGCAGTACAGCTAGCTAGACAAGTGGAGTCCATCAACAATGTTGGCCGCCCACTGTGTGCTAGCACCCTGCTAGGCCCTTTTCATATACTGTCTTACTCTACTGAATTCTTAAGACAACTGCTCCATCCTGCAGTAGACACCGTGCTCTCCTCCAGCGTCCCCTCCTATTCTGATCAGAGGTCCCACACCTCCTCCCTGTAGCCTACATGTCCTGCCCTTGTGCTAGGGGAGGAAAGTGGCTTGAGTTTAAACTCATTTGCCGGTCACAGTTCAGAAAATGGACGTGAAAAAATTTGGGCCAGTGAGTATTCTGGTGGTGTTGTAAAGAAGCTCCTCTTCTCTTCACTTCCCCTTCCTCTCACCTCTCCTCCCCTCCCACCCCCTCCCTTCCATTATACTTCTCTCTTCTTATTCCTCTCTCTCTCTCCCAACCCCTCATTCTTTCTGTCCTTCAAGGTTTTATAAGCTTAGAATTGCCATAGCCTTTTACTACCTTCAGAGTAAATGGCATTAAGGTAAAGCAGACTTCATAGAAAGCAGAACAAAAAGATAAGAAGAAATCAATTCTTTGATGACATCATTGAAAAATGACTTAAATAACCCTGAAGTTTTTTTAATCTTTAATTTTTTTTCTTATATGAAAGTAAAATAATTTATGAGTTGTGTATTTTCATTATGTCCATTTTTTCTTACTATAATGAAATACCTGAGGCTGGGTAAATTATAAAGAAAAAATGTTTGCTCAGAGTTGAGGAAGTTTAGGGGCATGATGATGGCACTGACTTAGCTCTGGTGAAGACTTCATGGTCGATGGCATCACAGTGGCAGGAGCATGAGAGGCAGATAACACAATAAAAGGAATAGTATGCCCTTCTAAGGCATGCTAACAAACTACTACTGGGCTCCACCTCTTACAGCTTCCATCACTGACAGCACCACCACACCGGGGTCTAAGTTCAAGGCCTAATGTATTAGAGGGGCAAATCACACCTAATTCTCGGCAGTATTCTCCTTAGGAGCAGCCTAAAGAGTCTTAATTGTCTTGGTTGGAGTAAAGCAAGGCTGTCATAGCAGAGTCTCAACAATAATGGACCAAGGTCAGAGTCTATTGCTCTTTTAAATAACAGCAGATAGATGTTCTAGGAGGGCAGGCCTCTGCTCATGTTCATTCAGAAACCTAAGCTCTTGCTAAATCAGTGCTTTGTCACTTGATGGTCTGAACCCATCTCCGTGGCCAAGACTGTGCTACTCTGGGTTTCATCTTGCAGGCAAAGGAAAGACCACAGGTGAGTGTGATGTTCCACCACCAAAGGTGAGACACGAAACTGCTAACATTCCCCTGGAAAGGAATTAGTCAGTTATCCAAGGGAGACTTGGAGAGATTAGTAGCCTTTTGCCCAGATACAGTCTACAGTTGTAGCACTGGCTTTCATAAGTTATAACACAGATAGTCATAAATTTGAAGATTTCTAATAGTTCTCTTTAAGGTCATCCAAATTTACTTTCCCACTAGTACTGTATGAGAGTCCTTGTCTCCTCACATTCTGTTTGTGTAGCTTTTTGTAGCGTGAGGATTGAACCCAAGGACACTGTACCAACGTGCCATACCTCCAGCCATTTTTATTTTGTATTTTGAGATAGAGTCTCACTAATGTCCCCAGGCTGGCCTCAAACTTGCAGTCCTCCTGCTTTGGTCTCACAAGTACCCGGGATGACAGGTATGCACCACCACTCCCAGCTTCTCCTCACACTTTTGCCAAGAGGGTGTTGTTGATTTTTTAATCACTGTCAATCTAATGCATGAAAAATGGGTGCCTGTACCACTTTAGATTCTATTTATCTTATTATGAAGCCAGCTTCCTACCTTAGTTACTTTTTCATTGCTGGAATATAAAACCCAACACCTACAAGTTAAGGGTGGAAAGGTTTATTTCAGCTCACAGTTTTAGGTCTCAGTTCATTCACGGGCAGCTAGCAATGGCAGGAAGAGTCTATCGGAGAACAGCTGCTCACGGCATCACAAAAGGAAGAACACAGTCAGGGGAGAAGCTGGGGCAAGAATACAGCCTTCTGGCCACATACTCAGTAATTCCCCACATACCTAGTAAACCCCCCTCCCACCAGGCACCACTTCCTGACAGCACAGAAAATCAGAGGACCGCCCTCCATGATCGAATCACCTTCCAAACATAAGGCTTCAGGGGACATTTTGGATCCAAATCAGAATACCATCTTTTAATGTATTTAACAAATATTTATTTTCTTTTCTATGGATTTTATTTTTGCATATTTTTCATTGAGCTTCTGGTTTTTTTCTTATTTGTTAGGAGCTTCTTATATACAAAGAAACTTAGCTCATGAATACATGAGTTGCAAATGTCTCCCACTTCTATTCTTGTCTTTGTTTATAATGGGTTTTACATTGTAGAAAAGGATTCCTGATGAACCAAATTTCCTGTCCTCTGGCTTATTCCCAGAAGCATCTCGCTAAATTGAGAGATGCTGGTAAAACAAGCCAAGCTCGCTTAGATCGGTATGAAAGAAACATGAACTGGGGAGAAGTTCCCTCTTAAAGGTTTCCTGTTCTGCTTGAACCCATCCTTAATTATTCCCTAATAGTAATATTGTCGTAGAATACAGACTACTGAATAGATTTAAATCACTAATCGTGACTTCCAGCAGTCACAGGTGCAAAGGAAGCCAAGTTTCCTGCCTTTGGCTTCCCAGCTAAATCAGAGGGGAAAATTGTGCTCTGAAAAATTCCCCAGAGGATGCTGCTGACACATCAGCTTTCATTCTTCCTGAACCTCCTTCCCCCAGACAACTGAATTACAAAGGTCCTTCCCCAGCAGTTACTCAATGAATAAGACTGGGCTGAAGAAGAATAGACTTACGGATGAGTTATTAGATGGACTGGACAGAGAAAGAAAAGAAAAGGAGTAGATAAGTAACGGCAGAAATTGCACTGTGGGTGAGGGGCGTCTCACAACAGGAGTGAAATTATTTCTGCCACAGGCAGGCGCACAGATTTCCTCACCCAAGAGAGAAAGGAAGAATTTCCAGAGAGCCACACATGAGTTCTGATGGTGAATTTCAGGACCCCAGAGACTGTAACAACATGAATATGAGGCGCGGAGAGGAGAGTGATTTTCCTTTGGAAGGTCTAGGAAGGAACAGTTCTACGACATCACCAAGAAAATGTGCTAAGGCTGCTTTGGGGAAGTTTCTGGTTCCTTCTGCACTTCTTGGCCTTATGTGCGGCAGCTACAGCAACCCCGATGCTGAGTCTCAAGTGGCCAGCATCAGAGTGAATTCTGACTGCCTTGAGGAAGATGTGGCCCTTTCTCCATCCCACTGGCAAGTCAGGAGTCTGGACCTCTGAAGTTACACTGCTGTCTCCCCACATTTCCTCCTCGCCCCACGCACCGCTTTCTCTATACCTCGTAGCATGTGTCATACGACCCCAGCAGGGCAGCCCGTCCCAAGCCCGGCTTCCTGACTCTCACTGGAAGCCTGCTGGAGCATTGCCCTGAACTTCAGCCTCCTTGGCAAGGGCAATAACAGCCTAGCTGCACCCCCACCACCACCACCATCCTGTTCCTCCCAGTAACCAGCCAGAGTCCTATTTCAACCCGGATGGGCCTTCCCACCCCTACCTCCCACCCCCTCTTCCTGACACCAGCTGAATATTTCCATTTTCCAGTGTTCAGTTTCCTTCCTGCTGTACTTGCCCCAACCACCAGGTGGGAACCTGTGGATGTCTGTGCCAGTAAGACCAAAGTCAGGCTCAACCCGCTCAAACAATAAACACAGTTATTAACTCAAATAACAAACAGTTCAGAGATAGGAAGATTCCAGTAATGGTTAATTCTGTGGCTGAAGGTGTCATTAGGGACCTGGAATAGGTTCTCTTTCTGCTCTGCCATCCTCACACTGTTGCTCACTCTTTTAACAAGAAGGACACGACCATTCTAAGCCGTTAGTGGTGGGCCAGAACTGGCTCCCACAGTTTCTGGTGTTAGGAATCTGGCCAGCCAGTGATTGAGCTACTAGTAGTCTAAATTGGCCAGAACGAAAGAATTCATGCTACTAGAGTGGAAATAGAAAAAAATGCTGCAAAAAAGCTTGGCTTTGAAGGGTATTGTGGTTTGGATTTGGAATGTCCTGAGAAGGGTCATGTATTTGGATACTATAGATTATTTTGCAGCCATATGCTTTTAGGAGATGGGGGCTTGGTCTGGAGGGGTGGGTTGTGGCTGTGTGGTGGATTGCAGGTGTGTGGTAGAAGACAGGCATGGGGTAGACTGTAGATGACAGTGGTGGATTATAGATTACTAGTGCATGGTGGGTTAGGGGCTTAAACCGGGAAAGGGCTAAACACTGCACCTGGCGGGGGCGGATCACTGGGACAAGACATGGACGGGGGTGTGCTATTTCCTCTCCTCCGCTGGGGCTTGGCTTCATGTTTGCGATGTCATGAGGATCTGCCTCCACCTCCGCCTCTGCCATGTGCTCCCACTGTTTCTGGCCACCCATAAATGGACTGTGACCTTCTGAAACTGTAAGCTAAAATAAACTTTTCCTCCCCTAATTTGTGCATGTCTGGTATTTTGTCATAGTGATGAAAAAGTAAATAAGACAGAGCGTGTGTTCTCAGAGACTTACTTCTGCATCGCAACTTCACACAATAACGTCTAGAAATGGAAAAGGTTTGCTTCTCAAATAGGTCTTTTTTCTTTCTTTCATTTCTTCTGCTTCTTTTTCTTTTTTTCTTTAGGTAGTACTCGAGATTGAACCAAGGGTCTTCACATTGAGCTGTGTCCCCAGCCCTCTTTTATTTTTGATTTTGAGACAGGGTCTTACTAAGTCACTAAGTCCAGGCTGGGCTTTACCTTGCCATCCTCCTTCCTCTGCCTTCCAGAGTGCTAAGATTACAATGTGTACCACCACACCCAGAACAATCTTTTTTCAAAAGCAGAAAAACTTTCTTGAAGGCCTCACAGAGGCTCCCACAGCCATGTCCTCAGTACCTGCCATCTTGGCCTGAATGTGTCACACACTAATGTAGGATGATGACTCCCCCTCTAGTACATGAGCATCTGGTTCCTGAAGATGAGGTTCCTTCAGCCAGATGTAGGATGTAGATGCAAGGTATCTTTTGAGTGGGCAATCAACAAGTGTGTCTCATGGTTGGAGACTCTCTCTCTCTCTATCTCTCGGCTGATTCAAAGCTTCTCTCTCTGTTATGGAATACTCTGGAGGTTCTAGAACACTTAGAAAACACAGGTTTTGACAGCTGAGATGTCTCCAAGATACCGCTGAGAAAAAATAAAAATAAAAAATAAAAGAATAGAAATTTTCTGAGAAGGAATTTTCCAAGTTCTAGGCCTGCATTTAGTTAAGTGGTTCAAAACACCTGGCTTCCTTTGAACACTGTCAAATGGACAAAAATTGTCCTGTTTTTCTACTCAATAGTGCTTCTTACATGAAGACCTTCCGATTCCAAAGGTTTAAATGTTATTCAGGAAGTAAATACATAATTCTGATATGTTTACATGCTATTTAAAGTGTGTTAAACAAATATAAGAGTAGCTCACATTAAGCAGTTGACTCAAAATTAGCTTTTCTTCATTCAGGCATAGCGTAATCCTAGTTTTTTTCTCTCTCAAGAGTAGACTGCATGTCACAACACACCTGAATCTTTTTCTTGAGACAGCCCCTTCGATGGTGTGTTTGAGCCGTAGGACTTGCAAGGGCACTGTGGCCCCACACCACAGTCTCCAGATGGCCAGGCACCGTAATCTCTGTCTTTATTGGCTTTTCTTGATTCAAGGAAGGACCTCCACGTTGCTCTGCTCATGCAAGAAAGTGTCTAATTACCCTTCTCTGCATCCCATCAGAAACTTTTTACCCTCCACTAGTAAGAAGAGAAACAGAAATCTGCCCATGTAGGCCCATGCGCACTATGGAGAGTTCCACTTCATTATCTACGCTTCTGTGGACCCAAAAGGAAGCGCAAAGCCAGGCTGTAGCTTCTGAGTGCTGACACTGAGCGGCACAAGCAAGGATCAGGTGACCAGTATAAGTGAAAAAATTACAACCATTTGTGAAAAAGAAATCATTACCAATCGGGTTATAAATTTTGTTTCCTTTATTAATGTTTTCTGCCAATTTATTTTAGTATGAAAAATCTCAAATATACAAAAAAGTTGAATATCATCATCTCCATTAGTTACATTTAACAACTGTCACTATTCTGACTTATTTTCTAAGTATAAGCCAACATGTGTTAAAGGAAGACACAATCACTATGGAATTCCAAACTTAATGCTTCGTATGTACCTCTTTCAAAAGGATGTTTGCCTAAAATCATAAAATCCTCATTAGACCTAACCTAATAAATCCTAAAAGCATCAGAAATTTCGTCAAGGGCTGGGATCCTGAGGGATCGGGGCACCGGCCTAGGAGGTGTGAGGGCCCGGGTTTGACCCCAGCACCATACAATAGCTGAGTGCAGTGGCACACGTTTGTAACCCCAGCTCCCTCAGGAAACTGAGGCGGGAGGATTGTTCAGAGCCAGAGAGAGCTACACAGTGAGTTCGGGATCAGCCTGAACTACAGAGTGAGACCCTCCCCCTCCCCCAAAAAGCGAATTAGTCAGGGTCCTGGCTAAAGGAATTGAATAAAGGACGATTTATATACCTGGACAGGCACTGGCAACATCAGGAATGGTGGAGTTCAATAAAACTATACCCCTGGCCTAACCAGCCTGAGGCTCAGTTGTGTTGCTGACCAGCTGCAGAAGCTGGAGCTGGAAGAGGAGACCTAATACAAAAGTAGCACAGCTACCCCCTGTGCCCCATGTGGGTGGGGACTGAGGCGGGTGGCATACAGCTGTTCTCTCACCCGCCCTCAAATTTCCTGCTGGAGTTTCTCCTCTCTGCCTCTCCCCAACCACCACCACCACCACCGTACATTGGCCAAATCCAATCAGAAGTCAAAACACAAGGGATCCTATGTGGTACCGGCCTCGGGGGTGTTCTTCTGTTCCAATCACTCTGACATAACTCTTTCACCATCCAGTGAGGGTTCTTACCTAAAACAAGCAGTTCAGTGGGGACTGCACAACATTGACTTTTTTCTACTTTTTTCATCTCCCTACTTAGCTGAATCATATGAAATTTGGTATAATAAAAATAATTGGATATCAACAATTTCATTGACTTCAAATGAAAATAACGAACTAGAATTCAGGAAAAGAAATCTTCCAACCAGAGGAAAAACACTTCCTCATGTAAAGGCGGGTTTAATGTTTACTTCTTTCCTTGTTATAGCAGCTGTCCAGTTAAGAGTCATGGCCTCAAAGTGCTGCTCATTATTGTGTGTTATTGCATGCATGTGTGCACGTGTGCATGTGTGTGTGTGTGTGCATGCATGTGTGTGGGAACTCAAGCCCTTGCTCATCCTAGGTAAGGTTGTATTTTTTATGTATCATTTTTATCTATACACACGCTATATATTAATTTATACATTGGCTACATACAGCTTGGAAAACTGGTCTGCATACATAATACGTTTTGATCTTTTTTATTTCCCCTTTCCCTCCCCACTCCATCCCACACTCATTCCTTTTCTCCTCCTTTCTCCCATCCTTGAATCCTCTTCCCACCTCCACAAAGTCTGCCTCTCTATTGCCTAGTTTCACTCTTTATTTTGCTTCTTTGTTCAAGATCTTGCTAAATTGTCCAGCTGGCCTCACCCAGCCCTGAGTACTTAGGATTACAAGCATGCAACTACCAAGCACAGCTTCTTTTTTCTCTTCTGCCTCTTCCTTTTCCTCCTTCTCATTCTTTCTCCTTTCTATTCTCTCTCTCTTTCCTCACTTCCTCTTTTCAAATTCTCAAATTGGCCTTCCTTCAAGCTAATTCCTTAGTGAGGCCTAATACTCTTGAAGTACTTTGGAACTATAGGACACCCTAGGTTCCCCAACCTATCTTTCTCTGCCCCAGAACTTCTACAGTCTTGGCTCATTTTAGTAAAAAGTAATATTTAGAAACTAAAATCTGTGTATGGTGAGGTCTTATCTCTTATAGGCTCTCACTGTGGGCAGACTCTCCACATAGACACAAATAAACCTTTCTTTCCCCAACATTTATTAGTATGTGTGTGTATATATATGTGTGTGTGTGAGAGAGAGAGAGAAAAAGACAGAGAGAGAGAAAGAGAGAGAGAGAAACACATAGAGAGATACAATGATTACACTGAGCTTGAGGGTTTTGTGCAAATATATATCATCACAACATTATAATCATCCCCAACCCATTGGCTCTTTCCCTCCCTCCCTCATCTCCCTCAACTCCCACCATCACATCCATTTGGTTCTACAAAATGTCTATATTCTGGGTTTCTCATCTTAGAGTAACCATGTGATATTTTTCCTTATGAGTTTGACTCACTTCACTAAGCATGATGGTCTGAAATTGCATCCACTCACCTACATAAGTCTCAAAAGTATCTGTCTTTACAGAAAGTAGTACTCCATTGTGTAATATAACACAGTTGTATTCATTGGTCTGGTGATAGGTATTTCAATGTTTTCCACAGTTCAGCTATTGTTAGTTGTGCTACTATAAACATGGGTATACTTGAATCTCTATTATATGTTGCTTTTAACTCTTTGGGTAAGATATTCCAAAAAGCTATGTTTCTAGACAGGCAGAATTAATATTGTTCAAAATGGCTGTACTGTCAAAAATGATATACTGATTCAATGCAATTCCTACTAAAATACCAACAACTTTCTTCACAGAACTTGAAAAACAATCCTTAAGTTCGTATGGAACTAAAAGAGACATAGAATAGGCAAAGCAATCCTGCATAATAAGACAAAAGCTGGTGACATTACAATTCCAGGCATAAAGTTATATTACAAAGCAGCAGTTACAAAAACTGTATGAAACTGGCACAAAAACAGGTTGAACAATGTAACAGGAATGAGGTTGCAGAGACAATTCTGAGAACCTTCAGCTACTTGATTTTTGACAAAGGAGCCAAAAACATACATTGATAAAAGGATAGCTTCCTCAACAAATGGTGGAAAACTGGCTGTCCCTGTCCCCAAGTAGAAGAATGAATCTAGACATACACATATCACCATGTACCAAGGTCAAATCAAAGTGGATCAAAAATCTAGAAATTAAGATGGAAACAGCGAATGGGATTACATCAAATTAAAAAGCTTCGGTATGGTAAAAGAGCTATTCACAGAGTGAAGAGAGAACCAATAGAACGGGAAAATAATTTTTACCACCTATATCTCAGACAGAATATACAAGGACCTGAAGAAAAAATAGACCCCTTAAAATCAAAGACCCAATTGAAAAATGTGCAACTGAACGAATAAGCAGTTCGCAGATGAAGAAGTTCAAGTGGCCAGCAAATCCACGAAAACGTTCCACATCCTTCGCCATTGCAGACGTGCAAATCAGAGCATCACTAAGGTCTCATCTTATCCCAGTGAGAACGGCACGTATCAAGAAGCTAATCAGCCACCGATGCTTGTGAGGCTGTGAGGAAAGACGACCCTGTACATGGCTGATGGGAATGTAAACTGGCGTGACCACAGTCAAAATCAACATGGAGATTCCATAAATAAACCTGTAAGTCGGTCCGTAGTAACATTTCCCATTCAAATTTAACATTCCAGATAGTCAGATATGAGCGTCAAAGAGCAAGATTTTGAATGGGTCTTTTGAAGTTTATCAATATCGTTTAAAAAAATAAATCCTGAGGGACAGAGAAAGGGTGGTTAATGGGTACAGGGGCACAGCTGCATAGGATGAGTGACTTCTTTTTGGCACCAGGGACTAGTTTTGTGGAAGACAATTTTTCCATGGACGGGGAAGAAGGGATGTTTTCAGGATGACTCGAGTGTACTACATTTATTGTGTTCTTTATTTTTATTATTATTACATTGTGGCACACAATGAAATGATTATACAACTCACCACAATGCAGATTCAGTGGTAGCGCTGCATTTGTTTTCCTGTCCAGTGTGGGGATGATGGGAGACAGTGCAGTCAAATCTGTCAGCTGATGTTAATTTGAATTTTCAGTCACTCCCCGGCACTAGCATCATTGCCTAACTCCACCTCAGATCAACCAGGTCATGGCCAAGGGGTGGGAACCCCATTCTCACAGTGGGATAACAATGGTTGACGATGATTAATCAAATGCTTAAAAATGGCTTGTAGAAAGTTTTTTGATCTTCCCCAATAAAAGAAATAATGAATGTGTGAGGTGGTAGATATGCCAGTTACCTTGATCTGATCACTGTACATTGTGCACATATGCTGAAATGACGCATTGCTCTAAAAAAGTGCACAATTACTACATTCCATGTCAAAATAAAAATATATTTTAAATAATAAAAATAATGGGAAAATAGTAATTTTCTGTTACAGTTGTATTTATAAAGACAAACAACTGAAAACTAAGAGAAGAAAGGGATAAATTTCCTGATAATCTCACCTTTAAACACAAGTATTTTTGATCTTCCTATGTAAACCCTAGGTATTTTGGATTTCAATAGGCAGAGCAATAAAGTGACTGTGGGCCCTAAAGTAGATTTAGGACCAGAACTAGAGCATTTATATGGGGACATTTCTCATCTTTAAGCCTCTTTTCACACCATAATTTCTGGGTGCACAACCTTTCTCCTATCTCTGTCTGTTGCAATCATACTCATTCTTTAAAATACAGCTCAAAGCTCCCCTGACTCCTCCTGTCGCGGTAACCCTCGCCCAGCCTGGAGTGCATTTCTGTAGATCTGATACCATTTTGCCTTTGATCCCTTTTAGAGGTGTCTGTGTGCCTGCATTATCTCCCTAACTAGTTTCCAAGCTCCATATAGTTAGAAACGGTACAGTTGTCTTTATACAGTCACCTCTCCATATCTAAGGATTCTATATCACAGGATTTATCCAGGGATTGAAAATATTCAAAAATTGTCTATACTAACAATAGAAACTTTTTTGCTTATCTTTATTTCCTAAACAATACAGTATAGCAACTATTTACACGGCACTTGCATTGTCGTAGAGGTGATGTAATTGTAGACTGTACAGAATGATGTACGTAGGTTAGATGTAAATATTATTTTATGGTAGGGAGGTGAATGCTCACAGATTTTAGTTTCCATGAAGAGTACTAAGCTAACCCTCTCACAGATATCTGAGGACAACTGTATTCTCAAAGCTCTTGGCGCAACAGCTCACATACAAGAAACTTTCAATAAAGAGTTGCTGCCTCAAATTCAGTTATGGAGGGTCCTAAAATGAACCTAACAATTTTGCATTATATTGTGAAAACTCCCTGTAACTATTCTTCAGATAGAAGGAAAATTCTCTTCACTTTACTGTCTTCCACACCAATTATTCACTCCTGAAGCCCAGGGCTTATGTTATTTCTAGATGTGAAAGGCCTCCAGTCACTGATTACAAGCCACTTTTGCATATAAATGTAGAGCACTGTATGTCTGTTCAAGAACTACTATATTCTATTTAAAAGTATTTAAAATTATTGTTTGAAAATTCGAGAAAGCCTTAAGAGTAAGCTTACCTCTAACTAGAATATGTTGGTTCCTGAACAGGCAGAAAGCGCTCCACATTTCCATGTAAAAATACCATTAGATTGAGAGGTGAATGATGCTTAATATTTTACAAAGGAAGTGATCAAATTGCCTTCTCTACAGGCTGTGAATAAAAAGACAACCTGCTGATATTCTTTAAGCTCACTACGATAGAGGCAAATGGATACATTACTATAAGAGAGTCCCTTCCAGCTCTGTGATTTTAATTGAGCTGTATAAATCCCACCTGTCTCGTGTGACTGAACAAAACCAGTCTGAAGCTAAACCTCATTATTAACAAATAGTAATTTCAGGAATAATTGACAATACAGAAATTCATTGGACTTCATTTTCTTATCTATAAGATGAAAAAGTTGAACTGATTAATCTCTGTGTTTGTGAAGCACTGTAACTCTCATAAATGTCTTGCAAATCTATAATTGCTCAGGTACATGATTTCTGTGATATTGACTGAGAAACTTTTATTTTTGCTTCTAAGTCTTCCAAAAAGCTGATAGAGCCTTCTAAAAATTAAATTTATCTTTACAAAAATAACTTTAGATCCCTAACAGAAGTATTATTCCTTGAGGAAAAAGAAAAGAGGCCAATAAATACACTGAAAGACCACTGGACATGAGCTCGAATTTCAATGTTGCTGCTCACAAGTTATATGACCTTGGACAATTTTTGTACTTACCCTTGGTGCAAAAGACTGAATGCCTATGATCCCAAAAATGTATATATTGAAATCCACCTCCAATGTGGGATAGTATTTGGAGGTGGTGCCTTTAACAGATGATAAGATCATGAGAACAGAGCTATCATGAATAGAATTGGCATCCCTACAAATAGGACCCCAGAGAGCTGTCTTGACTCTTTTGCCATGTGAAGACACAGAGAGGACAACCACCTATGCACCAGGAAGCAATCCTCACCAGGTACAAAATCTGTCAGTGCCTAGATCTTGGATTCCTAGTCTTCAGAACTACAAGAAATAAGTTTGTTTTTCATGAACTACCTACAATATGGTATTCTGTGATAGCCACTAAATAGACTACGATACTTGATATTTCCAACTCAAAAAAAAAAAAAAATCAATCCCCATCTTGTGGTACTGTTGTGAGGATTGCATTAGGTGCCCAGACGACAACCCCTGACATGTCACTTGGCATGCTATAAATGATGAGAAAGCACT
The DNA here is from genome assembly GCA_004027205.1 of Ctenodactylus gundi. Lineage (NCBI taxonomy): Eukaryota > Metazoa > Chordata > Mammalia > Rodentia > Ctenodactylidae > Ctenodactylus > Ctenodactylus gundi. Next base: position 100,913 of record PVKB01001260.1, read on the forward strand.
TATACCATTTTGATGACTGAAACTCCCAAATGAGATTGCCCACCAGGCCAAGGAAGTTTGTTGGTTGCCCGTATCAAAAATCTGCTCAGACTAACCTGAGCAAAAAGAAATGTACTAGAGGGTTATGCGGAAATTCACAAAAATCAAAGAATAGCTTGAATAAAGAGGCCCAGCACAATGCTGTAAGTCCACATCAGGTTCTACGAAGAAAAACCATTGTAACAGTCCAGAGTGTTGCTACTGGGATAAGTAAATGCTGGTTTCCCCTTCTTTGTCATATTGAATGGGATTCAGGTTCCAAGGGAACATACATTTTTATTATGTGGGTTCTACCTCCAGCATCTTTGCGACCAGAGGTGGGCAAGGCATTTTGTTAAATGGTCCTGCCAGTATGTGACCCATGAGAGAAAAGCAATTATCCCAAAGGAAAGCATTAATATCAGTGCCAAAGATACGGAATAGACACAAGGCTGCCAAAATTAAAACACAGAAATTTTCAGTAATCACCAACACTTTTGTATTTTGGAAATCCAGGGCATGTTTAGGACAGGAAAGAAGTACACAAACATCTAGAATCCCACCACACCTCGCTACTGCAGGCGCAAAAGTTACCAGTGAAAGATTAAACTACCTTAGCCTGTAGTCTAGAAGGTTATTCCCAGAACTAAAAGTTGCACCAAATTGTGAAGCTCTGTGATAACTCTCTCTCCTTTCCCAAATCCTATGACACAAGCCTCCAACTCCTCCTGACTCCACTCATCATCAAACCTGTGCCTCACTGGCACCTTAAAGCCACGACTGCACAGATGAAATTTATCTGTTTATAAACCTCAGGTAGCCTTCTAGATCTCCTCAGTGAGTAAATGTCTTCTGTATTATAGTTTCCTTTAACTAGGGCACTACCTATGTTACTTGCCTGTCTATGCTTAAGTTTTCCTCTATGTAAAATGAAGCCTGCAATGAGGCAGGGGAGCAGCACAAGACCATGGAGTGGGAAGTCAACACTGGAAACACTATTTAAAGAAGGTAAAGCCCTTTAAATTGACTTAATAGTTCTATACTCCAGTGAGAAACACATCAGACCATTTTCATACTATCATTTACTACTGAGTCTAAATAGTCTAATACAAAATACACTTTAGAGCTCTTTCTAAGACAAAGTTATCTCTAAGAAACTCATCACTTCGACACAGCATGGGCTAAGATAGTACCACAAACCAGTAAGCAACTGATAAATATCTAAGGATCTGGTTTCTAGTTCATCTTTGTTAAGAATAATCTAGGTCACCATGGAATATTTGCTTATCTCTATGAGTCTGCATTTCCTCCTCTGAAGTTAGACAGTTCACCAATATCTAGCCTTTAAATCTATCCTTGTTCTGCGACTCAAATAAGGCATAGGCAGCCCCTCAATAAGAACTAAAAGGAAAATCTAAACCACAGTAAGGAGACCAAATGGTGCAGGGTTCTGTTTGAGATGCCACAGTCAGGGAAGGCAAAAGTTATCTCCCCTCCAGAGACAGTAAATCAGAGAGACTGTCCACATACTAAACATCTGGGCTGAGAGTGGTCTAACCAAGATCTTTCCTATTATGGTTCTCAGTGATAGTGCAATGTGATGGAAACTTTTATTATCCATCAAATCTTCTGTCCCTGTCAAGTGGGAACTATAAGGTAAGTGCTCTAGCCCAGGATAGGCTCCAAGAGTTGGATGGTACACAACAGGGATTTGGTGTTCAGGATTAATGGTGCAGTCCAGAAGCCATACAAGCATGTCCTACTTGTCACCCACAGGTTGGACATGCCTGGCTTGCCTGGGCCATATTGAGTAAAGAAGAATTATCTTGGGTCACATATAAGCATGTAATACACTTAATGTATGTAAGTAGGAGGCTGAAGCAGGAAGATTGTGAGTTCAGACCCAGCCTAGGCAATATAGCAGTTTAGTTAGATTTTGTCTCAAAAAAGCAAAGTTAAAAATGGGTTGGAAGTGTAGCTCAGTGTGAAGGCCCTAGACTTGATCCCCAGTACCAAATATACATACATGTGTATAAACCTATATTTTTTCAAATAAAACAGAAGTGTCCATCCCATTAGCCGCAGGTTGGGCATGCCTTGGTGGTGATGGTCTAACAGAGGTGAGAAAATCCAAAACAGGTCACTAATGGAAGGGTAATCACTGGAATGAAGAATGACATTCTGAGTCTTAAATGGGGAAGAGAGAAGGTAAAGTCCTGAGAAATTGAGCTATATCCAGAGATTTTTGTCAAATGATTTTTTAAGCTGAGAAAAATAGCCCATGGGAGAAGTATTACAACAAGTCTATGAGTCATTGCAAGTTTATTTTTAAAATAAAACTAGAAGAGAAAAATTTTATCACACAAAAGATCAGTGATTATTTTATGAAACATGTTCCAATTGTGTATTGTAAGTTATTTTGTAGAATAGAAGTATTCCCAGTGAGAAGTATCTCACTGGGAATAGTAGTCAAAAAAAAAAAAAAAATGAAATCCAGAGACTCAGAAAGATTCCAGGTAAGAAATACAGACATCAGTGGCAGCTTTTCATTTAAACATAAGTCTGGCCAGGTCAAGTTGACAAAGGGCCAAAGCAGGACATAGATTATTGATAAGAGTCTAAGGGTAAACATTTTATTGACATATTTTAACAGTATATCTCAATATAGTCTTTTCTTTTTGAGGCAAGGTCTCATCTGTAGTTCAGACTGGTCCTGACCTCACTGTATAGGCCAGGCTGGCCTCACACTCACGGCAATCCTCCTGCCTCACTCTCCCAAGTGCTATTAATTAGAGGCATGTGACACCATGCCCAGCCTCTCAATATAATCTTAAAAGGAATAAATATTCCCGCTTTTGAAAATCTGTCTACATCAATATTTTCACCCCAGCATTGTTTATAAAAGTGGAAAGTTGCAAACACCTAAATGTTCAACTTTGGGGAAATAGATAACAACTTTTGGAAGAGGGGGATACTGGAGATCAAACCCAGGCTCACTTTGCGACTGAACTGCATCCCGAGCCCTTTCATTAATTTTTTATTTTGAGATAGGACGTCATTAAATTGTCCAGGCTTCTCTTAAGTTTGTAAACCTCCTGCCTCAGTTTCCTGAGTTGCTAGGATTGCAGGAATGTACCACAACACCCATAAGTGCCAGCTGATTTTAATTTACATAGCAAGAATAAAAATTTCATTTAAGAGAGAAACTGCAGCCCATCTCAGAAATTACTATGGTGCACAGAGGTACAGCCCAGTGATAGAGCATTTGCCTGGCATGTGTGAGGCCCTGGGTTTAGCAAGCACCAGGGGTGAAAGAGTTACTACGGGTTTACTTTTCCCTTCTGTTGTTCTGCCTACTCTTTGATCTTCCACTTTCTGACCTTCTGGCAGATGCCTGACAAGCCATCATGTCCCCATTTGTCATCTAAACTCACTACTAATTATTGACTCGTTTTTGGACTGTCTGCTCGTCGCAGATCACTGCCTCTCAGGGCAACCAATTCTAGAATCCATTAATCGGTACCCTGTACCCACACACTCCCTCCCTCCCTGCTGTCCCACCTCGGTCCATGCATGTCCTTCCAGTAGGCCTGCCTCTCAGAGCATCCACACCCACCAGAAGGAAGGCCAGGAAATGGATCATATATGTATAATGGAACATCATACACCGCTACAATTTATCTTTATTAATCATTTTAATAGGGAAATGTTTACAATGGAATTGTGGCTGGGTCACATGCAAAGAGGCCAGAGGAAACCAAGGGTTTAGGAAGAAGAGTTCTAGGCCCTGAAGTGGCTCTCTGCCCTGTTAGCAATGTGTGAAAGGAGAAGGAAGAAGTACTTCCTACATAAACTCTGTATTATCACCCATAAAGACACGGCCAACATCAAAAAAATAAAATGTTGAATGGATTTTAAAGGTGTTTATAGAAACAAATCTCCTATACATAAAGCTTTTTGAAATGTAGATATACTACGAAAATAAAAAAAAGTTGAAGCCGGGAATGAAATACCTCTATCTCCACCCTAAGCCCTGTACCAAGGGACTAGAGGAACCTGCACCTGCCCATACCCTGTGTCGGCACCACAACCACAGCCACGGTCTTGGGGCTGAAATGCTGGGGAAAGAATTGTGTGTAAACTAAGAGAGAAAACTCAAATGACTACCAGGTCATGAGAATACCAAGAAAATGAAGCTGACCACATTAGGAAACAAGAGCGAGGAAGCCTGGAACAGATGAAGCACATGCCCAGCCCTGCCCAGCAGGCCAGCTGCTCCTCAGCTCCCAGCTGCTGGTGTTGGAAGAAGGTGGGCTCAGCATTGTCAGACCTTGATATTCTTTTAAGAGATAATGAAAATCTAGGTTTTTACATAGAAAACATTTAAAACACTGTCTAGGTTGAACAAAACCTGTCTCAGCACACACTACGTCAAAATGTGAATAGCTGGTGTTTTGATTAGTAGAATTTGAGGACGTTTTTATTTTCATTTTAAGTTTTAACTCATGTTCTATCATGTTCTAGAATTTTAACACCATAAACAGCTTTTTCATAATCAGAGAAAATTAATTGTACTTGCTACATGTTTAAATGTGAATTAACTAAAGAGGGCATTAAAATAAGAATCAAGCAAAAATGTTACAGAAATTTTCTCTGGGCGAATATCAGCATGTAAATAGATTTTTTTACAATTGCTTTCCAACTACAGTTTGCAATGTGTACGAACAATATCAACAGAACAGCCTCAAGTTTACCAATTCGCAGATAGTGCTTTCCATGTGTAGTATTGGTTTCACATTGGGAGTATTAAAAATAAATTATTTCAAGGATTATCATCACTTCTGTTAAATTAAGTATTTAAGCTAGATTCCACAAGGCCTTCAGAGTCAGTGTTCCTGATTCTGGGTAGATGCTAAAAGAAAAGATTAGATAATGTTTTCTGCAGAGTAATTACAGGTTAGTAATGAGGATTAAGTTTGTTAAATTGTAAAATACTTTACATAGACAGCCACTTGGCACAAAGCAGGCATAAAATGGGAGCTAGTGATCACTGTTATGACTGTTGGTAGCATTCTCATTATTAGTATTGTACAGGAAGCAACAGTTAAGAATAGTGATTTCTTGTTATGGAGTGGAGGGAGTAGAGGAGAGAGAAAAAGAAAAAAGAGAAAAAGAAAAGATAGAAAATCACTTCGAGTTTGCTGTTTCTGCACCTTGGAAGATTAGTGAAACTGAAAATGCTGAAAATACATCAAATCTGGAGAGCTGGTGAGCTGGGATTGGGACAGAAGGCCCAGGGTGAGGTATTTCTGGGAGAAACCAGCAAAGTCCCATGTACCTAATTGATCAAGTTTTTTCCTACAGTAAGTAACAACTCACACTGAGTCATTAAACTTATTTAGTATGTGACAATCAGCAATTTAATGAAAGAATGGAACATAGAACACAATAGTGCAAATAGAGAAGTACTGTTTATGCAAAGTTTGTTTTTGTTTTCTATAGATGTATATGTAGGAAGCAGTTGTGGGGTCAATTTTTTTTTGAAAGCTTCTTTACTAGGTAAAGGTGAAAATCACCTCATCTCTGCCTCATGTTCCTCTGAAAAACAGTGTATGCATGCTGTATGTGTGCTTCAATACATACACGCACCTGCATGTGTGAGGTGTGATCAGACAATACCATGCTTTAATTTTTAAACATTACCGTAAAAGACAGTGTCATTTATCAGCCCCAGGATATTCTCCGTTGCTTTGAACATGTGTATCCCCCAATCTTGCCACTTTCTGAAGCAATTCTGGAAGTCCTCCTTCCTGAATGTCTTTAATGCACTGTCATGGCTGCCTCAATGTTCTGAATGAATTCAAAAAGTTGACCTTTTCTGGTTGATTTGACTTTGAGGAATAGCCCAGAGTTGCATAGTGTCAGCTCCCTTGTGAGGGAGGAGGACACGCTGTGATGTTTTTACAAGTTTGCCTGTCACTTGGATGGTCCTTGGTGGCAACACCCATTGTGTCTTTTTTAACACAACTGGTAAAGATACTCAGGAAAAAGGACTTCTAGAACTGCTACAGAAACTGGCAAGAATGATGGAATACGTCTGCTCAAAGTGATGGGGGGGGCGGTATTTTGAGGGGGATTATAGCAATATATCTTTTATTGTAATAATTTTCTTATTTAAACACGAACTGTATTTTGGTTATCCATTTTAAAATGTAATTAGTTTAAAATAATTTCAGAACAAAAGACTTGGTAAGAGGAAAAAAGAAATCCCTATCCAAACAGACTGCCTTAGATCTGAAAATGCTTATTCCACAGACATAACAGTTAGTGCTTATGAGACCTTACTGCCTGCCAAGCTGGCTGAATACTCCACATTTCAACCTTCCAACAACTCTGTGATGTAAAAATAAACACCAGTAACACAAAGAAACACACAGGACAAGCATGAATTTATAATCTACAGGTACTAGATAATCCTCCTCTCCTGTCTCTGTTCTTCTGACCTGTCCCCCCTCTATCTGTTCCCACCTCCATTTTATATCTAAGGAAAGGAAGAATGGTCAAAGAGAAGGAAAAGAAACTCCATGGAAATAAAACAGATGGGAGTAAGAAGAGAAGAAGAGGGAGAAATGTGACGAAATGGAATTGAGGGGAGTGTTGAGCCTGCTGGTGTCACCACATATCACTAATAAATTATCATTTTGAATGTCAAAGCTTACATGAGACTCTCGAAGGGCAACAGAGTGTGGTGTGCCATGCCAAAGACAAACCCTGGCCTCCTATTCTGCTCATCACCCCTGGCAACACAAATTGATCAGACATGCCCTGCCGACCAGCTACCTGCGGGCTGCTTCTGTTGAAACTAGCACGAGGCACAGACACTTGCATCTCATGTAGATGTAGCCTAGAGCCTTCATCTTTCTCTCTGAGGACACTTTGGTATCCCTGTGATCTCTGTGACGGATGCCAGACGACCTTCTCCAGTGCTAAAGACTTGCTCCTTTCACTTCGCTATGAAATCTTATTCCTTTTGGTTTCTGGGAGTTTGTTGTATCTCACATTGATTTCAGCCCAGGAACACTTTCACCATGAATATATACATGTATACAAAGCCTGCTACTGATATTTTTCCTGACGCTGTTTCCCAAAACAATTACAAATACTCACTTTCAGAATGTAGTGGGAGATTTTGTCCCAGGATCCTGGTCGTGGGACTTTACTGCCTAAATCCTGAAAACCTAGGCCATGTTTTATGCACACATTCTTTCCTCCTGGAAGAAGACTCACTAACAGCCCTGTGAACTAACCCTGTCGACATGGACAAATTTGTGGTAATTAACAAGCAGCGTAACTCACTTCTCAACAAAGATGTGAAAACGCACCAGCTGATAATAACCCTTCTTGTTATATAGACCTTAGCATTTCAATTACATCGTTTCAAGGGGTTTTGTTCGTTTACTTTTTGCAGTGCTGGGGACCGAATCTAGGACCTTGCACATGCTAGTCAAGCACTCATCTACTGAGCAACACTCCCAGCCCCTCAGGTAGATTTTGAACTAAAGTTCTGTTTGCTTGATTTCCCCACCCACCCCCATCCATCATTAAAGTAAGAAGCCAGGGTAGGAAGAAAATATCTGCTTTAACTGACTGTGAAATCATTAAAAATTTCTGCTTTACCAAGGAAACTGGATTTCAGGCACTATTATTTATGCTAGTCCAGAAAACTGAATTTTTAATCTTCCTGGCCCCAAAGAAGACACAGAAGTTTTTCCTTTGCTTTTTAAGCTTCTGACAGGACCCAGATCCTATCTGTGTCAATGACGCTCTGAATGTAGGATCTCTCAGTGCCTTGGGCCAAGCGGAGGCGCAAGGAAACTTCAGACTGAGACACCAAACCTTAACTTTAAATCCAGCTTTTGAAAGCACCCTGAAGACTTTCAGGTGTAATGAAGGGAGTCGCAAAAAATAAAAAAAATTCTCAATCAAGACTAATTTTATTCTCCTTTAATTAAATGCCTCTTAGCACTTTGTTGAGATAAATGAAATTTTTGTCACAAAATCAAAATGCAAGTGATTCTCTGGTCTCTTTTTTGTTACCAGATTCCTGCTGACCTACTTTCAGTTTACCCACTTTCCCTCTGTCTACTCCCCTCCTGCCTCTGCACCATTTGTGGTTCTCCAGTCTTTTCCAGGCTCGTCTTTCTCCTCCCACTCCCTTGCAGGGTCTCCAGACCTTCTCTCCTCTCTACGTGATAGTGGGGTGCCTTACCGTCATGGCTTCCCTCCGCATCACTAAAGGAAACAGCCAGTGTCCAGCCCGTGGCATCTCACCTGAACTCCAGTCCCCTACATCCAAGAGCACCACTCAACTCCCTTTGAAGGGACAACATTAGTATACTCCAGATTAACAATCAATAGTGCTCATGTCCACTCTCAGAGGGGACTTGGACAATGTGAGGCGGAGATGGGGGTTCTATTTTGTGAAAGGTAGTTGAGGAAAATGTTACTAATAAAGTGACATTTGAACAGAGATAGAAAGGAGGTGAAGGAATTTTTCTAGGCAGATACTTACAAGGAGAATAGGCATAGGCAGGTTCCCTGAGGCAGGGCTGAGGTTTCTTAAGAATGAAGTACGAATGCTTCATAAGGTGATGAGTACAAGGGGATGTGTGAAGGAGATGAAGCCAAAGGTAGCAGGATTCCAACAACGCAGGTCTTAGGTTCACTGAGGAGACTGAATGGGGGAGGGGGAGCCATCAGGCTGTGTCTGTATGACTCGAGACATGCCTGTGACCAACTGTGACCCTAGTTAGTCGGACCACAGTGGGTGAAGGCAGATGCAGAGGAAGGTTAGGAGGTAGAAGAGTAGCAAAGCGGAGAAGGTGAAATGTCACAGGACATCTTCCTATGAGTCTTTCAGATTTCCCAGAGCGCTTCCTTCGCACAGCCACAGTCCTGACCTTGGCCCCTACCTATCCCCTGAACTTTTGCAATAGCCCCTTCACTGGTTCTCACTGAACCATCACTCATCTTAGCATGTTATCTCATCATTTTCTAATCAAAAGTGGTAGTGCCCATCATCATCTCTCAAATTCAAGGTTTCCCCATAGCTCTCGGGTCAGATACAGGCACTGAGTTCTACGTTCAATGGTCTTTCCTACCATAAACTAGTCCTTCACAATGCTCCACAAATTCAGCAGGAGCTTCGACAGTAACTGGATTCCTAAACAACTAACAGATTTTCTATTTGGTATGGCAATTCAAAGTGAATAGGACTGTTCATTTAATTGGGTCTTACCACAAGGTTTTCATTACAACAACAGACAGAAGCAGTTAACATTGAGTAAAAGCTTACTAAGTGCCAGATTCTAATCTAAGCACTTACAGTGTCTTCTTTGATCCTTGCAACACTTCTATGAGGTGACCACCACTGTTATCTCCAACTCTGTGAGCACAGAAAGATTACGTAAGCTGTCCAACATTACAAAACGAGTAAGCAAAATGAATACTAGATAAGCTACAAAATTCTAAATCTAGAATGAACCCCAATGGCCACTGATTCCCCACACTTGGACACTCCCCCTCAGCTGTTTCCCTGGAATCAATAAATTATAAGTTGTGTGAACCACACAACTTTCATTCCTGGACCCACATCTCAGTTCAGCCTTTTCTCCCCTTCCAGCCCATCTCTGTCTGCTTTGCCAAATCCTACCCCGCTCTCAAGGTAGAAATCAACTTGCTGGTTTTCAAGGAAGCTTCTCTAAATACATAGACCTTGCTGGTCCTCTGCTTCTTGGCTATTTGAAATCATTACAAATCCTCATGTTATTGTCGCAACTGTAAATTATGTTGCTTCTTTGTGTGTTGTGCTGAGGACTGAACCCAAGGTATTCACACTGGGCTATCGCTCCAGCCATTTTTTATTTTGAGACAGGTTCTCACTAAGTCGCTAAGTCACCTAGGTTGGGCTTGAACTTGCAATGTTCTTGCCTTGGGTTCCCAGAGTGCTACAATTACGAATCTGTGCCACAGGCCCTGCTTATATTGATTTTTGTATCTCCACAGTACGTAAAGCAATCCTGGGTCATTCAGTTCAACAGACATTTTAAGATAAACCTTCAGGTGTGCTACAGCTTGTACAGATCCTGGAGACACAAAGAAAACAGCCCTCAAAATTATTTGTGGACTAATTGAAAAAAAAATCCTGGAATGATTCTTGAAATATATCATCCATTATAATAACCTTTTTACATAAATGCCATTGTTGATGCCATTCATATGCAATTCCATAATTTGCATGTCATTCAGTGTAAATTAATTGAGCACCTACTTTGTATATAGTGCTGAGCCAAACACTTGTTTTATAAAAGGAACAAAACAAAATCTCTACCAATTCCCAGTTTATGTTACTGTGAGTTTTAGAGTGAGGCTGAGAACAAAGAACCTAAAAGCCACTCAGATTCATATAGGTAAAGAGAATGCAGAACTCAACTATAGGCCTGGAGGGGACTGGAAGAGAATGGCTGAAGAAGTCTTTCTTCACCACGATGTTACTCCTTCCTCTGTTTCTCTAGTACATATCCCTCTTTATCTTCTTCCATCAAACCCACACCCCGATTGCCTTTCTTCCCTTTGCTTTCACATGACCCATCATAGCTTCCACAAAATACTACCCTCAACCTCTAACCCCATACACGATGACATTCCAAATCCAGCATCAATGTCCATTAACTAGGTTTTCCATAGTCTAACCTCTTATATAGCAAGAAACTCTAACAAGACCATCACATGAAGGTTTCCATCCCTAATCCAAGCAGCTATTCCTGAGGCCTGGGAAAAGGACTGCCCAACGTCACACTGAAGGTAGGTAGGACTGCGAGGGATGCTATACCAATGGTAGCACTCAAAGGTGTGCAGTGGTAGCTTCTGCTGAGTCTAAGGAGATAACTGGCCTAACAGGTGCTCCAGAAAACACACTTTGGATTGGCATAGTGGATACTTTACAGATTCATGGAATTTAAGAAGTACTATGCAGTCTAGGAATCACTTGACACAATTCCCACACTTAAGCTTGGTGAATCTCATGCTCAAGGGTGGAGAAGGATGGGACCCAGGATAGATCCCCTCCTTCCTGAATCTTCATTTACTCCAACACCTACCAAACCAACAGCATTTGACCTGGGTGCCCAAAGAAACTCACACTTACCAGTATATTGGCTGTTTTTCCTTTTAGCATAATTTCTATACCTACTGAGAAATTTCATGTTTCTGCTTCTAATAATCCTCACAAATCCTGAGAATAGTTTCACCAATTCTGTATGTGATAAATTCATTTTTGAAGAAGTCAAGAGCCTTGCTTACATCTTACAGTTAGTACTAGGCAAAGGCAGGTCTCTGATTCCAAACTTTTACTCTTTCTCTATGCCTTTCTGCTTTCATCTTTCAGGCAGTAGGTAGCCATCAATATGTATTATTTATGTTTTCTCCTCATATTATAATGTTTTGACATATTAGGAAACTTATCAACTAGCAGAGATGAGCCATCCTGGGACTAGCCAACTCTTAGAGATTGCAAAGAACTCAGGGAGCAGGATTTTGCTATCCAATGAGCCAATCCATAGCTAGATGCCCTTCACATTCCCTATAAACCCAGGAAGCAATAGTCCTGGTCTTTGATGACCCCAGAAATGGGTACCGGACAAGAAAACCACTCTAATAGCCCCAAACCTATTGGAATTATTAAAGTCGCCATACCTAAATGGTTTGCTCTTGCCTTTCTCATGGAAATCCCAATAATGACTGATCTATGCTCTCCCTCCCTCCTGCCCCTTTCTGTCTCCTCAACTCTGGTACTCTCCCCTGTGGACCTGCATGACAAGCCATCCTCCCCACATCTAGCATCTCTCAGGATAAAATATTGTGTTTTCCTGAGCCTCTCCCATTTCACTTCTTTGGCCAGACCTGACTGATCATCATATAAAAGTCTGAACACAGTCACAAATAAGGGACTGGAAAAGCAGACCACCACATCAAAGTGTTCTTTAGCAGTGTTTAAGGAATTAAAATGTACAACGGAGCAGTGGCATGCTCACACAGGGCCACAGACCTGGCGAGCGGACTTCTAGATTGTCCTCCCTCCACGTTCATATCTTCATCACAGCAACAGGAATGACAGGGCATTTTTCAATGCACAGATCAATCTGATCTGCATGGAGGGGAAAGTTGGTTCTCATCTACAGGACCATTTCTGAGCAGTGATTCATTCTATCAAAGGTTTCATGAGTGCCTTTGATACAGACACTATTATCATCAGCCCCTTTGGAATCAAACTTGAAATACGTAATATGTTTTTCCTGGTAACATTCCTCACAGTTCTCCAAACTACTTCAAATGCTTCTGAATAACTTGACCCTGCATTCTTTAGACCAAAAATGAACTGGGCACAAATATCTAAATCTCAGACTGGTTCCAAAAAGTACTACTTCAAAGAACTCTGCACAAGGCAATCCTCTAAAACCTGTATGCTTTTTACTGCCTACTGACGGTTGGTTTCTTTGTCGTGGTGGAGATTTATTACCCTTGAAAAGGTAATGCGCATTCTGGTTCCTAGAAATCCTGATCAGGTCTCTCAATAATCATGCTAGTAAGGATGGGATGACCAAATTTCTCGGTCTACCCAGACCTGAAAGCGTCCCAAGGATATGGAGCTTGTCAGTTTTTAAGCCAGGAAAGTCCCTAGCAAACCAGGATGAACTGGTCATCATAAACTAGAGACTTAATGAATAAAACACAAATCTTTTATCTTATTAATTTTAAAAAGTGTCACAGAACCAAACATTTTGGCAATGCAGGACGCTAATTGCCCTTTAAGCAGCATATTGTTAATGTGTTTTCAGAAAACCCAAAGTATGAATGAAAGATAATAAATACAATAGTGATTCTTAATACCTCCAAAAGCAGATGAAATACTTCAAGAAACTGAGGAGAAAAACAATCAAAGGCGACAATGATTTATTTCAGCATGTAAAGGCCCAGCAGAGGCTTCTGTGTAAAAGCACATGATCAGCCATCGCCACAATACTCTTTGATTCACTGCCATTAAACAACAGGACGCGCCAGATTCAACTCTTCCAATGGTGGGGTCAGGGAGGTTTCAGTCTTGTTTTTCCAGTTCAAACTCCTGCCTTTGCCTGTGTTCCCCAGCATTGGAACGAGCAACCCAAAATAATGTGCACATTAATTACATATACAGAAGGAGAGAAGAGAGGGAACCTGGTAAGAGCCCAAATTGCTTTAATCTTTCCTAGGGAATATGAAGAGTTAAGGGTTTCACCAACCTAGCCTCAAAAAAATTCAAGACATAGCTCCACAGTCCTAACTGATTGATGCCAGTTGTAAGTAATCTAATAACATTGAAATTTTTATTTTAAAATGACAAATGTTGAAAATATAAGCTACCCTAATGTGTGTCCAGCAGAGAATACATCCATGATTATCACATATGATTTCATATCATGATTGAGATCTTGTTTTAAATGATCTTCAGACACCTCATTTTTGTACTTCCAATAAAATAAATTTAGGGAAAAGGGAAATTTAGGGCCAGTGGGTGAGACTGAACTACGAAATTATCATGCTACAATTATATGCCAGCCACTGTGCTAGGGGGTAGAAAACCAGGTGGAGAACACAGAAGTGTTCCTTTTCTTCACTGCGAGGGGGAAGACTGACACACATAAGAAATGAATATGCAGGGGCTGGAGGAATGGCACCATGGTTAAAGTGCATGCCTTGCAAGCTCACGGCCCTAGGTTCGATTCTCCAGCATTACATAAACTGGGCGTGTAATCCCAGGACTTGAGAGGCTCAATCAGGAGGAGGACTGCCATGACTCCAAAGCTAGCCTGGGCTCCATAGTGAGAACAGGACCAGCCTGGGCTACAGAGTGAGACCCTGTCTCAAAAAAAAAAAAAAAAAAAAATGAGAGAGAGATGAATATGTAAAAAGTTGTGTGATTAAAACTTTATATTAAATTTAGTTTGGGTTTTCATATCACTTCATCTTTAGCTCTTTGAGCCATTTACAACCCATAAAATCTCAATTTCAATTACTACTCCCAGTTCAGTCCTTGTTAGTTCCTGCTTCATTTAAAAGGTCATGCATCTTTATCAACAAACATGACTTTACATTTCACAATAATTCTCCCACCAAAAGAACTATATTACCCACCAATGTTTATTATGTTTTTATTTGTTTTATTCAATATTCTTAAGGCTCTGGAAACTATTTACAACACCAAAACACAAGGCTTTACACACAAGCCAGAGGTCTGGCTATTTACCACTCACAAGGCCTCCTTTTCCTGTTTTCTAGAACACAGTCATGGGCATGTAAAGCTTCTGTCAAGGACTGACCACAACTATGACAAAGGTCCCAGAATATTGTCAGCGATCTGAAAAATTCCTTTCAACTTGTGCCATCATGCCTTCGTAATGCAACATATTACTCACATGTTGGAGGCAATGGTGGTGTGCGCATACGTCCTGTGTGATCAGCCATGTAAGAGTATTAGCAGTATGATTATGTATAGCACAAAGTACTTGAAAATGTTAAGAAGGGATTGTCATTGGTTTGCATCTTTACTATATTATACTTTTATCATAATTTTAAAGTGTGCTCTATTTTGAAAAAAGAAAGTTTACTGTAAAACAGCATATAGCCCATTAGCTGGCAGCAGCCACATTAGTGTCATATTTACCATGTCTCTGGGTGGCATCATCCTTTCATGTTTAATTTACTCTCTTTACTCTCATGCTGTTTTGTTTATTACAGCTAACAGAGCAATGGAACATATGTGCATGTGTATGTGAGATGCAGCGTAGTGTGCAGAAGGCTAGGCCACATAGATTTGTATAGGCGTACGCCATGCTGTGGCCCAGGGACAAACTCGTCTAACAATGTATTTCTCAGAAAGTGTCCCTATTGTGAAACAACACATGGATGTAGAAGAATCAGGCAGGAAACTCCGCGTCCCGGCTCCATAAGCACAATGACCACTCCTGCATGTAGATGACAGCAGTACGCTAATGATCAAGGTGGCCCAATCACCTTCTTTTGACAACAGAATTACAGAATGGACACCCTTCTTGTCCCTTGACCTCCATCCTTCTCTCACTCTTTCCTTGCAGAACAGCTAAGCTTTCTCCCATCTTCCCCATGAGCTTTCTCCTCCAGGAAAGCTTAATCTTCCAACAGGAGCCAAGCTCATACACACTGTCACTGATCGATGGTGGCAAGGATATTACCATTTTAATAAGGATCAAGGTCTTTAAGAAATGAATTTCCAAGAATAGGTCTCCAGCACTGGTGAGTGACAGGAGTAGCATATATTTGATCAGCCCTAAAGAGCTCCCAACCATGGTTTTGCAGTATGCTGATCTCACACCCAGCTACACACAGGGTGCTAGTGGCCTCACAGGCAATCTCATGGTCTTGATACCGCCATCATGGTTTCATTAAAACATAAAAATGATGCTTTTTTTTTCAACATACCGCGTCACCCATAGCATCTGTTCAGCTAAACAATAACAATGATCACTGTAGGTTCACACAACTGATCTTGAATCATATTAAGAATTTTAAAGCTATTGTTTTGTTATTTAAATTTTTGCATGCTAATATTTGACTTTTCCTCTAAAGCAGAGATTTTCTTATGAATAAGCCTATGAAAATACCAACAGATAGCCTCTTGACTACTAAGTATAAATTAATCTTTATGGAACTCATTTTGTTCTGAGTTATTGGTGTTATTAGTAATAAAATATAATAGCAGCAATTGTATACACTGGACTTTTGCCACACACCAGGTACTTGTCCGTATATTTTTCTCAGGCTCACAGCAGTCTCCAGAGCAATTATCCTTATGCCTCTTCTTGTAGTCGAAGAAAACATCCAAGGTCACATCCAAACTCTCCTATCCAAACTCTCTTCCTCTTTTATGAAAGATCTAAAAGAAATTTTAATGTTGTTGATCCAATAGGCTTAGGGACAATCAGGAGGCAAGATACTAATCGTCCCAGGGCACATGAAGACACAAGGTTAAAAGGCAGGCAACTTTTAAATTTCTTATGTTTTCTGTGAGATATTTATGAGTGTGGCAGTGACTCAAGAGTGATACAGCCGGTTGCAGTATAAGAACTATAATCAACCCTGAAGAAGTCAGCAGAAATGGCTTGAACAGAAGAAGCAGCTTTCCAATTTAGACTCTCTTTCCAAAGCAGGTAATCACAGAGCAACAAACTAATTGCCAACCGCAGGCTTAAAGCAGTGATGTCAGGACCAATCCTCCCTAGCAAACCCAACCTTGACTCAGAATAAATTCTAAGTGTTCATGCTTTTTTGGGTAGTGTTATCAGCCTTGTTTCCATAGGATGAACTGGGGTTTTAGTCACAGAAGGCCTGAAGGTGACTTAACTAAGGCTCTCCATACTGTCCTTTCTCCCACTCTCTCTTAATCACCCCACCTGAAAAATCATCCTGGTAGGAGACCTAACTGCCATTTGTAGACCATCCCACACTCTCCAAAGTCCTTTCCTATAACTTATGTTCTTTAGCTTAGTGGCATAGCCAGAAGATGGCTCAGGGAAAAAAAAGTACTTACTTTTGGGAAGAGTACTTTCTCCAAATCACTCTGACAAGTAGTACAAAACCCAGAACTGGTCTACCTTTCCACATCTTTCAATTCAGGAAAATATCATGCAATTATCCTTTGCTCTACCCGTATCTCTGACACTGGAATTAAAATGAATAATGATTTGTTAGATTCTGACATCATCCTACCACTGACTCTTCCCACCTCCAAAAAAGCATACTTCCCTCCCACAGGAGCGAGGCATCTCCTTTAGCATCTTACAATTTTTCATTCACGAGCACTTATAGAGATCGCTGCTCTCCATAAGTTCCTATTTTTCCCCCTGGATTGTGGAGACAATGCACAACAGTATTAGTGCTAGATGTGCACATGAGAACCCTCCTATGGGTCTGTGTGGGCCTGGGATTGGTTTTCATTGCTTAGTTTATAGACTTCTAAGGGAGATGACTCTAATAAGCCACATACATACACTGGATCTCTACAGTATAAATGATAGTCATTCTTAGTACCAGGCCAAAAGCTCATTCTCAATTAAAAATAAAACAGTGGCTATTCACTTGAAAAGGAAGACAAGGATTTTAAATTACAGCAGCTACTACTTACGTCATCCAGTTCAACTACTATGGAAAGCAGTGGAGAGTCCTTAGAAAGCTGCAAACAGAAATCCCATTTGCCCCAGATACAGGTTCTCCTAGGAATTTTCCCAAAAGAACTAAAGTCATCCTATCGCAAAGACACATGCATATCCATGTTTATAGCAGAGCAATTCGTAACAGCCAAATCCTGGAAACAACCTACATGTCCATCAACAGAAGAATGGATAAAGAAAATGTGGCACATACACACAATGGAGTGTTCTGTAGCCATGAAGAAAGACAGACAGGAATCATTTGCAAGACAATAGGACCACCTTGAGTTATTAATGCTCAATGAAATGGACCAGGTACAAAAGATTAAGTATTGCTCAGGATCTCTCAGATGATACTGCCATAAATAGATGTATGAAAAGATTTCATAGCTTTTAGAAAAGGTAGAAAGAGTGGTGCTGGACTGCTAGGAAAGGGAAGAGACACGGGGCGGGAGTAGGGAAGGAAGGGAAAGAACAGGAAGGGGGAAACGAGAGAAAATGACTTGTGTGGACATAAATTTCCCAAGCGGTATGTAACAAAACCCTATTTATCCCATTTTATGGATTTTCTCTGTTCCTGAACCAATCTTCACTGGCCATTATCATCCTCTGACAAGGGTCAAGAGAAATGGCGAGATTCAAACTAGATTTGAATTTAGTGCAGAGAATGGTGAGTGCTCTGGGTTGGCCTAATGCATTGGGATGGATAGTGAGAGATGGCAGTGGGGAATGTCGGGACATGCCAGGAGGGTGGGGACCAGGCACCTCAGTTTGCCTAAGTCAGTCCCAATTCGTAGTTACTGCAACAGCATAATTACTATAGCACTCCCTTAAACCCTCAAAAGTATCTTATTCTGGGTAATAAATTTTATAGCCATGAGCATAAATCTGAGCCTTGTATGTCTCCACTCTCCACTCCATATATAAAACAATACTAAACGATCATGTTTCTTGTTCAGCCTGGACTTGTCCTCAAAATCCTGCTGAAAACATCACTCCAGGCAGGACACAGATTGAATCTACATATGTTTTCCATGCTAGGAGCCAGGGAAGCTGTAGAATGGCAGATCCCAGATTATGTCCGTACTGCATATTTACTTTGTTCAGCCCACACAAGGTTTTCTGCAATTCTGAGCCAACATTTACTCTCATGAGATCAAACCGAAAAATCTGTGTTTCTGGTTTTGAGAAATAGTAAAAACCCACCAACATAGGACATCAGCAATCTTCAATTCCTGGGGGCACATCCCTGTGAAATCCCCTCCCATACTGCATCAGGCTTCGTTGGGGTGACCAACAGAATACGACCGCAGTGATACCATGCCACTTCCAAGTCCAGGTAATAGGAGCACGCTGCCTCTTAGATCACTGGTCCTGGAGGACACAGCTGACAGATTATGGACAGGCCACTTGATGAGAAACTAAAGCTCCCATGTGCCTGAGCCTTTCTGGTGGCTCTTCCAGCTTCTGGCACATACTGATATGACTGAAGCCCCCATCAATGTCTTGACTACAGCCACACCAAAGACCTGAGCCAGAACCACACAGCTGAGCTACTTTTTGATCTTCAGAAACCATACAAGATGCCAGCATTTGTTGTTGTAAGTTGCTACGTTTTGGAGATAATTTGTTCCACAATACTAGACAACTAATACACCAATTCAATTGATTTTCTCATAATCTGTTCACCTCCATCAATTATGTTACCTATCTGACTCTCAAGTTAGCTTAGGTTATATTTTCTACTTTCGAGGAAGGAACAGTATGAAGGGCTATAAGCAAGAAAGTGAGGTCAGATCTAGTTTTAGATATATCATTCTGGCATTTGTGAGAAGAAAACACAAGAGGGGAGCTCAAGAACAAGCTCAAGTTTTCTGAGAAGCTCTAAATAGAATTTGCAGCCTGGAACAATGGTGCTGTGATAAAGTCTAAGGATAGGCTCTAGATTCTAAGTCCTAGTAACAATGAAAAATTACATGAATTTCACAACTTACTTAGCTTTTTGGTTTTCTTATCTGAAAAATAGGAAATTAATGCTTTCAGTTGCAGGTAACCACATGTCCACATGTTTCAAATAGTGGTGTACATGAATAGTTTTTTTGTCTCACATAACTACAAGTACAGGGATGGGTACTCGCTGGGTGTTTTTTAGCTGCTCAACCAAGTCGTCAGGATTGCAGGTTTCTTCTGCCTTTCACACTATGTTGGTTTATTGTCTACATTTCTAAGATGACAACTGTATGATAATTCCTGTCATCCCATCTGTGTCTATGACAGAAGAAGGTAGGGGCAGGTTGAGAGCAATAATCTAGCTATATGTATCTCATTTTATCACAAAAGAGAAGAGCTTCCTAGAAGTCAATAGCAGATTTCTGCTTATATCTTACTGGCTAGAACAGGACCTCAAAGCCACCTTACTAATGGTAAAGGCTGGGAAACTATTTAGATAAATATATTGACATCCCAAGCAAAACTGAGTTATATTAACAAGCAAAAAATACTAAATATCAATTGTTTCAATTGACACAATCAACTTCAGAGTATCAATATAAAGGTTAAAATAAGCTGATACATTCTTCCAGGAGTAGGGAAACATTTTTCTGCCATGGACCATTTGCATATTAATGACATCACTCATGGGCCATACAAAATTATCAACTTAAAAGTTAGTCTCTTACATTTGGAAGACACTTCATTATTACATGACTAACTCACCCCTAATGGGATGGTTGCCTTGGCTAGGGCAGATGTTCTGCACCCCTGGTTAGGCTAACAGTGCCTGGCATGGAGTAAGTGTTCAACAGCTTTTGAAATTACTGTAATCTGGACACAGATTGTTCAATCTAAACTGGAACATGGCAGAAAGAACAGCTCTGATACTCAACAAGGCCAAAAGGGCTTAAAAAGAAAGACAGTTAAAACCAATGGTAAAATGTTTTTATTTCTCAATTTCCTTTTTTCCCTTTTCCATGTAACTACAAAACTATCTACTTCTCATATTATTATCTTTTCTCTTTCTAATTGTTTTATAATTATGTGCCTTTGTTAGGCTTCCAATTCTTTGTTTCTTAAAAAATCTAACTATAGGTAATACAAACTTTTTTTACCCACCCCCACATAATACAAACTTTAAGTTCTTACATCTACTCAATTAAAATGCTACCTACTGTAACTTTAATTCCACCTTCCAATTAGTAGTCAGAACAATTATGTAATCATATGACACTGACCATGATCTGCTCCTTAGAATATATTTGTTTCAGACATAGCTCACCCATGTGATGTTAATATATATATATATATAGCCTATGGCTACACTAAAACAAACTGCAATGTTGCTGTCATGTGATACCCAATGTGTCTGGCACCAGCTATCAATACAGCTCTGAGAATCTCAGTTACACATTGCTGAATACGTCTCAGGTGCTAGTGGGGGATCAGATCCTTGGTGGGCCACCACACATTTTCCTAACCATGAACAGTGGCTGAGGGCCTCTGGCAGTTCTGTAATTGCATGTGTAGCATTAGAAACAGAGATGAATGGGTGGAATATAGCTTTAAAAGAGAATGAAGTTTCTGTGCCTATATTTAAAAAGTCTTGAAGAGATATCTGCATGTGCTTGTAAACAGTAGCATCCTAGTCAACAGGTGGAAGTAATGCAAGTGCCCATCAAGAAATGAATGGCTAAGACCACATAGTGTGTGCATACAATGAAATACTATGAGCCCTTTAGAAGGAAGGATATTCTGACAAACAGCACAACATAAATGAACACTGAGGACACAATGCTAATCAGAGGAGCTGGCCACAAACAAATACCGTTAAGATTCTGGTTATGCGAGGTAGCTAAGGTAGTCAAATTCATGGAGACAGAAATAGTACGGTGGTTGCAAGGCACCGGGGAGCTGTTGTTTTAGAGGTATAGAGTTCCAGCTGGGGAAGGTGGAGAAGCTTTAGAGTGGGTGGTGGTGACTCCTGACACCAATGCAGAGGTGATATTGCCACAATTATACACTTAAACATGATTAAGACGGTGAATGCTATCTGTATTTTACCACAACAAAAATCTTCAAGAAAAAAGATGGGAAAAGAAAGAAACGGAATGTGGTACTCCCACTCCAGAAACTCACTTCCTCCCCTCCACCACATACAGGCATCTCAAGGTTTGTCACTAATGGGAAGAGACAGGAACAAAACTGGGGAACAGTCTTCCAGATATGGGCAGCATCTTTTAGACATTCAGTATTTTCCCTTTAAAAAATATTTTAAAAATAAATACAGTTATTTGTATTCAGGAGGAACAAAGAAGAATCTAGAAAAATGAGCATCAAAGAAATGTGTGGCACATAACCCTCTTCATTTCTGGCACGAGGTCAAGGCCATCCTTCCCCCAAGCCAAGGAGCCTTATGTTTCTGCCCAGAAACATGAAATGCCATTCCCTTTACCTTTCAGCACTTGTATTTCTGATAAACTCTGGGTCAGCAGCTACGTGGCTGGCCTGGAATGATTATGCCCAGCTGCCTGCAGCACCAGGCTCGGGATAACACACCGGAGCAAAGGCCTGTGTAAGCAGCTTCTGGCTACACTGAACAGCAATCAGACACCCGCATCTTTTTTTTTTTCTTTCTGATTAGATCTTCTGCATTTTTGTCATTGTTTTTTTGGAGAGCAAAAGGGCGTCTCATTGAAGCTTTAGGGAAATAACTGAATTTTAATAGAATCTAATTGGTTCCTATGGTTATCTCAAAGAAGTTGTGGTCATAAAAGTTAATTAAATTAGATTAATTTGCATAATCAAGACCATTCTCTTTCTCACTTTCAAGGCAAAGCAAGAAAAAATGTGTCTCAGCCTCCCAGCTGGGATTAAAATACACGACAATGTCCAGACTGTTCTACTCAAGCGCAAGGACTTAGAGTAGCAGGATATTTTTGTTTAATCCCCTTGCCCAGCTTCTCCACTTTTTTTACATGAGTGTCAATACAGAGGTTAAGTTGATATGCACTGAATTGTCACTTTGAAATACAGAGCGAGTCCTTTATAGAGAGAGATTTGTCATCCTTAAAGACTGAGGTAATTTTCTAAATAAAATTATCAAACACTGAATAGAAAACACACTAGCAACATTTATAGTCAGATGTGCATGGGGTTTGTGTGTGCGTTTGAAAGTTTATTGGCAACAGGAGCACCTATAGCTTCATTTATTATGGGTCAGAGAAATGAAATGACTGGACTCTAAGAGGATGTCTAGTCTGCCCCGCTGCCTAGGTAGGCCTAAAATAACCAGCCGAAATAGAACTCTGGCCTCTTTTCTGAAGCCTCTAGGGGAGGCGCTTCCACAACCTTCCTCTATTAGCTGACCCATTTTCAACAATCCTTAATATCATACCAGAACGTATTCCCATGTGTCAAACCTCTCTGTGGCTCACTGACTCTATTCTCACATGTCCACAATGCAACGTGAGCATTGGCTCAGGCCCTCCACTTGTATCTCATTGGTACCAGATAGGCCTGGGTAGCTCTGTGTGGATGACAGGCAGTCAGTGTCTGCCCTATTTCCTCCAACCACTAGTGCCTGTTGATGGGCATGCTGTCATCTACACTCTCCCCCTCATGAGAAGACAGTGTTGATTTGTTGACGTGTTGTTTTGCTTTACTTCTGTTTCCCTTAATAAAAACAAATAGGTCAAACTCTATGCTAAGTCCTGAAGGAAGAGTGGTGGCCGGGTAAGCTAAGATCCTACTCTTGTGTATAAAACACAGATAGAGTAACAGTGTGACAGAGTTATAGAGAAGTGGAGGTTACTAAGAATAGTACCACAAGCTGAAACAACATAGTTTGGGAACACAGGAAAGTTTTCTGAATAAAGCAATGTTTCATAGGAATCATTAATATCAACATAGGAAAAAAAAAAGATATAGGGAAGGGTATCTGCAAAGCCTCTAACATAAACCATATGCCCAGTTCTAGTCTGGCTATGAAGTTCGGAGATCAGGACATAAACGACAGCCAAGATCAAGCATTGAATCATCCAACATTCCTCACTGTTTACACCTACTCGGGTGCCACTGCCACCCAACACCGTGGTCCTGCCTTGGGTAATTTTAGAACTCTGAGCACCTGGATTCTTAGCAACAAGGACTGGATTTTGTCACCTGTTAAATGAGGAGGTTAGATCTGGACTCTTCTAACTCACCTTTCGTAATCAGCGGCCACAGTCCTCAGCCAGCTCTAAAGTGGGTCATGGTGTTTCTGAGCTTGCCTACATTTGGGAGAGGAGAGGGGCATTCCACACGGTCAGTATGCCCCTCTCCAATGCACTTCTCTTTGTGATACAATGTAGGTGACATAAAACTTAACCATTTTGATCCCATGTAAGTATCCAGCCAACTCAGTGACATCTTATTTCCTGTGTGATGTTGTGCAACCTTCACCACCCCTGTTTCTAAACTTTTCGCATTCCTATTCACATTTAAGTGAATGTAGGCAAGTCCTACCAATCTCTTCACAACCCAAGAATCTGGCCATTAGTTATGACCTTTTATATGACTCCTGAGATACCAGTTAAAGCAAATGACACTCCTCATTCTCAGTTAATGAAAATGAGTGAAAGGGGAATGGGGGTGAAGGTGGAAGAGCAGGACTGTTGAATAAATGGTAGTTAGACCCCTTCTCTCTGCCTCTAACATTGTATTATTCAAGATCACGGGTTTAATATTCAAAAGTTACTGAGCTCTATCTACGTGCCTAGCACCATGGTAGCTGCTTTGCTCTTGGTAATATTATTCTCACTTCAGAAATAAAGGAATGACTATAGGCCAGATTCCTGGTTGTGAGGATACTCATAGAAGCTGCCCAAGTTCACTTAAATGTGAATAGGAATGAGAAAGGTTTAGAAATAGAGATGGTGAATGTTACATAACATCATACGGGGAAATAAAATGCCACTGAGTTGGATACTCACACGGTCTCAAAACGGTTCAGTTTGCTTAACCATTTTTTATTTTCTTAACCATTTTGTACAGTGTAACACAAAGAGGAGTGCATTGGAGAGGGGCCTACTTGCTGTGCCGAAGGCCCCTCATCCGATATGGAGAAACCTGATTTCCGAGCCAAGTCAGTTTGGTTTTCAAATTTAGCTCAACCTCCACACTAAGCTGTTTTCCCAAAGACAGATACGGGGAGAACTGATAAGCAAATCTGAAAGAAAAAAAAAATGAAAGAAGACAAAAACTGTAAGCTCCCACTGCTCAACTTGATTCAAATGTGTGACTGGTCTTGCCCCCTACCTTCTGGCTTCTTTGCTTCAGTCTTTGCCATCTCTCTTGCTCATAAAATTGATAGTATTTACTGCCCAGCTTTTCAAGGGTGGAAAGGAGCAGAACCACTTAATTAAGAACACCTTCGATAGCAGTCAGGAAGGGCTACTAGCCTGAGGAAGAGTCGAGCTCTTGCACCTCAGCTGGTGACTGAAGGCCAGGAGTAATGAAAGCAGGGAAGCACCTAGCCTCTGGAAGCTTTCTTGTGAGTCAACAGAACAGGAAATAACTGTTGACACAGGGAGACTGTCCAGCAAATTAATGTGAAGAACAGAGATTCTGTTTTCTTTTTCTCTCAACGGGTAAGAATTCAAACAACGAGGCAGAGGAATGGATTAAAAATAGTAATGACAGAGGCAACCCTGCTCTGGACCACCTTCTGGATAGCAGGGGCTTCCTTTCATCTCCTTCCCTTTCCCCCTCTGTCCTTTGGTTCTAAATAAAGACTTATTCTATGTCTGTTTTTGAAATGGGCCCTCACTCTATTGTCCAGGCTGGTCCTGACCTCATCATGTAGTCCAGGCTGGCTTCAAACTCACAGAAATCCTCTTGCCTCTCAGCCCTCTGAGTACTGAGATTGTAGGCACATGCCACTATGCCCAGGTTATGTGGTGTTGGGGAATTGAACCCATGGCCTTGCACTTGCTAGGCAAGTGCTCTAACCACTGAGCATTCCTCTCTAGTCCACACTTATTCTACATCTTAAAAAATGTGATATGACAGTAGCCAGTTTATGCTTACACACACACACATACATACATTATTGTGGTTGCAATCTGGAGTAACCCCAAAAAGTCTCATGTATTTGGTTGTTATGGACCGTCTGTGGAATCATGTGCTGTTGAGAGATTGGGGCCTAGTCTGAAGGGGGGTTACAGGCGTGTAAATTGGATTACAGGCATGTAGTGGGGGCTTCATACACCTGGATCCAGGAGGGGCTGATCACTGGGATGAGACCTGGAAGGATATATAAGCTGCTTCCTGCCTTCCTTGAAAGACTAGACTCAACTTGCCTTGACTTGGCTTCCTGTCTGTGATGTCGTGAGGAGCTGCCTCCACCTCTACCTCTGCCGTGTGCTTCCACTGTTGCCGGCCACCCCTGAATTGACTGTGACCTTCTGAAACTGTGAGAGAAAGTAAGCTTTTCCTCCTCTAAGTCTGTAAACGCCTGGTTTTCAGGGAGTACAGGAGAAGTAAGGGCAGTGGCAGGAGCAAACCCACAAACACTGCAGGATCTTTAATGCAACCACACTGGGATGATATAAAACCAAATTATATACATATTGAGATATTACAAAATAAAAATATATATCCTTACATATATACCTGTATATATACATATATATCTAAAACAGGCAGTTTTTAACAAAAATATTCACCCTTCGGAGCAGTCAGACATTAATATGGTCCATATAAACCCTTGTGCTCACCTCCTGGGCCTCCTCCCTCCTACCACCATGCAGAACAATCTCGTACAATTGCCTGGGTATTGCTAAACAAGATGGCACATGTACGCCAGTGTCACGGGCCAGCAAAAGAATTTACCAAGGAAGCAAAGATAAAGTAAAAGGCTTATTGAGGATACACTGTCTGGGAGCGGGCAAGTTCTAAGAGTGACACTACCCACCAGGCTGAGAGGTTGGGGTGCTTTATAAAGATTTGAGGATGTGAAAGGAGTCTCTGAGGAATATGAGGTCATCCAAAGTCTGTCTCATATCTCCTTTAATCTTCTGGGAAAATTTGCATTGTGCCTAAAAAATCCATATCTACAGTTGCAATCTGAAGGAACATTCCCTTCAGCTGCAGGGAGGGTTTTTGTTCCAGTGAGGAAGGCTGATACAGGTCAGCTGCAAGAGGGTATGTGGGAAGGAATTCCTGGAAAGGCAGGAGTGAGACAGTTTCAAAGTCCGGCATTTCCTCATTGTTGCAGGCCCCTCTGATGTGAGCTGGACAAGGTGGATTTTTATAAACTTTTACTAGAGTTTTTGACCCTCTTACTGCCAATGGGCGGCCATGGCAAATATCCTTCACTTGTTGTCATGCTTACTCCTTCTTTCAGGAGAGCTTACTACTTTTCAGACACTTCAATGGGCGTAGTGTCTCATAATCATACCTTCCAATAACTTTATACCAACTTATACATGTTGTCTAGCAGTCTGCTTTCCTGCTGGAAGATCTACTCTCCAAGGGCAGATCCACGCCTGTCTTGCTTACTGCTAGATAGCCAACTCTCAAATAGGCTGGAATCTCAGGAGAATGAAATTTCTCCCACAAGGATAAAGTTGCTGATAAAGGGGTCCTGAAGAAGCCAGGGGTCTTTTTCCTAGAGCTGAACACACACACTTGGCCCCGAGAGCCAATGAAATCAGAGGTAGGTCCAGCTAGAAAGGACAGCAGGTCCAGGCCCAGCTCTTGCTTCACACCAACAGGACCAATAAGCAGATGCCCCCAAACATGGTGAGAGTTGCTTCCTTGAATGTAAAAAGATTCTCCAACTTCCATTTTTCCCTGCTGTCTGGAGCCTCTGATGCCAGCGTGGGTCTAATCCTCTTTTAAAAAACATTTAGCTGGTGAAGGCATCTTCTTTGACTAATTTAAAGTCAACCGAACAGGGATTTTACAGCTTCAAAATCCCTACACCGCATGACTTAGATTGGTGTTTGAATAAATAACAGGGAGGAGTAGGTATGCTACAAAACAGCTGTCTTTTCCTGCTATATTTGAATTTTTTACAAGAGAATCTTCTTTATAGACCACGTTAGCCAGAAACATACTAAAAAGAGAATTCCAAGAGATGTCATTCAGCTTAGCCCGGTGGTCACATTACAAAATCATCATGGGTCAGCTCATAAGGCAACTTTTTCTTTAATCTTCAGTTTGACCCTGTAGAACAAAGGGTATTAGAATTTACAAGTGAGAAGATCCTTTTTGCAAGGAGAGGTAGAACTGACCAAGCAGAGGCAAAGAAAACAAGCAAATCTGAACAGAAAACAGAGCTGACAACATCAAAGGAGCATGTTCTCAAGAACTAGAGGAAGTATGGGGGAGCTGTTCCAGACAAATGGTAAGTGATAAGCACGTACTCCCACCAACTCGAAGGAACTCCATTCTAGGCCTTCCATAGGTTTAAAGGTCAGGGTTCACCAACAAACATTTTTAATGAACCAGTCAATGAATGCATGAGTGAAAACCTTTTCCTACCTCATCTGACAAAAGCCCAGGGTGCTAGGCTAAACACTGGGGGTATGGTGGTGCCTCTGTGCCTTTGTCTATTCAAGCACCATAACAAAATACTTTAAACTGAGTAATCTGTAAATATATACACATATGTATATGTATATATTTGCAAATTGTAAATTGTATATATATGAAGATATATATATATATAGTTCTAAAGGCTGGGAAACCTAAAAGTCACAGCATTGAAAGTTTTGATGTCTGGTAATGGCTTCCTCTCTTTCCTTAAAGCTGGGATCATCTTGTTGTGTCTTCACATGGGGGAAGAAACAAGGTAGCTCACTTCAACCTCTTTTACTGTATCAAAGAACACACCCTTCTCAGTAGGACACCTGATGCAAAAGAAATAACCCCCACAATCAACAGATGGGAGTATATCAAATTAAAAACTTGTGCATAGAAAACAATTTAGTGAAGAGATTACCAAAAGCATGGGAAAAATTTTTACCCCCCTACACCTTGGACAGAAAGCTAACAACTAGAATAGACCAAGAACTGAAGAAAAAGAGACTCCTCGAAATCAAAGACTTAATTTTAAAATGGGCAATGAAAATAGACAGTTCTCAGATGAAGAAGTACAAGTGGCCAGTAAATACCTGAAACAATGTGAGGCATCCTTAGCCACTAGAGAAACACAAATCAAAACAATACCGAGATGCCATCTTACTGCAGTGAGAATGGTTTACATCAAGAATGCGAATAGCAATAGATACTGGAAGAAAAGGAACACTTTTACATTGCTGGTAGGACTGTAAAATGGTAAAACCACTATGGAGACTCCTCAAAAAACTGAAAATAGATATTCCATTTGACCCAGTGATAACCTCTTTTATATATCTTTCCAAAAGAGTTAAAAGCACCATATAACATCAGGGATACATGCATACTCATATTTATAACATCACAACTAATACCAGCTAAATCATAAAAAATGTTAAAATATCCACCAATAGACCAATTAATTTAAAAATGCAGTATATTGTGGTACACAATGGAGTACCATTCTGTCATAAAGACAGATAGATACAAATCATTTGTAGGCAAATAGATTGAGATCGTCATGCTTAATGAAATTAATCAGACTCAGAAGATTAAATATTGCATGGTTTCTCTAATATGAGAAACTCAGAGTATAAATAAATAGTACAGTCAAATAAGTGAAATTTTTGGACTCAAGGAGGATGAGGGAGGGATGGAAGGGAGAGAGAGAAACGGGGCAGGGAAGGGAATGTGAAGCTGTTGTTATATACATGTGCATAAAGTTCTCAAGTCTAATGTAACCATTGTGTATTGCACATTCATACTAATAAAAATGGGAAATAAAGAAATCAGAAAAAGTATATAAGGGCACAGACCCAATACATGAGGGCTACACTTACGACTTCATCACTTCCTGAAGGCCCCACCTCTTACACTATAACACTGGTTATGAATGGTGGGGGGCATGCCAATATTCAGACCATAGCAGGTGTTAAATAAGACATACTGTATGCACCTTATGGTGGATCCCTAATAATAGAATGTTTGGAACATATGAGAGGGTCAAATAGTTCAAGCTACAAGCCAAAGGTTCTCCTAAGAAAGATCCTTTGACTGAGAGAGCAAGTCGGAAGTCATGAGTCATTTAGTGGGTCCTAGACACTTCCTTGTTGCCATTTCTCCATTTCCAGACACACACACACAGACACACACAATGGGCTGATGTGCAGCTTTCTACACAAAATTAGGAGCCAGAGAAGAATGTCAAATTGGCAGTGGCAATCTGGTAATTGTGAAACCTAAGCATGACAGGTCTTGCATAACCAATAATTAAATCATGTACCTTTAAGCTTAGTCTATACCAAATGCCTCAGGGAACAGTTAGGAATTTGCACCATGGCTTGCAGAGATTGAGTTATGCTCTGAGTTCTGATAAATCCTTTGCAGTACTAAAAATAGATGAAGGGCAGCTCAGTCACCCTGGGAAAACCTATCTGCTTCATTCATGCACCCAGAGATGCTGCTTATGTAAAGCCAAAATAAACACAATCACAAGGGCACTGAGAAAAATAAACACAAGGTGATGATTCATATAGAAACCAAGAAAATAAGCCAGGAGCCAATGGCAAAGACTGGACCAGCCCCTTTTATGAAGACCTGAGCAAGAATGAGGTCTGTGAAGGTGACACACTACTGTGAATGTTCTGACAGCTTCTGAGGGCAAATTTAGAAATATCTTCTGAGAGAAAGGCACAGCCTCCGGCAGTTCTCTCTCTGCACACTCAGACCTAGACTCTCATTACAGGCTCTCTAGTATTTACACTTCACACTGCCAGCTTGCTCACGTGATCCCTCCAAAGGCCACTGGTTCCTCCTTAGCTACCAGACAGGCACCAGAAGTCAAAGAACATGTAAAAATGATTCAAACAACTCAGAGAGAAGAAAAAGTATCCTAAAATTTCCAAGAGTTCTCCTTGGCCAAGTCTACCACCGAGTTATTTTCTTATGCAAGAGGTATTTAAAGGAAATCACTCAGAAAGGTCAGTTCCTTGTTTCTAGCTGCCTATGGAGATAGTCTAGAATGGCTGGAGAAAGGGTTATAAGTCTGAATATTCAGTTCCTGATCAAGTGTGTTGGTGTTTTAAAACATTCTAACAAACCCAACAGCACCATCTGTAAGGAGGACTGCATAATTTGCAAAACTTCTTGCTAAATCAGCTGCCCAAAGGCAGGGCCAATTGCTTTGGCTTCCATACAGCACTATGCTGCAGCCGGGAAGGATTTTAAGAGGATAATGAACAGTCTCTCTTCTCAACGACTACATTCAAATAACATCTTCTGCCTATAATGTGTAAAACTCCCAGGCAAGGATGCCTTAGGAACCCCTGCCTCCTAACTTAGAGCTTTAATCTTTTTAGAAGAAAATATTAGATCTCTCTTCTCTAGTGATATTTAAGAAAGCAATTGCCTAGCAATGGCTGACAAACTTTTCAGCATACACAGCAGCACTCAAACACACTTCATACTTGTTCTGAGATATGCAAGGCTTATACCCTACATCCAAGAGTGATAGACAAGGTTTTCCTTTACAGGTACAGGTACAATATCTCCTCTAAAATTATTGGGGAACCCAAAACAGCATTTATAAGGAAACACACATGATGTTTCTCTACCATTTTCTTCTGAAAAAGACAGTTGTCTATGGAAAATATGACTTCTCTCTTCCTCTCTCCCTCTTCTGCTCTCTCCGACAAGAGGAGCAAAGCAGATGGAAGCTCCTTCTGTGAAGAACCCATGCTTTTTACATGCAACCTCCACTACCTCACTTCTGGAATTTCAAATTTGAAGCAGAAATGATATAACTATTCTATTTATCAACTTCTGTTGAATTATTTCTTTTTGAAATCTTACTGTGCAACATGCAGCACCCAGACAGCAGCTGGCATCCTAGGCTTTTATCAGAAAGATAGATTTTCAGGCCCTGTCCCAGGCTCTTTGAGTCAGAATCTGTACTTCAACAAAATTCTCAGATTTGTATTTACATTAAGGTTTGAGGAAGCACCATTTTAGAATATATCTTTATTCTTACAGTATTGCTATTGGTCTAGGAAGTCCTGCAGCTCATCCAATATTGTATGTTGGTACTGGGGTGGCTCATTGGGAGCTGAACAGCGAGGGCCTACATTTGTTGGCACCAATGGACACTGTGTGCCAGGAGCAGAGAGCATCCAGTTACCATGAGAGGAATGACAGAGCTAGTTAAAGGCAGAGCCAGGCTGGGACTCCATCTGGCTCTGGGTCCATATTCCCCACCACTAGGCTGCTAAGGCCGTGCTCCCAGGGGTCCTATTAGCATTTAGGACCTGGTAGTTTTGTGGGACTGTCCCATATCCTACATGATGTTTGACATTACTATCTGTCACCCACTAAATACCTTACAATCTCCTGACAACCTGAGAAAACTCCTCCCTACTTCCAGATACCTGTGGAGTGGAACTGGCCACACTAAAAAGCACAGTGCCTTATGGTGTTCATGCAGCAATTTTGAGAAATTAGTTTCCTAGGACTTGCCTTTCTTCCAATGTTCAGTCTCCTTATAAAATCCTTAACAATTCAACATTTCATTTCTTATTTCAACAGAAGCTTACAAGTATTAAAATTCTGCTCTATACAGACTAAAAGATAAGATTACTCCCCTCTAGCAGTCGACCATCTGGTTAGGAAAATAAGGCCTCTCTATGTGCAAGAGCTAAAAAAAAAAAAAAAAAAAAAAAAAAAGATTCAAAGTCCAGAATGATCAGAAAGACCTAAATTCCTATTCTGGCTTCGTGCCCCTTACTAGCTGTGAGCCCCACTGGCATTCCCTAATGTTCCTGCATCTATTAAAAAGGGGGCGGGGGGAGGTAATTATTAATCAATGCCTATACATTGCCAGCACAGTGCCTACAGTAAGACACATGATGACTAACTGTTAGCCGCCCTCCTCCACCTTCAGCTGAAGGGGGAAGAAGTAGGGCAGAGCTGAGATCAGGAAAAGATGTAAACGAGGGAAGAGATGGCACGCTGGACCGGAGGCACAGCCTAGCAACTGCGGTGAGCGTGCGCGAGGAAGAACCTGGACATGATGCCCAGGCTGGGTGAAGTGAGGGGATCCAGGCAGAGTTCCAGACATACAGGCACAGAATCCCAGGGGAGTTTTCAGGTATCTTCAGTGTTGTGGCTTTCAAGCACTGAAGAACTGTAAGCTTCCAGGGGTATGGAACAAAATGAATGCGCCCCCTCCCCAATCCCCTTCCGGCCACTCCCACTCCAACTCCAACAGAAATAAAAATCCTGAAGACAGAAGCACATGGCATGGCCATGGACGTAATTTCTACTTCAATTCAAACCTGCCATCTTATTTGCAACTTCAGTAAATGTCTTTTATACCCAGACGGGAGCCAAGTCACATAGCTGAAAAATAAACAGACGAGAAGATATTTAATCCTTCAGTCTCATGATGTCTACAACGGCAGCATAAAAGAACCCCCAAACACCTTAGAGTGGCAGAGAAGCTGTTGATTACTACTGGTTAAAACAGCGTACTGCAGCTTTCTTGTTTCTGCTGCTCATTAGTAAAAAGTACTATCACACCCAGACGAAAAGAATAATTAGCAAATCAATTAATTAAGGCCCTATCAACACTCCTCTTGCCACCCTCGATCACATCTTTGTTGCAAATAAGCTTTATTAAAGTCTACACTAAAGTCATTAGCGCTCCATATGTAAATAACAATGCCTTTGAATTTAAGCTGATTAAATGTCACAGAACAATGTCAGTCCACTCTGATCTAGCCAGGATATTGAAAACAAAAAAGCAGTACTGTCTTACCCAACCTAGTAAATTCAACACAACTGTATATAGCTTCTGAATTCATTAATATCCAAATTCATCTTCCCTCTCGAGGACACTAGCCAACATCTATCTTTAGTTATAACGCATACTAAAACAAATACTACAGTAATTAAAGAAACCACCCATTTCCTTCCCCTAGAGTTCCAGGAAGCCATGTTATTTCTGTAGTCCAATTTGTATTTGCTGACTGTTCTCCAGAGTTTTTAATGGCAAAATAAAATGTACAGAAACTATTCACCAAATGACACCCAACAACACCTCTTGGCCTTGACTTCTTCCATAGGGAAAAACAAAGAAAAAAAAAAAAAACCGTATGTTTGTGGGTATTTAAGGCATACACACTTAGAATCCCAATAAATCCTGAAAGACTTTAAATTCCACGGTCTCCAAAAAGGAAACGTAAGAAGAAACCTCTCAAGTCTCTAAAGTTAGCTAAATCCTTTGCAAAATTCATCTCTTATTTTGGCTCCTGTAATTATCCCTTTTAACTTAATGTTGTTTATTTTTATATCGCTTTCTATCTTCCCTCATACCACATTGTTTACAGCTGTTTAAAAAAAATCAAAGGTTTGTTACTCATATACAACCTTTTTTTTTTTTTAAAGACAAGGTCTCTCTCTACAGCCCAGGCTGGTCCCAAAATCACTATGGAGCCCAGGCTAGCCCTGGACTCAAGGCAATCCTTTTGCCTCAGCCTCCCCAGTGCTGGGATTAGGGGTGTGCACTACCATATCCAGCTTATGCAGTGCTTGGGAATAGAACCCAGGACCTTCCTCTTGCTAGGCAAGAACTCTAACTGGTGTGCCATTCCTCCAACCTTCTCTTCATTTTAACTTCTCAGCGTGTCATTCTTCCTTATTCACCTCAGGGGGCTTTGGCTTCGTGAGGGGTGGAGGTTGTTTACTTGGTTAGTTTGGTTCGCTTGGGGGTTTCTTCTCTGGTTTTGAGTTTTGGATTTTGCTTCTTTAATCGTTTTCCTCCCTCACTGTAAACAGAAATAATTATCAATATAGTCTCTCAATAAACAACTCCTTAATTAATTTCCAATAAACAACTCCTTAATTAATTCCACTCCTCAATCTTTGGCCTTACTAAAACCAAAGATGTATCTCAACCAACAGTCACATAACAGACCATTTCTTCAAGGCTGGCCAGAGGATAGGAGAATGACGCTTACTTTCTTCCTACTTTGACCCAAGGCGTCTACCTTATATCACCCAAAATGAACCCAGGCAAGACAGACGCCCACAGCGATTCCCACACCTCAGCCTTCCTTCCCTCTGTTCTTGTCCCTCACCAATACCTTTCAGTGGGCAGTCAGTGTGTTAGAGAAGCTCTGAACTGTCTGAGACCCCACGAAGGACAGAAGCTCTCCCAAGGTTTATGTGGCCGACACTGCCCTCCTCCCTCCCCTACCTCTCAGAGGATGCCCCTACTTTCTGCCCAGGTCAGATTCCGCACAGCATCTGCCCCAGCCTCGCTTCCTGCCATCTTCTAGCACCCTCATTTCCTGTTACTTTAACACCCAAATTTCCTCTTGAACTTTGGTACATTGGGGCCCATTACATCATTCTCTTTCCCTCTTGCTCACTCTTTACTTCTTCAAAACTTACCCCCAGCACACGCGCCAGGCATATATTCTCTCCCAGGGCTTTCCTGACTCACTAACCTCATTTTCCATAAAATCACCTTTTCCCAGAATCACTCAGTAACTAAGGCCAAGCTGGACCTCTTAATAGCTTATCAACTCTGGTTTTTTTTTTTCTATTAGTTCAATGATGAAAATAACAATCAATTGTCACAGGATCCTATGTCTTCTAAAGGACTAGGTTAACCTCTAAATTAGGACTATTTTATATCTGAACTGTGCTGCCCATCAACTACAAGCTATATCTTCTGGTTGGGGGTCCCTTTCTTGTTTTCTTGTTTGGTTTGGTTTTAGTGCTTTGTGGGGTTTTATCACCCCAAGCAAGAACGTATCTATCACCTTGTTCTTCTGACCTTTACTTTAGATTTTTTTCTCTAGTTATTCTTTTTCCTAATTTCTTAATACGTTTTTGTTTATGACCAATAAATAATATGGAGTTTCATATGTTTTACTTTAAAATTGGAAAAATAAATAAAGACATATCAAATGAATGCATAGAGCCGCTTCCCCCATCCCATGCCCTCTTTCCCCCAATGCCACACCTAGTTCTCCTCTCAACTATGGCTGCAAGTGGCCGTGACAGGGTCAGAGAAGTTCCTACTCCACTGCTTGGGAACTGTGTGAACAACACCTTCAACGGCCTTCCTAGAACTGCACTCAGGACATAGTTGTGGTGGTAACACTTACGCTTTCACAACAGTATATCTTTCTTTAATATTTTCCATTTATAAAAACAATCTCTCCTTATAAATGCTCTCCACAGTTGTACACATTGTATGATCTGACATCTCTGAGTTGTGAGGACAGATTTTTGACATACCTACAGGAAATCCTTTTTCAAACACAAATAGAAGTTGGCAAAAGACAGCTTTTCTGCACAACTTTGCAAAAGCCACTAATATAGAGTGGGTTTTACAAAAATAAATTATTCAGATCATAAATCTAAGAAATTAGCTCCTCATGATCAATACCTCTAAATGAACTGGTGTGTGGGATTCAATTTTATAATTAGTTTTGAAATATTCAAATTAAAGAAGACTAAGATCTTCATAAAAAGTACCAACCAAGTCTCTTGGTTTCTAAGAAAAAGACTACTGCATTCTGGTCTTAATACTGATAAATCCAAATTATGTTATTTTGTCATGTAGACAAAAATTTCTGTTTTTATTAAATTATGTCTTATTGGTCCTACCAAAGCCTTGACTGTTAAAAAAATATTCAATGAATGAAGTAATATCAGCTAAGGCCATTTTTGATTAATTTAGACCATATCATATTAAATTTTTAATTAAACCATAAGTCAGTATTGAAAACTGTCACCCCTGCACCACAAAGAACTTTTCTGAAAATGATAAATTTGCCTTCTAATTAAAACTGTAGATCATCATTCTACTCATATGCCCACCATAAGCTGAAGTAGTTCCTTGATTTTGCCTTTCCCCCACTGTCTACTTCTGGGTGACCAAAGATCTTAGACGTACTTTCTATCGTCTCAGCATAATTCTCCTCTTTGTGGGTGGATTGGAAGCTACCGGCTAAAGTTTGGATGGAACAAAAACTAAGGTCAACACTAATCCAAGCAATGATTTTTACTTTCATTTTACCTAACTCGGAAAACCATAATAAAAAGATACTTTGTTTAACAAGCTTATTATTATTTTGCATTGTTTTCCATAATCCCTGGTTGTCAGGTCTATGCCCGTTTGGTATCTCTTACCCTTCATGACCGAGCACGGCACAGCCACAGCTCAGAGCCATCGGGCTGAGGTACGAAAAAGAGAGCAAACGTTCCCTCATCTCCTGCTGTTATCCTTCCTCTTCCCAAGTCACATGTGTCCGTGGGTCATGGCTGTTATCCGGGTCTTACCCTAACACCAAATGAGCAGGAGATTTTTCCTCCTGACACCAAATATGTGGTGTGTTTTTCAAC
Organism: Ctenodactylus gundi; assembly: GCA_004027205.1. Classification (NCBI taxonomy): domain Eukaryota; kingdom Metazoa; phylum Chordata; class Mammalia; order Rodentia; family Ctenodactylidae; genus Ctenodactylus; species Ctenodactylus gundi. The sequence continues at coordinate 137,719 of PVKB01001260.1, forward strand.
ACTTTGTTACAATCCTACTAACCGCAAGATTTAGAATCAGTCTTCTCAGCATAGGCACTCAGTCCCACACAACTGTCCCTTACTTTAGGACTTTAGATGTTGGCTCAAATGCACTGCTACACCACCCATGTTTTCACAAGTCTGACTACAAACTCAGAGGTTCACAGCCTACTCCCACACAATTCAAGAATTCGCTAGCATGACTCCCAGAACTCAGGTAAAAATTTTTACTCACTGTTGCAAAGTATGTGTGTGTGTGTGTGTGTGTGTGTGTGTGTGTGCAATACAATTTAGAAGTAGCCGAATAGAACAGATTTGCATAGAACAAGGTATGAGGGAAGGCATAGAGCCTCCATGCCTTCTCTGGAATGTAAAAATAAGGTGGCTAGAGATCTGACAAGTAGAGCACATCTGAGCAGTCCTAAGGAAGTGGGGAGCCAGCTAGGAGAAAGCGTTCCAGACAATGCAGCTGGAGCGCAGTGAGCCATGGGGATGGTGCTAAGAGACAAGAGCAGACAGATAATGGCGATGCCTGATCATGTGGCATCTTACAGACCACTGCAAGGACTTCCCCTTACATCCCGGTTCCCAAACTGAAGTCACATGCTCATCATTCTTGAAAACAGGAAATTGCCTCATGATGTCTGTGCATAGCCAGGTCTGTTAGCAAAGAAGAGGTTAAAGGTAAAGGGACAGGGACAGAGGGAAATTGCAGGCCAGTGATACAGTCTCTGTCTCCACAGATGGATGAGTAGATGCAATTCTTTGACTGTAGCACAAAGGTATGTAACTTTAGAAATGTTATAACAGCTGAAACTTTTTTAGTAACTTACTTAAAATCTCACAAGAAAATTCAGACTACAACTAATAAAGTATGCAAAAAAGAGCCCCCCCCCCACTTTTTTGATTAACTGCATAATTCTGTCTCTTGCCACAAATCCCAACCCTTGGTTTGCCAGCAGAGATTTGGGATTAGCTGGTACAACATAGGGTACTTCTGTAAAATAGCCTAGTGCAGGGTAATACAATAATTAGTGCTAGCACCAGACTGCTTGTGTACCTATTCTGACTGTGCTTCAGTTTCCTTATCTGGAGACAGGGAATGATGACAATAATACTATTTAATTCCTGGTTTGGTGGTAATACATCAGATACATGGAAAATGATACAGGAAATACAGTGCATTTACTTGCCCATTAGCTATAATGAAGTAATTTGCCATGTCATCGAAAGATTTGCTCCCTCGCTCTGGCTGCTAAGACAAGCACTTCCATCTGTGAGCAGGAAAGCACCAGCCCCTCACCTGTTGTCTGGAGCTGGTGGGTTCTTCCTTTCAGCAGTATTCTCTTAATAAATTATTCGGCAGGTCTCATAACTCCAGGGACATGCTCACCACGTTTTTTAAGACGATGGGAGTTGATTTTTATCTCTAATTTTAGCTTACAAATAATTCATCTGTTATGATAAAAATAACAAGCTCCAAAGGGAAAATGCAGACACTAAGCAATTCCCACTCTGCCCTGTCAAAGATAAGAATTATCTGCCCCTAATGAACGTAATAGGAAACAACCTGAAAGTTGCAATTACAAGTCAAACTCTTTTATTAACATATATTAACTGCACATATTGGGGTGATTGAGCACAGTATTTCTGTGCACACACTGATCAAATACAACCTTCCTCTTCCCACCTCCCCTCAAGACACACTGTTAGGGTTTAAATCTAAAATGTCCCTAAAAGTCTCATATGTTTCGAAGGCAACTGGATCATTGCGTTTTGGACACATTAGCAGATTGACCACTGACGATTTCATTTGGGGCTAGGAGGGGAGGCATGGATGGAGGGACGCGTCACAGATGAGTGAGTTGGAAGGGTATACCTCTCTCCACTGCTGACCCCTTTGTTCTCTCCCACATGACTGCCATGCTATAGGCATCCTTCCTCCACAGCAGGCTCTCCTGCCTTTGCCAGCTGACCATGCGTGTACTCACATCTTTGAAACAAGAGCCAAAGTAAACCTCTCCTCCTTTAAGTTGTGGGTGTCAGGCAGTGTCCAGTGACAAGAAAGTAACATGGACACATAGCCTTATCAGTCTCTAGTAATAACGACTCTATTTCTAGGTTAATTTTTTAAGCTTCCACATATGACAGACAACATGAAGCCCTTGTTGGGATTATTTAATTTAATGTCTTCCAGTTTTGTATATTCTCTTGCAAATGACAAGGTTTCCTTCTTCGTGGCTAAATAATATTCCTCTGTGGATATATGGCAGATTTTCTTTTCCACTCACCTATTAATGGGCCCGCTCCCCACTGGAGCTACTGTGAAGAGCACTGCAATAAACATGGGTATATAGGTTGCTCTTTTGCGTGCTAACTTCATTTCCTTCAGGTATGTGCCTAGAATTGGAGTGCCTGGATCACATGATAGGTCTACTTAGAGTTTTTTGAAGAAATTTCATACTATTTTCCAAAATGGAAGTACTAATTTACACTCCATTCCCACCAATAAGTATGATAAGTTCTTTTTTCTCCACACCCTTCCCAGCATTTGTTATTTGTTTGTTTGTGTTCATTGTCATTGTTTTTGGTAGTGGTGGTGGTGGTGGTGGTGGTGGTGGTGGTGGTGGTGGTGGTAGTGATGATGATGATGATGATGATGTGTGTGTGTGTGTGTGTGTGTGTGTGTGTGTGTGTGTGATAATACCCATTCTAACTAGGGTATCTCATTGCAACTTTAATTTGCATTTTTTTCTTATTTAAAAAGCACTCAAGGGGGACTATAGGAATGGCACAGTGGTTAAAGTGCTTGCCTAGCAAGCTCAAGGCCCTGAGTTCAATTCCCTAGAATCACATAAGCCCAGAGTCCTCGTGGCACATGTCCGTCATCCCAGCACTCAGAAGGCTGAGGCAGGAGAACTGACTTGAGTCCAAGGCTAGCCTGAACTACATATGGGTTCAGGACTAGCCTGAACTATAGACCTCTCAAAAAATAAAAATAAAACCTACTCAAGTCATTAGCCATCAATTTAGACTCAATAGTTTCTCACTTTTGATGTTGTATTATTCTTCTAAAATTCCAAGTTAAATATGTTATGTTGGTGCAAACATTACTGCAGTTCTGGACCATGAATTTTAAATCGTAGTAACTGGGCTCAAGCACATCTTCATTAGTTAAAATAGAAACCATTATAATCCATGCATTTTTGTCAATGAGAAATAATTTTGTTTATTCCTATAGTATAAAAAAAAATCCATGCGTCAGGTTTCAAAGAACTCTTGGAAAGCATTTTCTGCGTTCCAGCTGCTTGTGAAAGCATTTTCCCTGCAAAAAGTTGTCAAGATGCTTAAAGAAGAGGTAGTTAGTTGGTGAGCGGTTAGGTGCATACGGTAAATGAGGCAAAACTTCATAGCCCAATTCATTCCATGTGTGACATGCTGGCTGTGCGATGTGCAGCCGGACCTCGCAGTGGGGAACTGGGCCCCAATATCAGCAGCAGGTAGTGCAACCAGGCATCCCACCAATTAGCTGCACTTATTTTTCAGATGTAATGGGTTTGCTGAGGTTTAAAAGCCACATTGGGTCAGGCCAGCAGCAGACCACCAGGGTTTGTGACCTTTGTTGGTGTAGATTTAGCTTTAGCTTTGGGAAACGCCTTAGACCTTCTCCTCAGTCCAACCCTGCCTGGTCACTGCTCTATATTACTAACTCTGCATGTTTAAAATATAAAAATGTACATGTTATATCGTCAAACTAATTCTTTTTAAAATTTTTTTCTTATAAGAATATTATATTTTTTTCTTATTATATAACTTACACATACTACACCTACAGGCTATACTTCAAACAGATTGAACACTCATAATCGTAGCAGTTTCCCAATGTTCTTACTTCCTGCCCAAAGACGGGTAAAAGAATTTTGTTTACGGCATAAGTACAAGGACACAGGGGAGATAAAAGCAACAAAATCGTGGAAGCCAGAAACTCAGTGGTGACTGACTTAGGAAAGCCATGGAGGCTGAAACAGCTTTTAGAAGAGCTCACAAGGAACTCACATGAACTCCAGAAAGACTCAAGAGTGAGACATGCCAGATACCCAGCAGAAAGCTTGCCTTAGTATCCAGTAAAAAGCAATCTTCCCCAAAAGAAAGCCACCAAGGACCCCTGGACCTCCTAGGTCTTGGGAAGGGTCAATACATTCTACTTTATGCAACTCTGGTAATAATTCCAATAATAACTATAACAATACAACTCTTATTTATCTAACACCCATTATGACTAGTCACTGTGCCAGGCATTTTACATGCAATTTCTTACATCTAATCTTCAAATAAACCCAGTAAAATAATAATTACGTTTATTGCCATTTTTAAAGGCAAAGAAATCAAGTCTTGAACAGTTAAGTAGTCAAAGAACCCACAACTAATAAATGGCAAAATCCACCTTTGAATCCTGAATCACGACACTGTATGACTTTCATTTATCAATTAACTTGTTCATATATTCATTCAGCAAATATCTACTCAATAGTAACATACTGTTTCATTAAGGTTTATAAACATAAATATAACACATGATTTCTCAAGAAGCTCTCAGTGTAAGGGGATAACAAAATAATGAAGAAATAGATCTTAAAAATAGATTAAGGGTGGGGAAGAGACTATCTTTCTCCATGTCTAATCATATTTTGAGGACTATATCTTTTCTACACGGAAGTGAATGGACTCGTGGGCAGATTCCACAAACTCCTCTGGAGTGCAAAGTCCTTTCATCTCCGATAGTCACAAGAACATTCTGGAGTTATTTCTATTGAGTAATACAAAGATCACCCAAGACCAATGCTTTTTCAGCTTACTGCTTGGAGTCACCTCAGGCTGGAGAGAAGAACGCATGTAGAGAAGGCCAGCGGCAGTTTCTCCTCTTCTCTCCCTACCTGAAACTTCTCCTCATCACTGTTCCTCTCAACACTCTAGATCCTCTAGCTTAGAAAAAACAGAGATAAACAACAGGAGGCTTCTTCCTGGTTCAATAACCTTGTGAGCACCCCTGTGCTCTGGCCTTAGGGATGTCACAGCTGACTCTACCCATTAGAAAAGCTATTGAGTAGTCATCAGAAGTACCTCCCACTAGAGTCTTCTGAGGAGTCCCTGGATGTGGGCAACTCCTCCCCTGTGCTTCTGGGTCTTCCCCTTCCCTAGTCATCCAGAATAGTATCTCCTCTTCTGGAGACACAACTTTCTCTCTTCCAGCTCTTTTCTTGGGCAGGGTTCAAAACTATCTCCAGGCTGCTGTGATCCAATGAGTATCATGTCTGGTTGAGAAGGCCTCATGCACCCTTACCCATCCTTATGAATGGAAGTGCATCTTAGCTGGCTGTGGTGGCACACACCTGTAATCTCAGCACTCTGAGAGGCTGAGACAAGAGGATTCCAAGTTTGAACCCAGCCTGGGCAACAAAGCCACACAGAGTGGAGCTGTCTCAAAATAAAGTCTTTTTTAAAAGGAATATAGGGCAACATGAAAGCCCTGGGTTCAATCCCCTAATCCTGAGGGGGAGAAAAAAGACAAACAGGAAGAAAGAGCAACTGATTCCCTCTAGTCATGCATTCTCAGTCCCCGTCTCTTGCCGTAGGTATTCTCAGGCACAGAACCAATGCCAATCCCTCAACCCCTCAAACCCTTGAGGACTTTGAATTTTCTCTCAGATGCTCCTGAAAAGGCATTCTTGCTTGACTTGAGGAGAGAGGGAACTTCCTCCCTCTATTTTCTCACTTCCGGTAGGCAAGAGAACTATCCAACACACTTGTCTGTACCCTTGGGGGGAAAAATGTTTCTCCCTTTCTGACTCTTCAAACACTTGACCTTTGAAGAACTCAGCAGAGAACCACAAAGGCAATCTAGCACTGGGGAGATCTAGACATCTCAAATAACCTGGGAGGCCTCGGGAAGAGTGAATCGAAAGGAAGAAGGCAGCACAGTGAGGCGGGTAGGGAAGGGCTGCGGTGCAAACAGGAACACTTCCTTCTGGTTATTTTCTTATGTTTGGACTAGTAGAGCATTATGCTGAAGGAGACAATTCATGTTTTTGCTTAATTTTCCACCAAAGTTATACTCTATTTTTAAAATGTATTCTGTACAAAGTATACATGCAGGGGCTGGCGGCAGGCCATAGTTCAGAGGTTAGAGGCCATAGCTCAGAGGTTAGAGCACTTGCCTAGCAAGTGCAAGGCCCTGTGTTTTTCCCCAGCACCACATAACCAGGACATGGTGGTACACACACAAAATCCCAGCACTCAGGAGGATGAGACAGGAGAATTGTTATGTATTCCCAGCTAGCCTGGTCTACATAGTAAGTTCAGGACAAGACTGTACTACAGAGTTACACCCTGTCTCAAAAAAGTATATATGTATCAAATACAGGACTATGATACCTCTGAGGAAAAAAATTGGGGTCTTATATCCAACTGTACTCACACTTATCAAAAACTCACTTAGGGATTATTTTCTAAATCAAGAAAGATAGGTAAGTCTACCACACAGGAACAATTTTCCAGATAAAATTTCAACATCTGAATTACACTCACTAATTCTTTGCTTGCATATCTTGGTGTTCTTTTTTTTTTTTGCTAGATTATTTGGGAGTAATCTTATCCCTAATACTCATTTTTCCCCCAGAAAACTACCAAGACATAGGCATATATTATTTTCATAGAAATATATCTTACTCTGTCCTAAAGAAACAAAATCTTAAAAACTCCAAGTGAAAATATTAATCAAACATATAAATCTGAGTGAGGTTACTCAATCTGTTCCCTTCAGGAAAACTACATAATGTAATCCACACTTTGAGCCTAACAAGCTTATTTCCTCTTTATTGTTTCACCCTTGTATATTCATAATTGGATTTGCTATTACCCATAATATTAGTCTTTACCCAGCATTATGATAATCTTATGTTTCCAATAGGATTATGAGACTTTTCTTAATTAAACATGAAGCAAATCCCAAACTCAAATCTCAATAGAAAACAGGAGGTTATTTTACAAGTGTTTCTAAATGCTCTGGCTCTCAACAGACATTTTAGATCTGTATCAATTATCAACCCAGTGATCACATGACCAAAGTGTTTCAGAGAAGGTTGCCCCATCTGCCACCGTCCTGTTGGAAGTTCCTAAAACTGGACTTGGTACTGTTTCCTTAATACCCTCACAATAGCTCCATGAAGGTCAACATGTCACCTTCTCAACATCTTCTGAACCCTACCTCAGCAGGAACAAGCAGATCTTCAATAAATGTTGATGGAATTTTTCTATTGAGTTTCAGGCAAAAATAGCCAGCAATCTCTTAGAAGCCATGTCACAAACATCTTGAGACTCATTTTTTAAAAATTATTTTTCTTATAATCAGTCGTTGTTTTGTTACTACAAAAATAAGAAGTTAAATCAAGGAAGACTTGTTCACAGAGGAAGGCAAGTCTGGGTGACTCCGGGCCATTTTGTCTTACTCTGCTGGCGTGGTCTCCTGCTGGATAACTGCGCCTTTAGCTTTACATGAAGAAAGACAACATGTGAGGGGGAAGATTGGGAAGACTGGGTCTGGTTTTTCAAAGAATCAAAAAACCCAACGTTGTTGTAAATGACAGGAAGCCTTTTTTGTGGCTCTTGCTAATTCAGGTGTAATGGAAGGATCAATAGAGTCACTTGGAAAGTCTCCATTTTGGAGAGGACAAGCTCTTAAGGACAGAAGGCCGTCACTCCGCCTTGCCCATACTCATAATTTCAAAAGATCTAAACTATCTACACAACCCATCAAGAGCCCATGTAAAACTACAGCACATTATAGATTATTAATGTTTGAAAATACTCATCTTAATGTATATATTAATTTTAGAAAAATGTAAGATATGATTTTCATTTTTACACATATTTTTCATAAATCCAGGTATCCTACATGGTAAATGTATGTTTATGACTATTTTGTATAGAGTTTATTGTACATATTTATGTTGTTTTAGAGGATTGTGGCTTTAACTTTGTCATTTTGATATACCATTGATCATGATCATATTTAATTTCATACTAAGTCCTTGAGCAGCCCTTTTTTGTCCTTTTTATTAGTGTGTACTCGCCACACTGAGTAGCAGGTTTTACTCTGGCATATTCATGCATGACGTGGCATACTGTGGTCACCCTCCCCTACTGTGCCCCCCCAATCCTTGTCTCTAGTCGTTCCCCTTTTATTTTCATGTCACCTTCCTTTTTCCTTCCGGACTCCACATATGGCAGAAAGCCTGGGATATTTGACTTTCTGAGTCTGGTTGGTATAATTTAACATGATCCTCCCTTAATGTTAATGGCAGCAATGTCACTAGAGGAGAGCGCATTCCATTTTAAGAAAGACATGATTTCTAAAGACATAGTGGCCAAAAGGGACTGACTATGAAATCTAGAAACATATACTTATGGCTATAGTCACAGTGCTAACAGGAAATGTCTTAAGAAAAAGAGGACTGACAGATTGTAAAATGGGTAATCAGCAAGGGCTTGCTGGAGAAAATAGGACTCAATCTGTTATTTGAAAAAGAGAAATAGAGTAAAGAGAAGACTCTGTAGGTGGTTATAGTAATTGCCGTTTAGCACCTACTGAGCAGTAGGCGTTTCTTGCCTGGGTCAAATCATTCTCCTTCAGCTACCCACACCAGGTAATGAGCACTGGTAGTGCAGAGAGCAAATGTCCTTGTTTTCCTTTGTAATATAACAAATACTTATTGTTGCCACGACCAGGCACCATCTTGGAGTGGCATGTATAGACAATAGTCTCTTTTCTCCAAAGGTTCCCAGTCTAGTAGCCGAGTGTATCAGATAGGGTTCTCTAGAGAATCAGAATCAACAGGAAATGTACGTGTGAAATTGTGCAAGAGGATTTACTAGGTAGGCTTGCAAGATCAGAAGCTGAAGAGTCTGAAATGGCAGCCTGCGTGAGGGCCAGCTGGAGAATCCAGTGTCTGTTTAGAAAACAGAAGCCCAAAGCAACAGCAATCAAAGATGCAACTCCAGTGAGAGGTCAAGGGTCTGGAAGCTCACTGTAGAACCACCCGTACAAGTCTGCATTTGAAGGCTGAAGAAGCCAGAGATTTACACCCAAAGGTGACGATGAAGATCCGTGCTCTTCCAAAACAGGAACTCTTCTCTCATTGTTCCCTTGATTCTGTCTAAGCTACACGTCTATGGGTTTCTGCCACCCACGTCTAGGACGGGTCTTCTTCAGTTTGTTGTCGTAGATGTCAATCATACACACACACACTCACAACTGTGCTTCACCAATATGCTAGTTATTTCATAGTTCATTCAAGTTGACAGCATGAGTAACAGTCACCAAAAGAAAGGCAAACGAACAATGCACCTGAGTAACTCCTATGCTAGAGATAGGACTGAAGCACAACAAAGCAAGCATTAAAGCTACACTGCAGGCACAATGAAGGCTTCTCTCAAAAAAAGTATGGAAGGAGGCCCAAGTGGTCCTGCTCAGGCTGCCAAGACAGCAGCCTCTCTCAAGCCTGGGCAGCTTCCACCTGTTTTGCCACCTACCACCTGGAAGAGAAAAGGGAAGAACATTCCTTCTAGACAGTGCTCTGCAAGGAAGACTCAAAACCATTGTGCATCTTTGGACAAGGTCTCCCTTCCCAGCACAGTGGCCCATTTGGACATCCTGGAAGCTCCCTGAATGACAGATCACCTGAGTCAGAGGCTCTTCTCTGAAGCCAAGCCAGAGGAAACTATGAGCTCCTTCTAGAGCAACTTTGTCCTACCCATGGCCTGTGAGCTGCAGGCGGCCCAGGATGGCTTTGAATGTGGCCCAACACAAATTTGTGAACTTTCTTAAAATAATTATAAATTTTTGTTTACTCATAGTTTGTTTGTAAATTTTGTTTTATAACTTGATTGGGCAGTACTCAAGCACAAACTACAAGTCTACTGTGAACATGGTTGCACCCCAGTCATGTCCAGCTCTCTTCCCACAGGTTTATGCAGCCCTGGAGGGCCTCACTACAGCATACACTTCCAACAGTATTGTATAATTTTTAGCTATACTGTTTATAACTCAACCATGAAGTCAAGCACAGAGTGTGCAAGTCACAGTGCAAAGTGAGGAAGGGCTCAGTACAATGCTAACTCCACTCCTCTTCCCGCCCTACTCCATCAATGGAATCAAAAACTGCACAGAGGGGTTGGGTGTGTATCTCATGATTAGAGTACATGTGCAAGGCATTGAGTTCAATTCCCCAGCACCACATAAAAATTAGCTAGGAGCTAAGGGTGGCAGAGCATACCTGTAATCCCAGCACTTCAGAGGCTGAGGCAGCAGGACAGCTGTGACTTTGAGGTCAGCCTGAGTTACATAGTGAGTTCAAGACCAGCCTGAACTATGGAGTGAGACCCTGTCCCCCTGCAAAAAAAAAAGGAAGAAAAAGAAAGAAAGAAAAGAAAAAGAGAAGAGAAGAGAAAAGAAAAGACCTATATATACATGACAGTGTGTGTACTTGTGCCTCTCGGAGAGGAAAACACAGAAATTACTGATAATAGCACTCTATCCACCTACAGGTGTGTGAGCCTGTGAATCCCGGTGTTTATTGTCATTGAGCAGCTATGTAAGTTTTCTACTTTAATATTAAAATAAAAATACAAAAAAAGCAGTTTTGTTACTCATATGTATTAGTATATATATATAAATGTTTAACTGTATTATATAAGTGGTTCAAGACAATTTCACTCCCTTAATGCAGTCTGGGAAAGCCCATGTTCTAGAATTTAGATAATACAGCTTGAAGATTCATTTGGTTTAGAGAAATCACATTCATCCCAGTTGCATCTTCAAAAATAGTAAGGGTGCACTGGACAGTATAGCACCGTGCCAGTGGCTCGGCCTCTCCACTTGTCTCTCTAGATCAGAAGGGGAAGACTTTATCTCACTGATATCAAGACTTTTCAAACTTAATTGAAAGTCTGCTATCTTCATACTGTGAGCCAGAGACCTCCTTCTGACTGATTACACTTGGACAGGATCAGGTGGGGAAGTACAGAAGCATTCACAAGACAAGAGAAGACTATGCATTTCCTAAAAGCTGCTCACATTTCACTGTTTCTGCACACATGACTTTGGTTATCTATCAAATGAAGTAGCACCAGTATAATTCTGTGGCCCAGAGACTGGGAAGCCCAATCTAGCCTATTTTATTGATCACTATGGTACTTAAGAAACCAAATATAACTCCAGTCCAGCTCTTGCCCCTGAACACTCCATATTCATATCTGGCTACGTACTTGATATCCTTGCTTGGATGTAAGTGAAGATACAATATGCTAGAGTAGAACCTATCCTGCACCATCACTACACACAAAAAGGAATGCTCATGTGTATGGGCCTCACACTGCTCCTCGTGTCCACAAAAAGCAACTCCATTCATCCAATTCTTCTAACATTTCAAGCTGAAAGCACTGGAGTCATCACTGACTCCTCTCTCCCCACTGTCCATAATCTACACCCAGGATCCTTTTTTGCCCTGATCTTTGCCCTCATCCTTACCCAAGCCACTGTCACCTCTCAGCTGATTGTTACCACAGCTATCTAACTGGCCTCCCTGCCACATTTCTTTCTTCCATTCTGTCCTCCGTGGAGCAGAATTCTTAGAACATGAAGTCCAATGAGGCCAGTTCTTTGCGCATAATATCCCCAATGGTTTCCTGTTTCACACAGAGTAAAACACTATGTCCTGATTGTAACTTACAAGACCATCCATGATTTGTCTTTTCTTGACCCTAATTCTGCCCTCTCACTTTGCTGGAGCACCCACCTTGGGACACCTCAAATACAGAAAGGAGCTTCCCCACAATGTTTGCTCTTGCTGTTTTCTAATTATGGAATGTTCTTCTCTGAGGTTTTGCTAAAATGCCACATACTCAGACATTTCCAGATCATCCTTTATAGTAAGGCATATATATCTTCTACCTATCAAATGTATTCCCTATACCCAGTTTGATTCTTCTTTATAGCACTTACCACCTGATATATCACATATCTTTTTATTTATGAACTGTTTCTCCATCCTACCCAACATGTCACATGGAATCAGAAACTGTAATATTTTATTCTACCCTGTCCACAGCACCTAAAGCCTGGAAAAAAATATTTTAAGCCTTGCTGAACAAATACATGAATGGATTTAAGAGCTCTCAAGACATAGCCAGCCACATAGTTTCTGGCTATAGCTGGAGGATGTTCCACTGGAACCTTCCCACTTCAACCAAAAGAGCTAAAAATGCCCAATTATCATGCTGGGCATTGGCAACAGATCTGGAAACAGAATATTGCCCTCGTATCCAAACCTAGAGCACCTGTACCTGGACAGCTACATGTAGTTTTTACCTGCTATATCTCAAGATATGCCCAAATAAAAACAAATACAAGGATCCAGGCAATGGAAAGGACTGACAGGATCTGGAGTAGGACATTTCGGTCTAGAAAGTGATCAAAACCTAGAAAACCAAAAATAATGTGATCAAGTCCACAGTGAACTTCTACCACAAATTTAAGACATAAAAAATGAAAAGAACTCCTTTAAAACTTGAAAGGTTTTAGATGGAAAACACAAGGTCCAAGAGATAAGCACACTGGAGATTCTGCCTATGATTATGATCCAGATCTTTGATGCTGGATGAGCTGCTGAGCCGCTAGGTACTATAACCTACACGTAAAATTAAAACAGTGGCACCTGGACAGTGCACATGTGAGGTACACAACACATGCTTATTCCCTTCCTATGATGAGGAAAATACTGAGATAAATGAAGTAAAGAATATATATATATACACATATATATGTATACACTTATGTTCATTCTCCATTTTCTTTCAACTATTTTCCTTGACTTAATCTCTTTCTATCTCTACAAGCTGTCTTGTGAGATAAGAGAGGTGTGTGTAATGAAACCCATTTTTATCTAAGAAAAGTGAGGATGTGGATTTTTGTAAGTGTTTTATGACAGCTTCGATGATCTTCTCACTGCTCCACAGAGCATTTTTATAGAATTTGAATGACTTCTCAGAAAAGTTTACTTAGGAAAGATGATTAATGAAAACAAAGGTGTCTGAGGAGTTAGCCTGGAAGTGTAGTCAAGAACGATTATGCTCTTTCTCAGCACACCTCTTAGGCTTCTTGTGAAAATATTTAATGGGATGAGGCTGGCTCTGATTCTCTGGAGCAAGTCTTTCAGTCCATCGTTTGCTGCCCTTAACTGGGCATGAATGCAGCCCATCAGAGAAGCATGCCCTTGGAGATTTTCCTCCTGCCTCTGGTTTTGAAGGGCATTCTGCCTCACATTCCCAAGGGTGGAGGGCAGACTTGGGAAGCCTCGGTCTTCAGTCACAATAATCTTGGTTACCAGAAACAGCTAACCCAAATTTATAACATATGTTTCAACAGCCTCCAATACCCACCACTCATTCCATGACCTTCTGTCTTTAAACAAATGCCAAACAAGGAGATTCAATTATTCAGTCCGTCTAATAAGGAATCAGTTTATGCTGAAACTCTGTGCTGAGTTTATGTAATTTTATACTATGGGTCACTCTGGAAGCTTTACACAAGCTTATAGCTGCAGTCAACAGAGATCCCTACCTTTCTTTATATTTAGTTAAATTGGTAGCTAGGCAGAATTGCTACTGCAAAGAGAAAATACTCCTCAAGAGAAAAAAACATCACATCCTCAAAGGAGAAAAAGCCAATCACATCACACCAGCTTTTAGATTAAAAAACACTATAGGATCAGCATTCATTCATCCATTCAGTAAACATTTATTATGTTCTTCTGAGGTGGCAGGAACCATAGAAAGCATTAGATCATACCGTCAGAGAGTTGGTCTCAGGAGTTGAGTGTTTATGTACAGAGACTGAACAAGATGCAATCTAAGTCATTTACCACACAATCTGATAAATATTATGATTGGAAGAACTGCCATGTGCCATGGGACTCTAAGCTGCATAATTCTTTTTATTTTTTATTTTTATTTATTTATGTTTTGACAGGGTCTCACTCTGCAGTCCAGGCTGGTCCTGCACTCACTATGGAGCCCAGGCTGGCCTTGGACTCAGGGCAATCCTCCTGCCTCAGCCTCCCGAGTGCTGGGATTACAGGCGTGCGCCACCACGCCCAGCTTATATGGTGCTGGGGAATAGAACTTGGGTACTTAGCTCTTGACTTAGAGCTTGCTAAGCAAGCACTTTAACCGCTGAGCCATTCCTCCAGCCCCTAAACTGCATAATTCTTAAGTGTTATGAAGTGGCATATCCCCACAATAAGAATAAGCAAATCACCCCAATTTACCTTAGATCTTCCTGATGTTCCCACTAATAATGCCACATCCTGAGAAATCCTCTAGTCCCAAACAAACTAAGATTGCTAATCACCTCACCTTAAATGTTAAATAACCTCCTCCAAAAGAAGTTATAGGGCTGGAGGAATAACTCAGTGGTTAGAGCACTTTGCCAGCAAGTGCAAGGTCCTGGTTTTGATTCCCTACCACCACATAAACTGGGTCTGGTGGCACACGCCTATAATCCTAGTCCTCAGGAGGCTGAGGCAAAAGGATTGCTGTGAGTGTGAGGCCAGCCTGGGCTACACAGTGAGTTCAGGACAAGCTTGGACTAAAGAGTAATATCCTGCCTTAACAAAATAAATAAATAAATCTAAAACTAAAGTTATATTGTTATCTTTGTTGAAGAACAAGATCATTCCAAGAGGTACAAAGGAACAGAATGACTTCACTAGAATAAGGATTCAGTTATTCCTGGGGGAAAAAAATCACCAGATATAAACAAGGAGTCAGTCTGATGATTATACACAATTCACACAATGCGTGCTCAAAATATATGGTGAACACTAAGTTTTTTAAATTTTTTATACTGGAAGGTACATTCCCATTAATTCCCCTCAAAATACTTCCCCTCCTCTCATACACACTTGTTATACCATTCTGTCACTTTCTGTGGCAGTTCAGAATGATATAATGTGATCAAAATTTCAGTGAATGCTTCTGTCAAGAGCCATCCAACAGATAAGCAGACTTGTAAAAAACATCACACTGGGCCTCGGTCAACCTTATTCACTGGATCTGGCACCATATGAATTCTGGTTCTTCTCCAAAGCCAAATGACCATGAAATATTAATGTTTTGTATCAATTCAGGATATTGAGGCAGCCATGACAGTGCAGCTAAAGACACTTACGAAAGGGGACTTCAAGAACTACTAACAGGGACTGAGCACAGGAACAACAAAGTCAACGTGCTCAAAGAAAAGGAGGAGTATTTTGAGCAGTATTAAGGGCAATGTGTCTTTTTTATAACAATTGTTTTTAAATTTAAATATTCAGCATATTTTTCCATCACATCCCATAAATAATATTCCTGGCCCTTGACTAATCTTGGGCCAGCTTTTTAGCCTGTATGAACATTTGTCTGTCCATTTATAAACCACCACTAGATGTTACATTTGTCAGTGCAAGCTAGGTGATACTGCTAATTTTTCATGGTGAATAAGAACAAAGTTTGTTTGCATTGCTGGCCATCATGTCAAATATTTGTCTGTCCCTCAGGGCAAAGGGAATGAAATATTCTTCTTGCCTCCAGTAATGGTTTCTCACTACTGTTCAGAAATTCCAAACTTGTGTCAGATGACTTTAAGTTTGCTGGCTCTTTCTTTTTTTTCATAGCAGCATAACCTGGCCTATGCTGACTAATGGGGATAATTTGTGGTGCAGTGTGAAACTTAGAGGAAATAAAAGATGTGAAGAGTCCTTGGGACCACTTAAGGGATAATGTGAAGATTTCAAAACATTCCCTTGAACACTTATCTTCTTAGATTACACAATAAAACACCTTGTTCAGAAAACAAAATCAGTGATGAGGTTAAGACTAAAGTCAGGATAATATGAAGAAGTCAGTATACCTAATTGAACCTTTATAGAAACAAGTAAGTTTCTCACAAAGAAACACTTATCTACAGATAAAGACTGTAGCCTTGGACCATCCAGATGATCCCATGACTATAATGAGCAGTTCATCACAAGGCCAGGTGGGCACAGCAATGTCCCTCCCTACTACCAAAACACAATCCAATAATGCATAATTCTCATGTTTTGAAAATGGACCTTTTAAAGACACTGTATCATTTCAAACATATTCCACAAGTTTTATAACATCTTAACTCTATTCCCCCTTCATTTCATCATAAGCTTCCTGTTCGTGCTAAAGATAGTCATAAACAAATTCTGTGGCTGGTACCTTAAAATTGAAACATATGTAAAGTCCAATTATAATCACTTTTTTCTGAGAATGGAGGAGCTCTACTTCTTACAGTGCAATGTACATTTGCAAATTATCCTTTGACAGACAAAAATGGCACATTTGTACAAGTGGTCTCTCTTTTTTCAGAAAATCACTTGGAACAACTGAGTGGATAGATATAAGATCTGATTGCAGAGTGAGAAGCAAGAAGGATTTTTCTCTAGGAATCATTGTGTAAGAGTTCCAGTATGCATGGCTGAATTGTTTTCCTAACTAAAATCATCCATTAAGCCCTGATGAGCATGTGCGTAATTTATTTCCTGTGTAACTGAACATCAAAAAATTCTGACCTTTTAGTCAATGAAATAAAGTGTTACTTTTACTCTGCTGGGTAAATAGATCCTTCTTCAAAAATTCATAGAAGTTTAATTTTACTTAGGTGATTCTCATGATCTTGCTTAGAATAAGCTGTCCTACAGCATGAGTTTTACAGTGGACAATTTCCTCCTCCTCTAGCGAGCACAGCAATTACTTAGCAAAGCCCCTCTATAGTAAAGCACATTCTCTGGGGTTCATTTTGGCTAGTTTCACACCTATGACACTGGGAGTGAAATTTGAGCACACCCTCAAGAGGGTCTACGGACAGGAAATTGTCTCATGACAAAACTCCAGGGGAACAGCTGGAGATCAGCATGCACCTGAAGTTGAAAATATGAGATGAGGGGACCTTGAAAATGGCCATGGAAGAAGGGGTTTCCTGAGAACAGAAGAGTCTCCCAGGTAACACTCAGCTCAAAAATAATTATCTTTCCTACAAAAGCCCTTACAGGCCCAGTAAGCCCCTCTCTTGTTCCTGGGAAGAGGACCTTCACAGACTTCAGGCACCAGGAATCATAAAGGAAATATTCCACAGATGGTATTTTCAGAATGTGGTCTGAGTAAAAAGACTGGACTACCAAGCCACATTGCCTACATGCTTAAATTTGTGCAGTGCTAAAGAAGAACAGAAAAGGAATTCACAGTTCCCAACACAAAAGACTTAGACTCTTAAGGATTCATAAAGGTACTTCAGAGAATCAGAAATTATGCTCAAGATTAGAAAAACAAAAACCTCATTACATACTCATTGATTCCTTTAGTACGTGTTCACAGAGGCCCATGTTACACAAGGTTCTTTTCTAGGCCTTGGAATTAATTATCAACTGAGATAGCTACAGTCTCTGACGGAACAAAGTTCACATCTGAAATTATGCAACTAATTTCAAAACTAACTTTTTTCATTGTTCATTAAAACTGTAGTAAATGTTGCAAAGCAAAAGGCAGAGACTACACAGCCAAAAAGGTAAAGGGAGAAGGCACTCTGAGGAAACAAAGACAAACTGAAGACGCCAGTGTCTGGAGCGCAGATATTCAGCAGGTGGACGGAGGCCAAGGCCAAAAGGACTGTCAAGCTGGGGGCTGGGAGATGGCGGGATGTTAAGTTGTAGCATCTGTAATCAAATAATATATTCAACATTTCAAAAGTACAAAATACTATGTAAAATCATGTGAGAGGATTCACTCTTCGTCCAGTCTCCACATCAGTCTTACCTCAGAGGGAAGCACTGTGAGCAGCTCCAGCCTGCTGCACCCCAGGGACCTTCATTCGCTTTATTAATATGGAAATTATCACACCATTTCTAAGATTATGGGGGGAGACCATAATTAGATCAAACACTCTTGAAGAAAAAGATAAGAGGTGCCATTCCATCAGATATCATGACTTAGTATTAAGACAAGATGGTATTGGCATAAGGATGACAAACTGACCAGTAGAGCAGTAAAGAGAGTCAGAAACGGACTCATGCATGTATGTCAACATGGCATCTTAGCTTTTTATGTTAAGACGCTTTCCAGTGAGGAAAGAGCACTCTTTTCAAAAAATGATTCTGAGTCTATTGGTTATCTATCGATACACAGAAAAAAGTAAGTTTCCTAACACCTATTATATCCAAAAATAATTTCCAGGTAAATTATACTGCAAAGAAGAAAGAGAGTATAAGACATCAAGTAAAAATTAAAAGCAAAACCAAAACCAAACATCTCTGCTGGGTAACACCCACAACTCAAAAACATGACTCCAAAAATCATGAAGAAAAATAAAAAATAGCACCCTGTGAAAATGAACTCCAATCCCACAGAAACAAATGCCCAATTGGAATTGCATTACATGCACAAGCTAGTTTAAAGATAGTTGGAATCTTTACTACAGTACATAACCTGTTACATATTTACTATATGCCTTGCACTGGACTGAGTGTTCAAAACATATCATCTTATTTACCTGTCGTATTTGATACATAAATTAGCTAACAGCATCATCTTCACTTTACCAACAAATGATGCAACTTTCTGAAATGACACAGAGGAAAACTGGTAGAGGTGGCTCTCAAACTCA
Source organism: Ctenodactylus gundi (assembly GCA_004027205.1). Taxonomy (NCBI): domain Eukaryota; kingdom Metazoa; phylum Chordata; class Mammalia; order Rodentia; family Ctenodactylidae; genus Ctenodactylus; species Ctenodactylus gundi. The sequence continues at coordinate 156,497 of PVKB01001260.1, forward strand.
GGCAGTCAAACCTTGAGCTTACAACCATCACATTAAACTTTATGTACAAAAACACAGGCTATACTTTCATGGTTTCGTGTTTTTTCTTGTCTTTGTGTAACATGTTAGAAGGTTTTAAAATATTGACTTATATATTTTAAGATTTTTTTCCTGGTATTTTATTATTTCTGGATTATAAGATTCTTTTTCTATTACATTTTCTAATTGGTTACTGCTGATGACTAGGAAACCTAAAACCCTGCAGCTGCCGACTAAGCTGTCTTACTGGTTTTAGTTTGCTCCCTTGGATATTCCAGGCAGTCAAGATGAAGTAAGGTATGTAAATAATGACAGCTTTCTCTCCTCCACTCCCTTGACTACCTCATTTGCCAATACTTGTGCATTTTATGACAAGGGGGGAAAGTTCATAATGTAGCGCTGGGGGGAGGGGAGTCTTTCGTACATTACTGGCAGAGGAAACTCTGCACTGTGAGCACAACGTTGTGAGAAAGGCTGACAGTTTCCAGGAATTGGGAGTGAGCTGACATGGCTGTAAAGCAGACCACAAGTGAGGGAAGCCTAAGATGGTGACTTGAAAAAGAAGACAAGGGATCCTGAATGACAGCAAGCCATTAAAAGACTTCAAGCAGGGATGTGGCATAAGATTTACACTGAAGACAGAACAGTGATGTCAGCATGGCAGAGGACTGACTGGGAGAGTAATACCGAAGAGAAGAAGCTTAGGGGCTTTGGCAACAGAGCCAGCAAAGAGCCACCCATGGAATGACAGTGAAAGGGCACGCATCTGCGAGACAGGAATCCCTCATATTCAGCCTCCTTCCATTTTTGATTTTGAACCAGCCACTTACTCTACTCAAGCTTCACTTTTCCTCATCTTTAACACTAGAACAATATAGCAGGTTCAACCCCCAGCATCACAAAAAAATTAGAATGACAGTACCAATCTGGCATGACTACAGCTTAAGTAACATAATGTGTGTATAGTGCAGTCAAAAAATAGTAGCTCTTCAGTATTAAGCTAGATATCAGCAGTGAAGGTAGAGTTGAGGTCTTAGGAATGAATTCTAGAATATTCTAGGATATATTCTAGCATATTCATCAAAGTGCTGTGACAAAGTCAACAATTCCTCGCTAAGTTGTGATATGATAAAAAATAAATCTTGATGATACACATCCACACCCTAAATTTCCCCTTTCAAACTACTTTTCTGTCTGCTTACACCTTACCAACATGTCCACCTCTAAGACTTTTGAGAGTGTTCCATTTGCCACATAGCACAGTTAAACTATGTGGCTCAAACAGCAATTATGATACCTCAACAATAAAAAATAGACAACCTAATTTTTTAATGGCCTAAGGACTTGACTAGATATTCCTCTATGGAAGATGCACAAATGACCAACAAACACAATGAAGTGTGTTTCATCATTAGTTATTAAAGAAATGTTAAAAACATCCCTATGGAGTGTCACTTCAAACTTATTAAGATGGCTGTAATCAAAGAGCTGAGAAGTTGCAAGGGCTGGCAGGGATGTAGAGAAGTAGAACTTTCCTACATTGTTGATGGAAATGTAAAATAGTTTTGAAAATGTCAAACATAGAAAAACCGTATGACTTACCAGTTCTACTCCTGAGTATACACCCAAAAGACTTAAAAACAAATATTCAAGTAAGTACATGTACCACTTGCAGTAGCTAAAACGTGCAGTCCAAATGCCCACCAGTGGATAAGTAGATCAACAAAATGTGATATTTATACACACACACGCACGCACACACACACACACACACACACACACACACACTAGCCCAAGAAAAGGAACGAAGTACTAAAATGTGCTATAACGTGAATGAATCTCAAAAGCATTACGCTATGTTAAAAAAACTCAAACATAAAAGGTTACATTTGGCATGGTTCCATTTGTATTAAATAGTTAGCGTCAGTCATTCCATACAGACAGAGCACAGATTTGTAGTTACAAGAGGCTCAAGGGAGGAAGAACAGGAAACAACTATTTAATAGGTATATGGTTTTCTTGAGGAATCACTTAAGTGCTGTGGAAATAACCAGAGGTAATGGATGCACAACACTATGAATGTATTCAAATCTACTGAAATGTCCACCTTAATATAGTTAATTTTATTTCTTATATAAATAAAACAAATAAATAAATGTTTAATTAGTATGAAAGCCCTTTCAGAGAAGGTAGAAGTTATTGACTGCTAGAGTTCATAGACTGCTGCCCCAAGTCATCAATGAATAAAAAGTGGTTTACATTAAACCACTATGGTCCCCATTCTGGTCAGAATTTTTAATGCCCAGGCACCACCAGCCCCAAGGAAGAGTGGTGCAATCTCCAAATAACGTCAATGCCTTTAAGAAGTTGATGTTGTATTAGAGCCCTTTTTCCTTCTACCACCTTGTTTTCTCACCGTTCCTATCAAGACTCCCAGATGTAGACAGCTCCTCAGGCTTTTTGGAGGCAACATTTCTCCCTCTTAGTTGAATTTTCTTATTTGATGTCTCCTTAAAAGTCATCTATTACATGACCTCTATGTTTAGACTATAAACCCCATAAGGTCAGAAATAACACTTCTTTTGTTTATCACTGGACCTGATACATAATATGATTTTTTTTTAAAAAAATAGTTTAGGTATCAACGTGCCCAGTTTTTTTTGTCTGCTTCTAAATACAACAGCACTTGAACAAAAAAAATTTGAAAAATTATTTTTTGATTTCAACTTAATAATCATTTGTGTGCATAGGAGAAAAGACTGACTAGAAGCTAGCAAATGTTTCTCTTAAATTGTCATTCTTCTCCCTAGGACAAAATACCACCACAGCTCCTAGACTGATCTATGGATCAGAGCACTTCCTAACTCCCTCCACCTGAGGTCTTTCCTGGAGCTCTTTCATGACTGCCTGAAGGTAACAACTTCAGAATATTAATTCAACCAAGCTTTAAAAAGTGAAATAACGTTTTCATTTATTTATCTCTGCTCAGCATCAAAATTGCTTAATTAGTTGCATTAAGAAAAGACAGAGCATTAAACACTGTCTTGCTTCAGTTTTTCTCTTTTATTAGAAGTGACTCACTTTTATCCAACTACTAACTTCCCGAGAAATGTTGCCAGTACTGGGAGCTAAGATTGGACCATTTCATTGTTTTGCATAAGCAAAGCCTTAATCAAGCCTTAAGGCTCAAAGAAAGATTTTACAGGTAATAATTACAGACATGTGGTGTCCCCTCAAAAAACGATGTTTTGACACTGTAAGAATCACTGTGCGTAGGTGCCTCTTCTGTGTCAAGGTCGATACGTGGGAGCATACTAATTTACTAGTCAAAGAATTTGAGTTTGAATCTCAGCTCTGCCACTCACTATGTGAGCTTGAGGAAGTTTCTAAGCACTTCTGAATATCAGTTTAGTAATCTTAAAAATGACAATAACAGTTATCTCACAGGGTTGTAGCATGCATTAAATACGTTAATGTGTTTAAAGATTGCCTGGCACTCACTTCATGTTTCAACTAATGCTCGTTATTATTCTAAACATGGCTCATCTTCTTAGGATGAAATTGTACTTATCTCTTGTTTACACACACACAGAGGCACATGCACACAACAAGCATCTTCTCACCTGATTTCCTAGGTTACTATAAAAAAAAAGTAACACGAACTGTATAGTCTTTGATGAACATGCAAACAGTTTTTTAAAATTCTTGATCTATGTGGATTGTTGGGTGGAACAGTTTGCATTAATTTTACTCATACTTAACAGATGTTGCCCAGTTTTTACCATTGTTTTCCTTATCACCTTTACAGTTTTCTACCACATGTATATTCCGTGTTTTAATAACAATATATTGGCCCCAAGGTATAGAGTATTCAAGCACTATCTGAGTCTTAGGAGGCTCGGAAATGATTTTCATAACAAAGTGATTTTAATAAATTTGACAACTACTTAAGGAAGGCTTGCTGTGTTTAAACACCAAAAAATATATAGATAAATATACTGCAGTCTGTGCCCTCCAACAAGTATCACCTACTAAAAACCTGACACACCTACTCCTGTGGGAGCTCTCACACTGTCTACAGTTCACCTCATCCCAGCGTGGCCCGGTCAGTGGATTTCACTGAAATAGTTCAGACAAAACATGCTGGAAACTATCTCGGTAACATTCCAAATTCTTTAGACAAATAAACTTGCTTTAAAAATACTAAAACAAAGGTTTTCTGATTTGCCTCTTGTGGATGACTCTGTCACTTGAATTCACCAGGTAACGATTCAAATTATTCTTTTCTATGCAGTTGCCAAAATATGAGACTGTAACAGAGAATTTCTGGCAAGATTATTTTCAAAATTAGATATTTCCTATTTTATACCAAACATGATGACATTTAAGTGACTCAAGGGAAATATATTTTCACATTGTGCTAGATATTCTGTGCTAGGAATTTTTATGTGGTTCACTAGGTAAACTCTATGTAAAATTATGTCCTCTTGAAACAAAATGCTCATGAAGACACCTTGACTTTTTTTTTTCCAATCTCAAAAGGCTAATCCAAAATTTGACCTTATAAACAATACCAGCATACTATGAGCAAAATGCTTGAAAATGAATGTCATTCCCCAGTCCCCTCGATATTCTCGGGGAAAAGTGAACAGTACATCATTTCTATTACACGTCTGGGAGGCTATTTATAGTCTAGCATTCTGATGAAAACCCGAGTAATCTGGCAAAGTTCATGTGCCTTTCCAGGTCTTATTTATACCCAGGGAATAACTCAGGACCAGATTTAAGATGTAGATATGTGTTTTCACACACACACACACACGTGCGTGCACACTGAGCTCGTGCAACTATTTCATTCACTATGAAACATGAGATTAATTCCACAGTCTTTCTCTAGTTAGTTTTCACATCTCACAGCCGATGATTGAAGGCACTGCAGAATGCTGAAGTTCTATGAAGAACATCTTTTTGAAGATGATGAAACAAATTTTGGAGATAATTACAGTCCATCAAAAAAAAATCACTGCATTCCTCTCCTTAAAAATTTTAAGGAAATTCAAAGGTTGTATCAGAAAGTAAAACAAAAATATAGCCTAAAATAACTTTAAGTGGTAGTTATCTACACACATGATACTAAAAGTGATAACGTAGTTCGCGTAAGTATGCATTAGTCAGCAAGGCCTTTTTCTTTTTTTGGGGGGGGGGGTCCACTTGGGCTTCATGCCCTTCTAGTGATTCCCTGAGTCCCCTGTATCCTTGAGTTACCACTGTGAAGTCAGTCTGGCAAGCATTCTGTAAGATAGGTACAGTTTTGGACATCATTTCACAGGTTAAAAAACAAAATCCTGAATCTAGAGAAAGTGAGCGGTGTGTCTAGCCATGATTACAAAGCAGAACCAGGAAACAAACTCCTCTCAAGTGATTACAGACCTCACACTCTAGCTACAAGGAAAGGCTACTCAGTGGATTCCATCTACTAAACATAAGGAAGGTAGGAAGATGAGCTTTGGGCAACAAAGTATTTGGATAATTATGGTAACATAGTGAGCCTTACTGTGTGCCAGCACTCTGCTCGAAGTTCATGGGCATTTTCTCATTTCCTTCTGATAATACCTTGTGAGATACTAGTAATAATTTTCACCCATTTTTATAAAGAAACTGAATTTAGGATAAATAATTTGTCTAAGATCATACAACTACTATAAGACGTAGCCGCACTCTGAACACAGGTAGCCAGACTCATGTAACTGTTTGCTACCCACCACACAGGCTGCCTAATTCAAGGTCTTTCTCCACAGAGTCCCTTTTCATCCGATACCTAAATAGAGAGAAAGTATAGACTACCACATGAGGGCTAACCCTCAGCTATTATCTTAACAATGGTTTAATCTTCCCTCTGCTTCTAATACAGAGACATACACAAAGACTTTTTCAGACTTCATTTGGAATACTTGGTTTAGCCATTTACAAGATGAATGACTTTGTTCAAAAGCCTAAACCTCTCTCTCTAAAACTTAATTTCTTCATTTGACAAAAAAGACATCTAGGTTCAACCAGCAGGACTGTAAAATCTACATAATGGAAACTTCCTGGTAAACAAGAGTCGCTCGACAAATATCGACTAAGGCTTTTCCTCCCTGAGTCCTAATTTTAGAAGTAGATACAAAATCAACCACTAAATACAGAAAAATCACTCATTCACTAAGTCACTCACCTCAAAATGTTGTTGACCTTTCCTGAAATCTTTCCAGTGAAAACAGATTATAAGATGACAGTATTCCAAAATTATTATTTCAGTTCTACATCTGAATAGGAATAGATCCTTGAATATTTTTTCTGTTGGTTTTTGCAAGTATAAAAATTTATTCATATTTTAAATGTAGTATCCTACTCTGGTACAGACACTCCTGGGCCAACTATCCCTACCCTTGAGGAGTTCCTAGTTCACTGGGTAAGCAAAAATATGAATAGCTACACACTAAGAGATAATAGCGCCACAATGGAGGCATGTATCCAACTCCATGGGAGCAATTAATGTGGCTTGAGGTGTTGGGGACTAGTTAACAAAGGAGGTGACATTTGAGTTCAGTTTCAAGAGGTGAGTCAGTTTCTCCAAGAATTGATGAGCATTACAACATCAGAGTCAAATTACAAGGAGACTATCTGGATAAAATTATAACCACAAAAATGCCACATCAGAGAAGTTTCTCTCCTTCTGCTTTGTACAGATTTTTTATGCAGGACAAACAGTCGTGATAACTTTCAGGATTAATCTGCTAAAGTCATTCAGGAATGGTTTTACACAGCAAATTTTTGATATTTGCCCCAAAACGACCATTGTTTAGCACTTAAAATTCTGAACAATGCAAGTTTCCCTGTTGAGTGCTCATATATAATAAATGAGTGTTACATTAAAGATTGTTGAAGATTATAAGCCTTTTAGCATGTGTAAGAATGGTAGCTTTTAAAATATTGATGCATTTGTGCAAGTCACTTGTCTTGAGTTTTGCATTGGACTCAGAAAGGAAATGTCAAAGTTGGACAAATTTTAAATGAGCTCTTTATAAAAACTTTTAAAATACATAATGCTTTGAGATGAATTACTCTACTGAGTTTATCCTGGGTTTTAGCATATATGTAACTAAAACATGCAGAAACAAAATGGCAACTAAGACTTGAGAGAAAGTTCTAAGTTCAACTACTTGGGACTTAATCCACGTGTAACACATTTTCCTATTTTTTTCTCCAATCACTCTCCCTAAAACATCTATTTCCATGAGCAAATCTGACTATGACTCACATGGCACCTTCCACTCTCCTCTCCTGTGGCCCCTGTGCTTTTGTTGCTAACACATCCAGCAAACACTGGGAACTCCTGCCACAGCTGGTGACAAAGAATCCTCAGTGTGACAATGCTTCCAGGGCACAGTTGGGAGTCTTTCTTCCCTTCTTCTCTGGCTTACCCTCTCTAAGAAAGGGACTAAAGCAGGTTTTCTTGAGCATCAGTAATGGATGCTGTCAGAGGAACTTTCACTCAAACTTTTCTGTCTTCTTTCAAGAGTTAGAAATCAGTCATTGAGAAAAAGACCTGAGTGACAGCCACAAATCCCTTGCTCCAGTGACTAAAGTTTTGTTTGTGAGTCCAGGTTCTTGTTCCTAACTGTTTTGATGCTCTGCACAGGCCTCATCTAAGAAGTCTATGACTATCATAAAGGCAATCCATCATCTCATTTCCCCAGACAAAGCCAAACTTATCAGGACTTCAGAGACGCAACTGGTTGGAGATTATAAAATTTTTGTTCTATTTCTATGTACTTCAGTTTCTTGATAAAAATAACATAACCCTAATAATAAACATTGGTAGAAGTTAATGTCTACTTTTGTTTGGTTATAGATGAATGAATGAGACCTGTGTTAAAGCTATGAACTTTCCCCAGGGGAAAGTTTGTTAAAAATGGTCCATCTGTAAAAATTCTACAGCGAATTCACTTTTGTAACTTCAAACATATTTTCCATTTTCCTTAAGAATAGTAACAGCTAACATTGATATCACATTTCACAAAGTCTTTTCATTGTATATTTTCATCCAGTTGTTAAATATGCTTCAAAATAGCTATTATTGCGAATTAATTTTCCAAAAGAGACAATTAAGCAATCCATCCTACCTATCCTCACCCCATCTTCATAATAAATTTTACTTAAAGCTACAACTAAATCATTATTTTCTCCAGAAAGGCTTTCTTAGCAAGAAGGTAGTAGTCTCTGTTCCAAGGTAGCCAAAGCATGTACAGCACAGTGGGGACCGTGGGAGCCAGGGCCTCCTCGGCCACTCCCCTTAGCATTGAGCTAGTCCTCTCTTTTTCCCCAGTGAGTGTATATATGAGTAATATTATTTTTCAAACATACCTGGATATGAACAAAGGCAAAGAAGCAGCACCCTGGGGGAATGGTTAAGAGCATAGGTTTGTGAGGCAAATCTAGCTATATGATGTTGAGCAGTTGAAAAATCTCTGTGGGTATAACTTTACTCATCTACAAAATGGAGTCAACAGCAGTGAACAGTAAGAGACACTTAGCATCATGTGAAATAGTTCATCTGATGCTCACAATGGTGTAAGGTTGGCACTTTTTTTAATACACAGAGAGGAAACAGGCACAGGGAAGTGACACAAATAGGTGAAGACCAATGCCACAAGTACCCTAGCCACAGCCCTGCAGGGTTTACTGAGAGTTGCCGGTTCTGAACACTGTGTTTAACCAGTGACCTGCCTACCACCTCTTGCCCCAGCTACACACAGGAACTGGTATCCCCACCTTTGTATAACCACAGCAAGGGAAAGAGATGCTATCATACCTCTGTAGAAGGGATATCAGTTTTACTGCCACTGTTATTTTTCATTCTTGGTACTGGGGGTTGAACCCAGGACCCTGCATGTGTTAGCAAGGGCTCCATGCCTGCCCTTCATCCCAGCCACAGTCGCTCACTTTGTAGGGTGAATGCTGCCCTTGCTATGGTCCCACAAATCGGCTGGCCAACCGGAAACTACACTCTGCCATAACTGGAAATGTGTGGTGAGCAAAGTTCTGCAACTGATGCCACTGCAGGGAGGAGGGAGGTCAGCTAGAGATAATCACTAGGTCTTGCAAGGGATGACTGGTGCCTAGAGAAGCTGCTCAGGTGAGCCCCTGCCTGCTGGAGCCTGTTGAAGCCCATCCTCCCTGTGCAATACAGGAATTGTGATGCATTTCTCACAGGACAGTCATGAAAACTCAACGAGGTAACATGTACAAGGTGCCTTTGCAACGGGGCCTCTTGGTTAGTGTTAGCCCCTCTGACACACTCTTTCTACTCAGTGTTTAAAGCTAAGGTAAATACTTTGAGTGTGGAAGATATGGGTAGTTTTTCATAATGTCAGATCCAACCTAAAAGAAAATTCTGTGTTTGCAGAGTTCTATCCCTCTGGATTACCAAGCAGATCTGAAATTTATTAACCTTTTCAGTCATTTGTGAGCACCAGTGTAAGAAGCCTTTTTTGAATAACCAAGAAACTTTCTCCTTCTGGCAGACAAATAAAAGGAGCCCAGGTGTTAGGGATTTAAAATGCATTACCCCCACTACTGACTTTCTGTAGATGGTGTCAAGTATTTGCTCTTTCAAACTATGTGCCATTTATAGAGTATAAAAAAAGAGAGAGGAAAATGAACAGAGACGATAAAGGAACTTCAGGCAAAATGAGGTCGGAAACTTGGGTGCTAACCATGGTGCAGAGCAGAGGAAGGAGAATCCCATTGCTAACCAACTCGTGGCCTTATCTTCCCTTTTCTTAAAAATAGGGCTTTTTCTTGTCCACAGTGAATTGACGGAACAATATCTGGGGTTCCATAACATCACTGTGTATCTATTTGGAGCCACTAACGCATATGTCTTTGTGACAAAGTTGTGCGACTGTGTGTGTGTGTCTTCATTTTGCTTGGTATTGAACCTAGGCCCTTCATACTGAACTATATCCTCAGCCCTTTTTTCATTTTTTAATTTGAGACAGAGTCTTACTAAGTCTCTAATTTGGCCACCACAGGCTCTAACTTGCAATCTTCTTGCCTCAGCTTCCCAGCATACTGATTACAGGTGTGTATCACCAAACCCTGCTTGGGGTGGCCCTTAAACACTAAATACACAATCTTCACAACCACCAAATTCTCTATAACTGTTTCTAAGAAAATGTCCACATCTATTCTCTCAGGCTTATCTTTAATAAGCCTACTAAGGATTTTGTTTTACAATAAGAATGTGAATAATTAATTCATTTTTTTTTGCAACTCATGTATAAAGCAAAAGAGGCTATTTATTTGAAGTAAAACTAAACTAATTTCAGTTACTAATATTAATAGCTTCCATTTGGGTGGGTGCTGTCTATGCCAGGCACCACGCTAGACTCTTAGCATTCACGGGACCCTTTCTATAGCTGAAGCAGTTGGGGAATGGGAGGTTAAAAAAATTGGATGGGGGCCACAGAGTCCAGGATGGAACTAGGAGTCAAATCCAAGCCATATCCAAATGCTGAACTCTTGACCTCTGCCCTTCGATTTGCTTTAGGAACTTTCAGTGGCTGTCACCTCCTCATCAAGACTGCTCTCTTCTTACATGAAATAAAGGAAGAAAAGAGCCCATGGGAATCACTAGAACTAAGAAACGGCTTCAGTTGTTATGCATAGGAGGATTGTATTGCAACAAAGCCCTTCAATCTTTGTACACAAGGAGCTCCTGGTGTACCATGAAACCACTCTAACCCTCAGGTATTACTTTGGAAAGACTTCTGTAATTTCAGAGTTTAATAATATGAAATTAAACCCAGAATCCTCAAACAAACCCATTTCCAAACTACAACAACCCTGGAAAAGAGCACTTCTATTACATTTGAGACCATTACGCATCCATTTCTGTGCAGGGGAAATAGACGCTTTTGTGTTGGAACAAATACAAAACATCAGTACATTTTCACCCAGTACAATTTCCTAAACTCTTTTTATCCAATTTCCCAATTTTGTCAGATCTCTGAGACTGAGATAAAGCTTCCTCTTAGCCCAGTTTCTTTTTCACCCTAACTCTGCAACAAAATTACTCCTAGGTTTTATGATCAACCTATTTCTTAGATAGAATTTGGGTTTACTTCACCACAGTGTCAAAAAGTACAAAGAAATGTGACAAACAGAAAAACTTCTGTTATTTTTTTAAAAAGCACTGCATATTTATGCCATTTTGTTCAAAATGTGAGTGTACACATTCTGAGTAATATTTTTTTTTTGAGACAGGGTCTCACTCTGTAGCCCAGGCTGCTCTTGAACTCACTACGGAGCCCAGGCTGGCCACAGACTCAAGGCAATCCTCCGGCCTCAGCCTTCTGAGTGCTGGGATTACAGGCATGTGCCACCACACGCAGCTTATGTGGTGCTGGGCAATCAAACTTGGGTACTAAGAGCTTTGACCACTGAGCCATTCCTCCAGCTCCTGTGAGTGATAATTAAACAAAAATCTATAAAGAGGACCTACTGACAGATTGAGAAATCTCTTTACACACCACACGCAAAAGATATTTGCAACAGCTGAAGAGATCAAGCAACTTTAAAAAAAGAAAGAAAATTCTTCTTCTTTTCCCCAGTCTTACATGGTAACAATTGCAAATACCACAATTTAAAAAGATTTCATATTTTCTAAGCACAAGGGAATGTTTTCAACCTTTAGCCAACTGTTTTTTAAATCCTCAGTTAAGCACATTTACTATAGATACATGCAATTACTACTTACCAGATATTCTATAAGATGTCACTAGGGTGCTAGAATAAATAAATACATGTGTAACGAACCTCAAGAAACTTTCAGCATTGTAGGGGAAGAAATGTGTTTACATGCTATAATATAAAGAAGTGTGTGATGGGTGCCACAAAGAAAGCTGCAAAGCATCATGGGAACTCAGAGGAAGGTGAGACCATCTCTGCACAAGGGGTTGGATCAGAAGATGGCAAGCAGGTCACTTTCAGGTTTGTGAAATACCCCATAAAAAGTAACACTTATTGAGGACACAATCCCCCTTAACATGAACTTAACATGCCATACCAGATATAGCTAGAATGAGTGCTTGAGAACATGTCGCAATCGGAAAGCCAGGCCCAAGGGCTTGGAAATCATCATTAGAAAACTGCTGATTCACCAGATGTCATCAATAGTTCATACTTTACCTGCTTTGCCTACTTGAAATATCTCACGTTAAAGTTTTATTGGAACATAATTAACATAGGAGTAATGATGTTCTTAATACATGAAGTGTGATGCTTTGCTACATATACTCAGCCATGATACACGACCACAATCAAGGCAATGAGTCTACCCATCACTGCCCAAAAGCTTTCCTCATGCCTCTGAGCAACCTTTCCCACTTGTCCCATCCCCAAGCAATGTCTCATCTACTTTCTGTCACTAGGGCTAGTAGCATTTTCTTATCAATGGATTCATACAGCATAGACACTTTTCAGTTGGACTTCATCCATTCAGTGAAATTTTTCAGATTCATGTTGCCAATAGTTCGTTTCCTTTTAGAACTGAATAGTATTCCATTGTCTACGTGGACTACAATGTGTTTATTCTTCACCTTGAAGGACAATTAACATTGCTTGTAAGTTTTGGTTCCTGCAAATAAAGCTGCTATGAATACTGACATATAAGTCTTCATCTGAATACATGCCTTTGTTTCTTGTAGGTCAGCACATATGAGATGGCTGGATCATAGAGCAGGTTTAGGGTTTTTTTTTTTTAACTGCCAAACTGTTTGCCAAAGTGACTGACCACTTTACACTCCCATCAGCAGTGTAAGAGAATGCCAGTTGTTTTTTATTCTTATAAACATTACAGTCCCTTTTTTCATTTTAGACATTCTAATGGGCTTGTAATGATATTTTATACAGCTTTAGTTTGTATTTCCCCAATGACTATCAGTGTTAGACACATTTTTGTTCCTTTTTTGCTATTTTTATAGTTTTTCCATGAATTGCCAAATTTATAGTCTATGTAAAAGTTCTTTATCATGTCTATAAATTGTGAATATTTTCTCCCAGTATTGGGCTTATATTCTTATTTTCTTAGCAGTGTTTTCTAAAACCGTAAGTTCTTAATGTAAATGAAATGAAATTTATCATATTTTTCATGGATCATGCTTTTGATGTTTCACCTAAGAAATCTTTTCTACCTAAAAGTCATAATGACTGTTTCCTATGCTTTTTTCTAGTGTTACAGCTTTCCATTCAGGTCTACAATCTATTTGCAATTTATTATTTTGTAGATAATACAAGGTATAGATTGAGATTTGGTTGCATATGAATAGTCAATAGCTTCAGCACCATTTGTTTTAGAAAAACAAAGTGAAACAGGGGTAGGGTGGGGGAGGAGGGAGGGATGTAGGGTGGGGGAGGGACAGAAAGAGAGTGGGAAAGTCCTTGTCACCTTGACAAGATACGTATGTGCACAAAATGCTCAACTCCATTGTAAACCTTAAATTTTGCACATTTACATATCAATAAAATGGGAAAAAATATTCTTGTTATACTGAGTTGCATTTATACCTTTGTCAAAAATCAACTGACCAGACAAGGAGCATAAGCCAGTGGTTACAGTGCTTACCTAGCAAGCAGGAGGCCTTGGGTTCAATTTCCCAACACCACAAAAGCCTGGCATGATGGCTTATGCCTGTAATCCCAGCACTCAGGAGACTGAGGCAGAAAGATTGCTATGTATGTGAGGCCAGTCTGAGCTACATAGTGAGATTAGGACCAGCTTGGGCTACAGACTGAGACCTTGTCTCAAAAAAAAAAAATCAATTGACCACATATGTGTGGTCTATTTCTGGGCTTTTTATTCAGTTCTACTGATCTATTTTTCTCCTGATGCCAATGCCACACTGTCCTCATCATTAAGTGTTATTATAAGCCTTGTTCTCAGATAGTTTAAATCCTATTATTCTGTTGTTTTATTTCAAATTACTTTAACTATAGCAGGTGTTTTTGTAGTTCCATATAAATTTTAAAATAAGCTTGTCAAATTCTATGACCCCTCCAAGAAAAACTGCTAGGATTTTGATTGGGATTTCATTGAATTTATATAGTAATTTGGAGAAAACTGCTATCTTAATGGTATTGATATTAATGGTATATCTCTCTGTTTTGGTCTTGTTTTGTCTCTCTCTCATCAATGTAGTTTCTGGTGAACAGGTCCTTCACATTTTTTCAGACTAATCTCAAAATACTTCTGAAGCTAAAATAAGCAGTTGTTACTTCAGTGTCTGCTAGTCATTGCTGATATAAAGCAATACAATTGATTTTTATGTATGATCTTGTACACTACATCCTTGCTAAGACCTCTTACTAGCCCTAGAAACTACTTTTGTAGATTGCATTGTGTTTTTTAAATAAATTATCATGTTATTTGAGAATAAACAGAATTTTACCTCCTTTCCAATCTGCATATTGTTACATCTTTTTTCTTGCCCTACTGCAAGAAAAGTTTGACTCTAAATGGCCAGAGGTCCCTCCAAACTCCATGAGTTTCCTGACTCATCATGGCCACCAAAGTTGGAGAAAATTCTTCCCAAGTAAGTGGAGATAGGTCCTCTTCAATATTGTAGAAATTATGAAAACCCCAGAAACCTCTGTCTAAGTCTCTTAAATTAGCCCTTCCATAAACTTGGTCTCTGGTATATTTGTGCTTACACACAATTATGCACCTCATACCAATGTCTCTGCAGTATGACACTGCAATATGATGGTGGTTCCATAAGATTATAATGGAACTAAAGAATTCCTATCAATTTGTGACACTGTGACCAACACACCATGTAATACACCACTCAAGAATTTGTGGTGATGCTGGAATAAACAAACCCACTTCACTGCCAGTAGTAAAACCACAGTACACACAATTATGTACAGCACATAGAAACTGATAATGAACTACTATGACATATGTGTACTATATTATGCTTTTTATCATTATTTCAGATACATTCTTTCTACTTATTAAAAAAAAAGGTAACCATAAAACAGCCTCAGGGAGGTTCTTCAGGAATTCCTCTTCAGGAAAGCATTGCCATCATAGGACACCATGGCCCCATGAAGACACTCCAGTGGGACAAGATGTGGCAATGGAGGACAGAGATACTGATAGTCCTGACCTGTGAAGGCCTAGACTAACGTACATCTTAGTTTTTAACTTTTTAAAAAAGTAAAACATAAAAAGTTATAATAAAAAACTTACAGAAAAATAACACAAAGAAAATATTTTTGCACAGATATAAAATGGGTGTTTTAAGCTAAACATTATTACATGAGTTAAAAAAAAATTATTTTTGAGACAGAGTGTTGCTCTGTAGCCCAGGATGGTCTTGAACTCACTACGGAGCCCAGGCTGGCCTTGGATTCATGGCAATCCTCCTGCCTCAGCCTTCTGAGTGCTGGGATTACAGGCGTGCACCATTATGCCCAGTTTATGTGGTGCTGGGGAATTGAACTCTGGTACTTAGCACTTGACTTTGCACTTACTAGGCAAGTGCTTTAACCACTGAGCCATTCGTCCAGCCCCATGAGTTAAAAATATTTTAAAAAATCAAACATTTATAGAGTAAGTCTAATTTATTATCAAAAAAGAAAAAAAGCTACATGTACTGGGCATGCCTATAACCGCAGCTACTCAAGGGGCTCGCGCAGAAGATCACAGGACCGAGGTTGCATGGGCAACTCAGCAGGATCCTATCAATGAATAAAAGTTAAGAAGGGCAGAAGATGTAGCTCATGCAGATCAGGGTTGTAGCACCTGCCTACTACATGCAAGGGCTTGGATTCAATCCCCAGCACAGAAAAAAAAGAAAAACTTAATAAATCTAACAGAGCTTAAGCATACAGAGTTTATGGTCTGGACTTGAGAAGTGTAGAGTAACACCCAAGGCCTTCCAATTCACTCACCACTGGTTCACTCACTGACTCCCAGAACACCTCCCAGTCTTGTAGCTCCAGTAAGTGCTCCACACAGGTTACCGTTTTTAATCTTTTCACATAATCTTTTACTCAATTTATTCTATGTTTAGATACACAGAACTTATCATTGTGTTATAATCGCCTACAATGACGTGCAGCACAGGTTTGCAGCTTAGGAGTATGAGACCATACCATACATCCTAGGGGTGCACTAGGCTTTCTTGTCTACTTCTCTGTCTTTGGTATTTTGTTTTATGCAGTACTGGGATTGAACCTAGGGAGTACCGAACTACATTCCCAGCCCTCTCACTTTTTTACTTCAAGACAAGTTCTCTGTTAAATTGCCAGGCTAGCTTGGAACTTGTGGTCCTCCTTCTTTAGCGGCTGGCATTACAGGTATGTGCCGCCACACCCAGCACACCCAGGTTTGTGGTAAGTATGATTTACACACAGAACAAACAACATACCCCTGTAAGCTCACTTCAACTAGTACTTTCTGGAGATGTCTCCATTCTAGCTCATGTGCTATGACAGAAATCCAATCAGAAATCAGCCCTCTCTAATGTCATCTAATCTCCTGTGTTACTTTTTACTCAAAAGGAACTGATATCTTTTGTCAAACAACTTCAAATAGGTCCTTCTTAATCCACTTGATGTTTTGCTATTAATTTTAAACTTTAAAAAAGAAAAAGTCAACAATTATAACAAAAAAATATGATATTGGTACAAAAACAGACAGGTTGACCAAAGGAACAGAATAGAGGATCCACAGACTACCTCAAGTGCCTTCAGTTGTAAGATCTTTGACAAAGGAGCCAAAAAGGTATACTAGAGAATGGACAGTCGCTTTGATAAATGATGCCAGGAGAGCTGGTTACCCACATGCAAAAGAATGAACCTGTACCTACACCTATGGCCATGTACTAACATCAAATCAAAGTGGATCAAAGACCTAGGTATTAAATATTGAATTTCCTGGAGAACAAAATAGGCAAAACTCTTGAGATACAGGTGTGGACAAAGACTTTCTCAATAGGTTCTCATAGAACACCTGATGCAAAAGAAATAACCCCAAGAATCAACAAATGGGATTATATTAAATTACAAAGCCTCTGCATAACAAAGGAAAAAAGTAACAGAGTAAAGAGAGAATGAACAGAATGAGAAAAAAATTTTACCACCTGTGCCTCAGACAGGAGGCTAATAACTAGAATATACTAAGAACTGAAGAAAAAGAGAATCTTCAGAATCAAAGATACAATTTTAATATGTGGAATACAAATGAATAGACCATCCTCAGGAGAAGTAGTACAAATAGCCAGCAAATACATGAAAAAATGTTCAACATCCTTATCCATTACAGAAATGCATATCAAAACAACACTAAGATACCATATTACTCCAGTGGGGATGGCTTATATCAGGAACTCAAAAAACAACAGATGCTGGTGAGGATGCAGGGAAAAGGAACCATTCTAAATTGCTGGTGGGACTGTAAATTGGTACACCCACAATGAAAAGCAATATGGAGATTTCTCCAAAAACTGAAAGTAGATATTCCATTTGACCCAGCAATACCTCTTCTGGGTATCTTTCCATAAGAGTTAAAAGCACCATGCAACAGCAGAGACACATGCATACCAAAAGATAACTAAGAATAGCTAAATCATGAAAGATGCCAAAATATCCATCAATAGATCAGTGGATTAAAAAATATGTTATGTATACACAATGCAATAATACTCTGCCAAAAGGCTATCAGACACAAATCATTTGTGGGTGAATGGTCACAACTTAAGACCATCATGTTTAGTGAAGCAAATCGGACTCAGAAAATTAAATATCACATGGTTTCTATAATATGAGAAACCCGGAATATCAATAAATAATAGAGTCAAATAAGTGAGATATTGGGAGTCAGTAGGCAGAGCCATGGGGTGGGAGAGCAAGAAAGGGGGCAGAGAAAGTGAATGTGAACTTGTTGCGATATATATGTGCATAAAATTCTCAAGTGTAATAACCATTATGTATCTCATATACATACTAATAAAAAAGAAAATGTCATTATACTACTCACTACTTCCTTGAAGACTTCTCAGACTTTATGCAAATGTACTCCTTTTCTTTTTTTTTTACAACCTCCTAAAGGATACTATTTGTCAATAGAGAACAAAAATTCTGTTTCATACTTTCTCTTGGACAGTGGTAGTTTTTGGACTGACACTTACTTTAAAAAGATAATCCAAGAAATTCTTTCCAAGTAAAAGGATATCTACTCTAAGGAAATTTGTAAATTCTAACACTAGGACAAAAAGCTATTGACAACTCTGAATTACAATTTACCCTACTTTCTAAAAATTATGCCTTTGCTTCGATGGGCACCCTTTTACAGAAGCTTTTTCAAAGGTGGGAAAGGGAGATTAACATACCAGCTACTTGAAAAATAATTTGGTGAGAGTTGGAAAGAATGTCAAGTCAGAAAGACTGTCATTAGGCTACTGCAATAATTCAATTCCTATATAATAAAAACATATCTGAGAGATAATAATAATTATCATGGGAAAAGTGTACTGTTATAAAAACAAGAGGGAGGGGGAGTCTAAGTCAGACAATCTTGGAGAGAATTGCAACACATCTTCAGAATAAAATGGTCACTACACATGATTGGGACAATGCTAGGTGAGAAAGTTATTAGGTAAGTGGTGAATAACTTGACGTTTGTTCAAAAGGTGAGCGGCAATAAATATTACTGAAACAATAGGCTGGGGATATAGTTCAGTGGTAGAGTGTTTGCCTAACATGTGTGAGGCCCTGGGAATAATTCCTAGAACCAGGGCAGGGGGACAAGAAGATTATAAGATAATCAGGGAAACTGTGGGTTTTTTTTTTTTTTTTTCTCTTTTAAGATAGGGTCTCACTCTGTAGTCCAGGCTGGTCTTGAACTCACTATATAGTCTAGGATGGCCTAGAACACACAGCAATCCTCCTACCTCAGTCTCCCAAGGGCTGAGAATACAGGTATGCACCACTACTCCCAGCTATTATGCAGTGCCAGGGGACTGAACCCAGGATCTTGTGCTTCCTAGGCACGTGCCCTACTCGTTGAGCTACACCCCCAGCCCAGGAAACCTGGGCTCTGATGACACTGCCAGTCACTGTGAGGCAGTGGCAGACATAAAGACCCTAAGCCTAATCCACTAGCTCTGTCTCTTCCTCTTTCCTACTCTAAAGAAACCCGATTTAGTCTGCGCATCAGCAGTATCATAAGCTTCGCAGAAGAAGAGGCTCAAACTCAAAGGGAAATTCTTGTTAACCTAAGCCACTCACATGTCCAAGTTCCAGAGTATGCCACAATCTGACCAATGAGGCACGCAGGATTCAGAATCATTCCTAAAGGGAACCACACAGGAAGTAGTGACCATTCCTTCCATTAGGTTTTGTTGGGTCTGCATCGGACCTCAGAAACAGCCGCAAGCCTGCGAACGCTGTGCTCAGAATGACAGCGCCAGAGGACAGCGCAGCCCCTTGTTGTCACTGAAGTGCTACATTAATCAGCCCTAGCACTGCCTCGCGTGACATTGCATAGTACCTCCTCTTACGGAATATCACAGACTTGAGCAACTGCATCAGGATTTCTATTATTTGAAGCTGAAATCCATCCTTACTGACGGAGCAGCCCAAATCTATTTACTCAGCACACTATTATTTTCTTCACCGTAAACTGAGAGTGGTGTCTTTGAGAACTGTTCCAGCGTTCATCATCCATGATTTTATTATTATAGACTGAAATGGAGCAGTCTGGTAGAAAGGAAACTCGAGCAACTAGAGAAAAGTTAAAGCGAAATTACAGACATAGAATCTAAGAAGCATGAGTTACGGACCTGGAGGTAAATGAACTCCCCACACGGGTCTTTCTTATTGCTACACAAGTTAATACCACACTGTTTTATCTTTATAATATTCTGCATATTTAGCATCACTGACATTTTCTATCAGCAAATTAAAGCACAAACATTAAAAAGTACAACGTCACAAGGCTTAGGAACTTTCAACATTTCAACAGCATCACATTTCCAGACAGGCTAAGAAGAATGCAGACAAAGAAAAGGTCGCGTATTTGATGAGGAGGAGGTTCTCATCATGTTCAAGATAGCCATTTCAAGACAGAAGGGAAAAACAGGGGATTACAAGGGGGATATCAAGGAAGTGAGGATGACTTTTATCAAAGGTTCAACGAAGAAAAGGGAAAGGCAAAATGGTACTTCAAGGGGTCAGAAAATTTAAGTAGTTTATTTTTTAAAAGTAGTTTATTTTTTTGTCCCCAAGGTAGAAAACAGCTAACTATATTGAGGGGCAGGGGGAGTGAGATTGTGGAGCACAGAGCAGCAGCCACAGGACCATGCAGGAGCAGTAGGACCCAGATGTCCAGCAGGGACCAACTTCTCGCCATCCCTCTGCTTAGCTGCTCCCCAGCCTCCGGCCAAAGCACGGACGCTGAGAGCCGATCGATGGCCAGACTGAGCTGATGTAATCACTGACACAAGGTATTAAATAATGAATGAATGCTATTTCTTTTATGCTTTTTTAAAATAGCCTTTTATGAAAGAACTACTGGAAAAAGACCAACTTGTCTTTCCTAGGTTTATTTTTAAAATGCATAATTAATACAGAAGTATCACTGTACATACGGTAAAAACCAACACTCATCTCATTCTTCTCACAGAGTATGAACTATGAAAAAGAAAAAAGGAAAAAAAAACCCTAAAATAGAATGTCATTATCATGGGCCCCAAAGAGCATTATGAAATTACCTACAACCACATTAGAGAGAACAGGAAAAATATTATTAAAAAAAAGATTTTATACTGGTCCACAAGAGCACTGTGAAATTACCTAGATCCACATTAGAGAGAAAGTTCAAATAGAATAATACTATTTAGCATTTAGCCAGAACTTACTATATTGCCAGCCCTATCATAAGCACTTCTAGCACAATGTCGTACTGAATACTTGGTATACCTTATGAAATAGATGCTATTAATTTTATGCCAAAGAAACTCAGACTCAAGGAGCAGTTATATACCCAAGATCTAACTATTGTGCTATTATACACCAGTTTTCATGAATCAAGAGATTAGTTGGAGGTTAACAATGTGGAAGAAAGTCTAGGTACCTCCTAGTCTCATGGCAGCCATGCGAGGTGTCTGTTCTTGCTGCCCCTATTCAAGATAAAATGTTAAGGGTCAGAAAATCAGCCATACGATGCTATGGCCCAGACTGTCAAGAAATCTGCTCTGTTGCCTACAAAGCTGTTAGAAAATAAAGTCGAGGGAAGTCTCTTTAATTTAAAAATGGCTTTACAGGATCATGTAACATATCCAGCAAGTATGAGCTAAATCCCCAATTCTCTGAAAGGAATAAAACATAGTATAAATTTCCAAGGATGAACATATTGCCTCTGGCACATAAACTCAGAATCTCAGAAGTTAAAAATCTTTTGAGACAAAAATTGAATACTAGTTATGAGATGCTAAAGTGTGATATGTTTAATACTTTTTCCCTTTCTAAAAGAGTCAGTAGTTAATGTTCCAAGGAGAAGAACTTTTTTTTTCTATAGTGAAATTCACTATTAACTTCCAAGGATGCAATGGCAGGCCTTTAAAAGGTCCTGGCTCATCAGTTTTCAGAATTCAAAGTAATAATGCAAATAACCCAACATGGTAAAATGTCTTTTAGCACACCGATGTCATTGTAGAACGGAGAGAGATTACATTAGAAAAACATTCTGGAGTCATACCATCTTGGTTTGAATGTAGGCACTGTCCTTCCCTTACCCACGTGATTGCTGGGGATTCTGTTACCCTCTCTGCCTCATACCCAGTCATACAATGGGGACACAATGCTGACCAAGTGGGTTATGCAAAGCCTGGCACGTGGGAAGCACTGCATAAATACAGTGATTCTTACAGATTTGGATGTTTGTAAATCACCCCTTGTGGTGGCCATGTTCTCTTTGTCTCTCACTCAGCTGAGCAAATAAAGTCACAGCTTTTTCTTAAAGCCTGGTTTTCAGCATTGTCCTGGAGCTGGCACCACTGCCTCTTCTTCCCTCTCTTCCTCCTTTTTTCTTCTCCTAATTTCCCGTTCCTCCTCCTCTCCTTCTTGCGCAGTGTCACTTACAGCTGTCATGTTCACAAAATGGCCCATGTCCTCATGAGCTCCTGGGACATCCTTGCAGGGAATATCCACTTGGGAGCTTTGCTCAAGCTGTCCTGCCACCCAGACCCACTACCCCGCTTACACAGCCCAGTCACAAATGAAATCATAGGACCCCTTCTTTTGAAAATATGAGGAATTTCAAGAAGGCAGCAGCAAAACATTAACATTAACCCAAGTGTGCAGCCACACTAAGCACAGCCACATGCCTCTGAAGACAGACCTACTCAGTACTATTTCTTTTTGGTAACTGACAGCTCTCCATCTTCACTCAGTTATTTATTGGAATATTTATTTTTAACACCACCTTATCCAGGAAAATATTTCAGGTAAATCTGTTTCTTATAGAAAACATGTGAGAATCAACATGTTGTAGGAAATCCAACTTTTTATTTCAGGACAGGTATTTACTATGTCATTATATATAGCTCCTCCCCTTGAGTGTGGAAAACCAGGTAAGCTCTGAATTCAAAAAGATTCCTTCTTCCTTGTTTTGATTCTCCAGCACCACTTAAACTGGGTGTGGTGGGACACACCTATAATCCCAGCACTAGCAGAACTAAGGCAGGAGGATGGCCAGGAGTTAGAGGTCAGCCTGGGCTACATAGGAGCTCAGGACACTGTGGGCTACAGAGCAAGACTCTGTCTCAAAAAAAAATTAAAATTAAAAAGATTTATTCTGTTCAATGATAAGCACAGAAATCTTTTTAAAGGTCTTATGGTTGCTATGTGCAAATTCCTAAACTGTCATATAATAGCCTTCACAACCTGATCCCAATCTACTTCTCAGGTGTATCCCATACAGCCTATTTTCCCCCTAATTTCCAATCAACAGTATACCACATTTTTTTTATGCTTCAACATAGTCAATAAACATTGACCAGGCCCTTGTGGAAGATAGGGCATTGTGTCATGGATTGAGGAATCAAAAAAGGAATCAAAAGGAATCAAAAAAGGATGGAATCCTTTCTAACTCAAGGAGCTCACAATCTAAGATAAAGAAAGGGAAACTGTAAATGAACAATTGCTTTAAAGACAGTTTAGCAGGGCCAGGATAGATACTTATGCATATGCTTTGTGAGAATGCAGAAGGGCACCCACTAGCAAAGACATAAAAAAGGCTTCCTGGAAGAAGTAACACTTGAGATGACTCTAACTGAGGCAGTAATTTGAAATAGTGCGCATTTTCTTGAGTCTCACTTCTTGGGCTCAAAGCCCAACTCCAGCAGTATACCTGTTTCTTACTTGGGTAACACTGACTGACTTAACCTCTCTTGGTTTTCTTATCTACAAAATGACACTCCTCTTTCATAAAGTTATTGTTGTAACATTAAATGAGATGATCAATGCCAATGCTAATGCATAAATGTTTTTACAACATGTGCCTTTATATTAACTGTCAGCCAAGTGAAAAAGGAAAGAATGGACATTTCCTATAGAGAAAATGGTACAAGCCGAAACCTAAAGGCACAAAAGAATGTGGTGTGTTTCCACCAATGTATGTTTCAGCAGAACTGTAGCCTAAAGTAATAAGTGGGAATTTGGCACCTTTCTAAAAAATAGATGGGAGTTGCTCCTATAATTTTCTGTAACTACCACACCTACTTATCAGAAACCTAAGAGTCATCTTAGACTCTTTCCCTTCACTCAACTCCATGTTCAATTAATAATCACCAAGTTCTGCAGAAGAGCACTTCTCTACTAAGTGTAATGAGGTCCAGTTTGCACTTCCTATCCATCTAAAATGCAATGAAAATGAAGGATTAGAGAAAATGAAATGAAAAGCAAAGACCTCAAGATAAAAGTCAAGTTTCTCTTATAAAAGTGTCCTTCAACTTGCTACAGAGTTTCTAAATTATTGCTCTCAATTTTTGTACTTATCTTATAACAGAATAGTAACAAACAGTTCACAGGTTGTCTCAGCCCATCAACCATAGTTTGACAATCTTTGCTACTAAAAAAAACAGATGTAATTTGACCTATGATTGAGTTATATCCAATAAATCCACTGTACGCTGAAAATACCCGGTAAACAACACATTTAATACAATGAACTGGCCTAGTGTCACAGATCAACAACTGTACACAGTACTGTCTCCGTTGTTCATCCTCTTGATTGGTGGCTGACTATGAGCTACAGCTTCCTGTTGCTGCCCTGTGTCACAAGACAGTATCATACAGAAAAGATCCAAATTCAAAATCTGAAGCACGGCTTCTACTAAACGACATTGTTTTCACAATACTGCAAAAGTAGAACTATCACAAGTCAGGGACTGTGTGTGTCTCCTTAGCATTTCTAGAACACACCCCATTTGCTTTCCCTCATCAAGACTTTAGGCTTTCCTTTCCTCTAAAGTGGCCTTACTGACTCGTGTCTCTTACACCTCCCACCCACCTTGCACTTCACAGCCAACTCAGTTTTTTTAAGTCCCAAATTTACTTCTTATTCTGCTACCTAAAACATGGCAATTATTTCCCATGGCCTCCAGGACAGACTCTGGGATTTCATATCTGGTCCCTTCCTCCCTCTCCACATGACCACACATTCCTGCCCTGCCCCACCATGCACACACATGTGTACACACACACACATCTTAAACTCTATTCCATAGGAGTATCAAGTGACACACACATACAAAAACACTACTTCCTGTGTCACACCTGTATGCCTTTGCACGTTAATGTCTCTACCTAAGTCGGGTCTAAATGACAGGCCTTTCTCTAGTGTATCCAGAAGGTGACAAAGAAAAGGAGGAGCTACTTCCCTTGTGAAGATTCAGTTCAAAGGTCATATCCCTGATCCCATCTGTCTTCACAAACCCTGTTTCAGACACCAGAAATACATTCTTCTGTGTACTCGCTGCACCCTGCACATTTAGCATTCGCCACAAATATTTACGTCCATTTCCCTTACTAAACCTTTAAGTTTCTCTTGCACAGACATCCTACCTAAATTATGATTAGCTCCCTAGCACTCAGCCCACAAGATTGTCAGCAGGCTGTGGGTATCTGTGAAAGGAAAGAAGGAAGGAAAGAAGGAAAGAAGGGAGGGAGGGAGGGAGGGAGGGACAAAGGGAGGGAGGGAGGGAGGGAGGGAGAGGGAATAGGGCAAATAATGAAAAAAATAAAGTGGAAAATGTACAAGAACCAATTCATAAAGTGCCTTCATGTCCTACAGAGGAATTTGGACTTTATCTTAAAGATGATCAGATTCTTTTATACAGCACTATAAAAAATCTCTAATTAGACTTTTGAAAGATGAGACTGGCAAAAGTACAATGAATGGATTGAAGGTTGGAGGAAACAAATGAGCTAGAGAGAGAGGAAACTACAGTAGCAGTACAGAAGAAATTGGGGAAGAGATGGAAAGAAGAAAATTGATTCAAGAGAAGCCAAAGGGTCGAACTATGAAAGCTTTATCGATCAGTACAATTGGGGAGGGTGATTTCCAGATTTCTACCTTGAATCACCGGTGCCAATCATTGACTCGAGGAATAAGAACAAGGAGCAGGCTTTGGAGGGGAAATGACGTGAGAGTTCTTTGCTTTCTGCTAAGTGTCTGCTTCAAAGCTTTAATCCTTCTCAAACTTTCCAGCAGACTCCAAACAAAGAAACTTAGCAGTCACTCTTACAGGGAAAAGAGCAGGCATCAGGCAAGAATCTCTCCACCTCTCTCTGTCTGCTAACTTTTCTATGTCGTCCAGCCTCAATTTATAGGGGTTCTCCTCAGTTCTCCCCAGTTCAGCCGTCCAGAACCTCAGCTCCAAATGACAAAATCTTCCTACATGCAGAGCACCTGCCTCTCCACTCTTTCCACAGCAGTTTTCAAATGCCCTGACCTTAAGAACCCCCCTCTATGCAGGCATTGTAGTGCACACCTGTAACCCCAGCACTTTGAGATGCTCAGGCAGCTGGGTCACAAGTTAAAGAACAGCTGGGAAACATAGAAACTTAGTGAGTCAGCAAGACCCTGTCTCCAAATTAAGAATAAAAAGAAGGCTGGATTTGTAGCTCAGTGCAAAGACACTGGATTCAAATTCCAGTATGGGGCGGGGGGGAATCACAGGGAGGGGAGGCTGCCTTCTACCTATTACTTGCTTTTCTTTACAAAGGTTCTTTTAGGTATGAACAGTATAGTCTACCGCTTATGGTAGAGTATCATTATTAAAATGCAAAAATGTACAGATATGTATAAAGACAATACAGAAATATCCCTGGTTAAGCTTGCCAATATATTGCTGCATTTCTTTTTAGTAACTTTTCTCTGCATGTGCATGAATGCATAGACGTCTATTTTATAAATACTTTTTCATTTCAAATTATATGAGAAGTATTACACCATGTTAATTTTTTAATTTCATTAACACAACATTAAAGAATGTATAGAGTCTATTGCCTGGAGATGCCACAATATGCTGAATCATACCTTGCTATTAGATGTCTACTGTCCTTTGCCCATTCAACTACTGGACTCTTAAAATTGTTTCTTATTAATTTTAAGGGTTCTTTAGATATGATCAGTATTAAATCTTACTGTCAAGTTTACTGAAAATATTTCCTTTTTGGTTTATCCTTTAAGTTTGTTTTGGAGCTTGGATGCTTATAGAGCAGGAGGGTAGTGCAGAGTCATTTTTGTTTTTATGTATTCAAATCTCTTAATAATTCCTTTGAGACTTATCCCATTGCTATTACACTCAAAAAGTTCTTTTCCAGCCAGCCACTGAGTAATTATTCATTTACATCATTACATTCCCAGTGCTGTTCTCAAGTCCTGGCTGCGAAACGAAGATGAAAACCCTTCATTCTCTAGAACCCTCTAGACAGTGAGGGGGCAGGAATACACACAGACAAATATAACTAAACAAAGGAAAACTGCTCCTCCAAGCTAACAACGACTCATGACTAGCGAAGGTTCCATACAGGCTCAACTACTACTGTACTTGTCTCCAGGTTTTATCACCATTTATTAATTTGGCTCCACTTAACACATGCATAAAATGGTGCAGTTTCTAGAAATACATGAAATAGAAATATGATAGCTCATCCTGGTAATCAGTCCCTTCTTCCTGGCTCTGGAGGTTTTAAAAACAATGACTCATGAAGTATTTCCCAGGCAACCATCCATCCAATTTTTCCAAGAGTCTGAGTTTGTTGGTTTGCTGCAATTTTATCTAAGAAATTCTGTCTCGATTTTAATTTTATTGGCACATTTACTAGTTTGGAGGGGTTTTTTAGAAAACAACTTAAAAGGATACAAATAAATCATAATGAAGAAATGGAAAGACTTACTGATCATTCATAAGCAACTAACAAAGGTTTTCAGACATTAATCAGCATAGCTGATATGGCAATCAGTTGTAAAGGAAGTCTTCGTAGAAATGTTTTCCTTGAGGGTACTGAGAAATGCCAGCTTCCGTACGGTACTGATGGGGGTGTACAACTACTACAACCTTTACATGGAATCATTTTCCAACATCACTGAAGAGGCTTGCAAGTCATCTTAGTTACTTTTTCATTGCTGGGAAATAACAGCCGACATTCACAATTTCTCTTATTTATTTTAGCATAGAGTTTATTTTACATTTATTTTAGTATACAGTTTCAGAGGGTCACAGACCATACACGGGAGGCTGGGAAAGGTAGAAGCACATGGCAGGAGGAAGAGCAGGAAATGGTCTGTTCATGCATGGAGGACATGAAGCCAAGTGAGAAAGGATGGAATCCACACACAACCCTCCAGGTCAAGCCCCAAGTACCCACTGCTCCCAACGCACATGGTATCCAGAGGTAACCCACAGGACCCAAATGCACGAGGCTTATGGGGGACACTCCAGATTCAAACGACAACACAGAGGTTTATACTTTTTGATGTAATAACTCCATGTCTAGAAATCTATTTTATTTTTCCCATTTTATTAATATACATGTGATACACATTTACATTGAACTTGAGTATTGTATGCACATATATATTGCCCAATAATTTTTGTATCCATTGGTCTGTTAATGGGTGCTTTGGTGCCTTCCACGTTTTAGCTATTGTTAGTTTAGAAATCTGGTTTAAAGGAATCACCAGAATTATATACACAGATAATCACTTTAGTGATATGTATTCTACAAATATTCAAAACAGCCTCAAAAATAGATTTATCAGGTGAATTATCAGAAAAGCCTTACTGTAGGATATAGCATAGACATTCAAAGTCCTGTTTTAAAATATTTCTCAGCATAACGACATAAGAACATGCTTTCTGCATATTGTTACATTTTTTAAAATGTGAAAGATGTGTACATTTTTTAAAATGTGAAAGATGTGTACATTTTTTAAAATGTGAAAGATGTATACTATTAGTTGCAATTTAAGTATATGTTGCTATAAAAAGACTGGAAGAAAATACATCAAAATATATACAGCGTAATTACATATTCTCTTTACATTCTGGATTACCTAAATTGTCCACAGTATATAACGTTCTTTAGAGGAGATATTTTCATACATTTTGCTCAGTGCCATAAAAAGCCAACCCTTAACCTACTTCAAAACCAGTTCCCAGAAACTGGGCAACGGTTAGAGATACAAAGCAAGCCTACTGAATGCCTCATGGAGAGTGTAAAGACATGATTACTTTACTTTACTTAATAGATAAACCATCTCCCATATTCACCCATATTCCCACTCAATTCATACCACTTTCTCAATGAAACCCATAATTCCTTAGGGAAAAGTAAAAGAAAAAAAGACCTACTGAGTGCCTACCCTAGGCCAGGTGATTTTCCAGGGTCTCACACACGTCCCACATACCCTCTGCTACTGACAGGCACCTCAGTCCCTCACACACAGTATTCCATGTGGTCCTCACAGAACCCTGAAATATTTTAATTTGAATATATTTAAGCAACTCTCTCAAAGTTAGAGAAGTATTAGAGCCAAGATTTGAAATCAAGGCTACTGACCCAAGTCAAGAGTGCATTACATTCTGTATCCCATAAATAGGTACAATTACCATATATCAACTAAAAATATAAAATTTAAAAAGGGCTCAGCTGGTTCATGTGTGTGCATATGACATCAGATTTTATATATATACATATATAGTCAATATATATAGTCAAAGAAGTGTCCATGTTACTTCAACTATACATCTTGAAAAAAAGACATTCCTATTTTGCAATGATTTGCTACATATATGCTAACAGATTTATATTTTACCAGATATTTATTTAAGCTTCTGCTACTAATATCAACACAAAAAAATAAATCTCATACAGTTTCATGAAGGAAAAAAACCCACATAATTCCTCTTAAACAATATGCCTTCCTTAATATCTTTTATTTTTCAAAAACTGGGGTCACAGACTGTGCAGTTAAATTTGTCTTTCCAGATTCACGTCTTCATATCATTTGTCAGTGTCTAGAGATGCATGTTTACTTCACGGGCAGTTCTGTACTAGCCAAGCCACTCCAAGCCTTCATATTTTCTGTCACATCAAAGAAATCAAACCAGCTCATCTTCATTAAATCTGAACAGTTACAAGTTTCAAATTCTGGTTCAATATTTTCAGGTTGAAGACAGTCTTTTAAGACTACCCAGTTCAACTATGATCATTTTCTCTGAATTCTATTAGTGATGATTTAATGTCTTCTAAGTTAAGTCACGCTTCTTCAATTATAGTTTTGTGTTTGTTCTCTGTGGTTTTATTTCTTCCTATTTCCATTCTAAGTTTCTCAGGAATTGTGACTGTTCTGGTTTGGATCTAGAATGTAACAAGAACTTCATGTATTTGAATTCTTGGATGGTAGATGTGTGGTGGAAGACAGACATGTGTGACAAACTGTAGATTACAGGCATGTGGTGGATTAGGGGAATGTTGTAGATTACAATTGAGTGGCACATTACTGGGTGTGTGATCTAGAAGGGGAAGGTCACCAGGGCTTACACCAGAAGGGCATGGCACTGAGCCTGGCCCCAAAAGGGGCAGATCACTGAGACATGACCCGGAAGGATATACACTAGTTCTGCCCTTCCTCTCTCCCTCACTTGGCTTGTCTGCCTCCACCAGCCACCCATGAATGGGCTGTTTAAGACCTGAGACTGAACTAAAATAAATCTTTCCTCCCTTGAGTTGTGAAGGGTGGGAATTCTGTCAGAGCAACAAAAAGGTAACTAAGACAATGACCATGTCCTTTTTTCCTATTCTACCACAGATGCTTTGCACAGTGGCACAGTGTCCAGTAAGTACTTAGCTGTCCTCAACTTACATTCACCTACAAACACAGATTCCCAGAAAAATCAGCAAAATAAAACATAGAAAAGAGACCAAGAGAACCCCACACTCATCCATCCCATAAATCCCATCCTTTTCTGCCTTACAGGTTTTCCTTAAACTAAGGGAAAATAATTTTGGTACTTCTTCCAGCTTCTCTAGGAATTGCAGAATTGATGGCCAATTCCAGAATGCTGTCAGTGTTTGCCATTGTGATTTAATCTTTATTGGAAATATCATGAAAATTCAAATTACACTAGTTTAACCCTTATGTGAAAAAATTTGCAGTACTCAAAAATATGCCCTATATTATTTGTTCCTTCAGCTGTTAAATGTGTCATATTTTAAACAACTAACCTGAGAAAAATATTTTACATATGAGCATTTCTTCTCACCGAACAACAACAACAACAACAACAAAACCTCTTTTCAATTAAAATCATCAGGATGTGAGGGTGATCTGGCTGCGACATCTGTCACCCATTGATCGCCAGGGTTGATTCGGCTGATAGGTGGGTGTCCCCTTCCTCCCTCACCGCTCCTTGTGCGACCCTCCCAACGCTGTGTGCTTAGTCTAAGAGGACGTCCTCCCCCACTAGAGGAGGACAGTTCCGTTCCATGGTCAAGGGTATATGAGTAGCTGCGCTCCCCTGCTAGAACCTCCAAACAAGCTCTCAATTAAAATCACCAGTCTTAAGGAAATTAAACTATGTTCCTACATTTTCACTAATCTGTACTGTTTTCCACCAGTTCCATCAAAATTTTGCTTTTTCAATAGCTCCTGGTAAAATTCCCAAATATACATTTTCTCAAACATTTAGTTAGCCTTAGGATTTCCAAGATAGCCCTAGCTAATAACAGAAAATGAAAATAAATTATTTAACATATTAAAATTATTACAGGTAACATAGTAATTTGGGCATGCATTTCCAGTAGCTTCTCTCTCACACTGAGAGTCAGTGAAACGACCAAAGAAATAAAAATACACATAGATGAGCACTACATCAGCCATAGAAACTAGGCCAAAGTGATAAGCACCCACCAGCAACAACAGAGACACCCTGGTAGACACGGAGCTGACCAGGCTGAGTGGAAGAAAGGACTCTTATCTCCAAAGGGAATATAAGCACAGGAGACCCCAGAGAGTCTCAGGAATAATCCCTCACATGGAGGGACAAAGAATGCAGGCAGGACATACGCAGTCTGGAACATTCTAAAAAGTAATGACAAAGACCACAAGCAAAGCACCAGGCACCCAACTGGGTGCAGGTGCCTGCTTTTAACAAAGATTTTTTTTAACCCAAATGTAATCACCTACCTCTCTGCTTCAGACATTTTTCCACGTCAGAAGATATAGATCTACCCCACTATTTCTAAAGTTTGTCACATGTTGTTGCATAGCTATGTCACAGCTGTGGGTATATTGCTGGCTACAGTGAACTAAATTCTGAATAACAGATTGCTCATCTAAAGGAATCTGTAATTTTGATTAATACTAATTGGTCTCCTAAAATGCCATAGCAGTTTACTTTCTGCCTACAAAGTATAAAAGTGTCAGCATCCACAAATTATTATTACAATTTTGCAATTTTATTTTTAATTTTATCTATTTCCCTGGATTTTTTTTTTTACTAATCTGAGGGCAAAGAGGGCATTAATGTTGTTTTAGTTTGCAATTCTTTAGTGATTAATGAAAGCCTCTGTATTTCTTCCATGATTTTTCTACTCTTCTCCATTTTGCCTACTTTTCAACTGGGGTTAACTGTTTTAAAAGCAGAATAGGTAAAAGAACGGATGCTGGGAGGAGTCAATGTGGATTCAAATCCCATGTCTGCCACTTAGTAGCACTTGACCTTTCTGCACTTCAATGTCCTCACCTACGACAATAATAGCACCTACCTTGTAGAGCTGCTGTGGGATTTTTAGTGGCTTAAAATTAAAACGCACTTAGAACAGTACAAGGCACATAATCGCTGATAAGCATTAACAATTTACATGAGCTCATTATTCAAAACAAATAAGAATTATTTACCTCCAACAATTATTTACTTTCACTTTACTCTTTGTTTTTTATTTTGGTTTAGTATCTTTTGCCATTCTGAACTTTTTATTTTTATAAGTTAAATCTGTTATATCGCTTGTAAGTTCTAATAACATAATTAGAAAGGCTATTCTCTCTCCAGGAATATTCTACACCCAGGCACGCTTCCACATGTATGTAATCCCAGCTGCTCGGAGGCTGATAGAAGAGGACCACAAGTTCAAGCCCAGCATGGGCCCACTTAGGCAGCAACACCCTTCTTCAAAACAAAAAATTTAAATGGACTCAGGATGTAGTTTGTGCAAAAGCCCCTGGGTTCAAGTTCTAATACTACCACCACCACCACCACCACCACCACCACCACCACCACCACCACCACCAAGAAAGAAGTATTATTCTATACATATTATAATTTTATTTTCAGTATTTGAATTTTTAATCTATTTTATCAATTGGATACAATATACAAACTTCACCATTTTCCTAATGAATAGCCGATTGTCCTGCTTTCCCTTCTCCTCATTCATTTGGAACATTTAAAATACTGAAGTTCCAACTAGAATTGCATTAAGGTTTCACACCTAGAAAAGGACTGGCAATTTTACATCATTAAGTTATCCTTCCTTGGAGCATGGGTGCGTCTGCATTTGTTCCAAACTAACATGACATCCTTAATTAGTTTTGTAGCTTTTCTTTATATAAGTTATGTCTATTTCTTGCTCATTATATTATTGTTTCATCCTTAATGTACTAATTCAGTTTACAAATGTAATTACACACATTATCTCACATTGGATTATAGGGCTTTGTCCTCTGACTTTTGAAATATGTCCCAAAAAACATAATATGTATTTAATATATATTTACATAATAGATATATTTATATAGTATAAATTAAGTATCTGTGTATTATCAATTTTTCTCAAATATTAATATTTTATAATTACTTAGCTAGAAGGCAAATGGAAATTTATCAACATTGCCAAAGTCCCTTACCCAAATTTCATCATCCTTGCTCTCTACTCAGGCATAACCACTATCCTGAACTAAAAGTTTATCATTATCACACTTATGTTTTTACAATTAATGCCTATGAAGTTCATATACATCAAAATTAGAGTGCTGTATAGTATCTTTCAACCTGTATATAAACTCCAGCATATTGGCAACACCTTTCCCGTGAGCAGAAGTTTTTACCCCTCTGTCCTTGATTCTTAAATTAAGTACCCTCCTTGCACTTTAGAAAAAAACTGCAGGATATTGTATTATTATTCTGCAATTCTGGAAAGATTTTTTTTGACATTTATAATTTATCAGTGCATGCAGCCCTGGTTCATTTATTTAGACAAGGATATGGTACTTCAAGGATGATCATAATGCACTTTTATTCGCTCATCCTTCTGCTAGACAGCTGTTTCACTTTAAGGATCTAATATGCATGCTTTGTATATGTTATGATGGAACTTCGAATGCGTGTGCCTTTCCTTCAGAGCTGCACTGCCCCATAAAATGACCAATAGCCACTCTGTAAATCGTCATTCATACTTCCCTACTTTGCCATCAAGTTGTTTTATCTTTTGTCTATCTCATAGAAGTACTTTATATATTTAGAATACAAATCTTGTATTAGTTATTTGTGATCATAAATATGTTTTTCCATGCTCTAATTTTCCTCTCAACTTTGGCTACAATGCTTTCTAATAGAGGGTTTTTATCAATCTCTATTTTTATGGTATATGTTTTTTAGTGTCTTACTTAACAAAGTATCCCTATGCCAAGATTAAAAAGAGACTCATATTTTCTCCTAAAATATTCTAAAATGTTAAAAGCTTTACTTTTAATATTTAGGTCTTTAATCCCTCCCATATTAAAACTTGATGCAAGAATTTACTTTTCTGTGTAGATAAGCAGCTGCTCCGTGGCTACGTCTTAAATAATTTTCCTATTCCTTTTATTTGAAATGTCATATATTAGACACAGATACACGAAAAGATATAGGTACAGATATAGATACAGATGTATTTCTGGCTTTGGTTTTCCAATTTGTTCCATATATGCATTTGTACATCATTACACCAATACGGCATTATTTTAGTTATCTTAAGTTTTTAAAAGCATTGGTATCTTATCTAGTACCACTAGTCCTACAAAGTTTCCAAAATCATCCTAATTTTTCTTTTGTGTAATAAATTTTAGAATCAGCCTGACAAGGTCCAAAAGAAGCATGAAATTTATACATTAACATGAAGAAATGGATATTTCTATAATTTTGAAACTTCTTTCATAAAATGGTATTTTCACTTATTCAGATCTTTATTATTCTCCAGTAATGTTCTGTTTCCTCCACAAAGTATTGATTTATTCAAAGACACTTTACAGTTCTATTGTTATTGTAAATTATGTATTTTTCCATTAATTATGTATTTCCCATTTCCATTTTCTACCAGCATAAGAATGCTATTTTGCTTAGAAAGTGATGAGTTCTTATTGATTCTAGACCCTCCATATAGGTAACTGTATTTCTTGCAAATAAGATTTTATCTTCCTCTCCAGTGACTGATTTCTTTTCCTGTTACTACTGGCTAGGGCTACCAGTGTGACAATAATTAGAAGTAATAATAGAGCCTCTTAACTTTAATAAGTATGCTGCCAAATTTTCACCATTATAATACGATATTATGGCACTATCAAGTGTTTAAACTTTCCTTTTCTATTCCTAGTTTTGCAATTGTCTAAACATATACTTACATAAGTGTGTGAACAAGTTTTTAATTTTATCAAATGGGCTTTCAGTACCTACCGAAATGGTCATATGGTAACCAGAAGGCAGGGCTATCACGAAGATGTTTTAATGTATATCTTTATGCTTATTAAACCTTGCACTAGGACTTTCTGTTCCGGTAACAGAGCAGGCTAGATAATGGGACAACCTGGGATAAAACTTTTTTAATTTTAAGAGCATTAACGAAGGAATCATTAAGCCAAAATCTCACTGAAAATGGGTATCCAGAAGTTGGTGAGACAGTGTGGCATTTGCCAAACCCAAGCAATCCATGGCTTTCAGAGATATGGGTGGACAAAAGATAAAGCCAAAAACCACTTGGCAAATACAACAGGATACTTAGATCCCATAGGATTAATATAAGGATGAATCAAAGATAAACTACTACAACTTTTGTGCTCAACAAACTGCAAGAAAAGCACCTGAAAAGAAATACCCTGCTAGGCTACACTGATAACAAACTTGTCCTCAGGAGGATTTATAGCCCAAATGCACATAACTGAACAACCCAATAAAAAGTCAAGAACTAGCTGTATTTCCAGGCTCATGACTAAAACATACCTAAATCATGCCCATCATCTGGGGCTCACAAATAACTTTCCAAAAAAAAAAAAAAATGAATAGCTCACTATCACTAGAGAGTCAAAGCATTAGAGTAAGGACAGTAGTAATAACAGCAGGAAAAACTGGGAAAAAAATCTGATATTGAAAATGCCATATGGATTACAAAATGATTCTAGTTAATCTTTTAGATAAAGGCAAGTTTGAAAATATTAATAAATCAAATAAGAAACCATGGGCTGGGCCCTGTAACAAAGACCTATTAATCCCAGAACCTAGGAGGCTAAGGTATGAGGACTGCAAGGGCAAATTAGCAAAACTACCTCAAAACAAAAATTTAAAATAGGCTAGGGAATGTAGCTCAGTGTAAAAGCCCTGGGTTTAATGTTCAATTCCCAGTAAATCACACACACACACACACACACACACACACACACACACACACACACACACACACACGCTATAGAATAACCATGTAAATTGCTTTAAATAATCAAATAAAACTTCAGGAACTGACAACTCGAATGATTATAATTAAAAATGAAATGGTTTTAACAACATATTAGCCAGAGCTGGAAAAATAATATTAAAATGGAGAAGAGGCCAGAAGAGCTTGTCTTAAAGGAAACGTAGAAAAACAAAGAGATATAAATATCATAAAAGAAAAATTTAAAGACATAGAAGATATATTGAAAAGTAACATGCTTCTAATTATAATTTCAAAAGTAAAGAAGAATAAAATCAAACCATATTTAAAGAGATAATAGCTGAGGATTTTCCCAAATAATAAAAGGTGCCAATCACAAATTTGAAGAATCTAAAGAATCTCAACTAGGATGAATTTTGTATTTTATAAATGTATTACTTGCTTGAAAAAAATTAACTTAAATGGCTTTTAAAAACCAGATGGGAAGAGAAGGTTAGGAAACAGATTAAGAGCAACATTCCATATTGCGTAAGTTTTTACTGAATTGACTTTTGTTAGTTTTTATTTCAGAAAGGACACCAAAATATATATGAAGAAATCATTTTATTCATTTAACAATTCAATACATAAAAATTACTTATCCAAATTTTTCTGTAATTTCTAAGTTAAACACATGCTTATCTAGCAGGTGTGAAGCCCTAGGTTTGATTCTCATCACTACAAAAAGAACAAAAGAAAGTAAAAGACAAAAACAGAAAGAAAGGAATAGTGCTGGCTAAGGAAACTGATAGCTGAGCACTTTCCTAACTATTAATAGAATTTTGTTTTAACCAAAGCAACATGACTGGAAGTAAACTTTGAATCAAAAACCCCAAATCAGTAGAAATACAAAGGGAACCAAACCCAAATATGGTAGTAATTTATTGCAGAACCAAAATTCTCAGGAAACCATTTCCTTGTGTCTGGTTTCCTTTTTCTGGGAAATTGCATTTTTCGATCACTTTGGAAAATTTTTATCCAACAAGATAGTATATACTTAAGAACAACAAGTTGGATAACTAAACGGTCACTCCACAGTCCTCTCCAGAAACTCTCACCCACTTGAATCTGTGCAGCAAATTAAAAACCACATTCTAAAAAAACAAAAATAAGTACATAAAAATAAAAAACCAGATTCTGAGAACCAGGCATAGAAAGGGAACTCCCAGAGATGCTAAGAAAACAAAGTGGGAAAACAAAAAGCCAAACACCTCTGGGCCTGTTTATAGGAGAGTAAAAGATCTGAAAGTTGGTAGAGGGGAAAAGGAAGAAAGTTAACCTATTTTGGGGTGTTGGGGGAGGGAGCAGTGTTTTTCTTTCTGGTTTTGTTCTTGCTTCATTACTTTTCCCTCATTTCATCCCTCCTTTTCCTCCTCCCTTTCATCCAGAGCATCACTTCCTATACTTCCTTTCCCTATTAAGCTGCACTTATCTTCTGCACCTTCTATTGTCCCTACCATTTCTCTCCCTGTATCTTTTATTTTCGGTTCTCTTTTTCTACTTTTTCCTTTGTCTAGTCATTATTTTCTGTTCCAGTCTTTTTTCTCCCTCATTTCAATTACCTGGTCTCTTTCCCTGCACAAGCATAAGTTTATTATCTTATAAAAAGATTTGACAATATGCTTTATCCTGTGTGATAATACATATTCTTAATCATATGACAGGAAATGAGATTTATACACTTATCTGGCCTTCTTCTGAGATGCTATTTTAACTTTTCCGCCATAATTAACTACTCCATTAATTTGTAAAGCATATTTTAGTGAGCAACTGATAATCCACTAAAAACTGGTAACATTGGTAGATTTAAAGATAAACCTAGTGTTTCTGAGGTAGTCACCCTTCCAGCTACTCACTGGACTGCAGGAATAGCTCAGCAGCTAGAGCACTTGCATAACAATGGAAAGGCCCTGCCTCTGATTCCCCAGCACCACTAAGCCTCAGGGCCAGCCTGGGCTACACAGTGAGTTCAGGACCAGCCTGGACTATAGACCAAGATCTTATTTCAAAACAAAAGACAAAATGATGCCCCATGGTTCTTCGCCTGGTACTTACACCTTCATATTGCTGGCCTTTTCCTATGTTATATCACAATTGGTTTGTATGACCAACAGAGCACGACAGAAATGATATGTGACTTCCAAGGCAAAATCCTAAAATAAATTTTGACTTCTACATTCCTTACTTAGCTGCTCTGGGGGAAGTCAATCACCATTTTATAAAACTATATTCAAGTAGCCCTGCAGAAAGGTACACACAGCAAAGAATCAACAACTAGCACCAGGTGCAAGTCATGTCAGCGAACCATCTTGGAAACAGATTCTCTGGGCCTAGTCAAGCCTTAACATGACTGCAGCCCCGGTTAGCACCTTGGTTGCAGCTTCCTGGGAGAGCTCCAGCCAGAATTAGCCAGTTAAGCCAAGCCCTACTTCCCCTACAGAGACCATGAGAAACAACATGTTTATTATTGTTTTCAACCACTACATTTTGTAATGATCTGTTATGTATAAATTAATAATATACTTACTGTTTGGGTCTTGGAGAAA
Organism: Ctenodactylus gundi; assembly: GCA_004027205.1. NCBI lineage: Eukaryota > Metazoa > Chordata > Mammalia > Rodentia > Ctenodactylidae > Ctenodactylus > Ctenodactylus gundi. The sequence goes on from PVKB01001260.1 coordinate 195,406, forward strand.
TAAAAATAACATGTACAGATAAATAGAAAACATGTCTTTCTCTACTCTGCTAATATCAAATACGCACATACCAATTACAGAAACAATTCAAATTTCTGGAACTTTTTATACATGCTCAGTTCAATTCAGAAATGCTTGTGTTATTTTTCTTGTACGACGGTGGAGAACACAATTTACGTACAATAAAGTTAATAATTTTGGTCTAACAAATCCAGATATGTGGTAAAACCAGACTTCTGTGACAACATGTCACAGACCAGTAACATCACTAATCCGCTCCCCAGAAAACTGCATCAGTAGGTTATAAAACAGAAGCTAAATTCCATTCTGCTAAAACAATGCATCTGTGTTGATTCTGAAGTATCTTCTTTTAATTACCCATAACATGGTGCTAATAAGAATGTTTTTATTTTTCTCATTTGAACAGATCTATTCTTATAATTCATAATTATGCTTTCAGGGAAATTAAAAACCTACAACGTAACATTAAATCTTGCTAAATCTTGTGTTATTCTCTAGCTTCCATTACTGAACTTTTCTTTGAAATTAAAAAATAAACTCATTCATCTAATTATCCAATAATGCTATTAACCTAAAACTAAAATTGAACATCAAAATACTCATCCATATTAAAACTGAACTCTTAAATCACTTAATTGAATCCCTAGATTAACTTAGATTGCAGAGAGTACAACTGTGTATTTTCTCTTGGTGAGTATCCTGATGGATACAGTGGGATCATCATTTACATGATCCAAGATTAGGTTGATAATAAAAAGCAATTAGAACAAAATATCAGCCTAGCATCTCTCAGTACACATTTCCTTTATAAAAGTAACAAACTGTATTTGCAGTGACCTATGAAGATTCTGCCCGTCTCTATGGATTAGACACAGAATGAAATCCATCAAATGATTCAACAAATATTTACTGAGCTCTGAGTACAGCTTCTAGCAGCAGCGGTAAACAAGGCACATCAAGTTCTTGCTTCTGTGGTCCTCACGTGGTAGTGGTTTTCAGAACACAAACCTACAAAATAAATGAACAGGACCATTTTGGGTGCTAATTAAGTATTGTGAGGAAAACCCAGAGGGTGGCGTGTTGGGGGGGGGGGGGGGTTGGGGCGTGGGGAGACATGCAAACGCAATCAAGACAGGCTTCGGGGAGGTTGAGCCGAGATTCCAACTGAAAGATCTATGTCCTGCACACTGAATCACTGCTTTAGGTGATATATCATTAGTTTTATACTCAAAATCCCCAACACAGCACGAAGCCAAGGTCGCCTACGCTTCAGCCTTCCGTCTGTGGCACTCTTCTGCGGTCCTCTAGATGGAGGAATGACAACCACTGCAATATATGCCTGCGTGTCCACGCCTCCCGAGCTGTGAAGAGTCGCGTCGGGAACACAGCATATCAGGTATCTTTTTGGTTCTGAATGTATATTTTATTCTCATCGATTTTCAATTAATTTTTTTAAAATTGGCATTGGATGTTTACAAAATGTTTTTCTTAATATATAATATTAACGTTCTTCGTTATCGTAAGGGATCACGGAACCTCTCAACGCACTGAGACCGACCAGCTCGGAGACCACCAAAACCACTCCTGCGGCTGGTGTTACAGGGACTCGCTCCCCAGTCACTGCGCGGGGGCAGAAAACACGGCCACGGCCGCTTCCCGCCCACCGCGACAGGGAGCCCGCGCCCAAGCCGCGGCGGACCACGCAGCGCCCGGCGCCCGAGGCCCAGCAACCCGCCCACGGCCGTGAGCGCCAGTTCCCCGCCGTGTTCCCCCCGCTTCCTTCTCGGCCTCCGCTCCGCTCCCTCGGCGGATCCAGGCACAAGCCCGGGCCTTACACAAGTTTCTCACCGCAACAGCAACAAAAAAACCGACTTGCCCCGAATATTCAGGCAGGACGGGGACTTGAGCGAAAACTTCTGCGGAGGAAAGCGGCCGAGAGGCGACGCCGCCAGCACGCAGCGCATCCCGCCCTCTGATTGGCCGCGGCCTCTCCCCGCCCCCGGCGCCCCGACGCTCCGCGTCCCCGCCCGCAGCTGCCTTTGTCTCCGCGGGTTCCGCCCGCACCCGCGCCCGCTGGGGCCTGCGGCGCCCCGAGCTCCTGCCGCCTTGCTCCGAGTAAATCCATTCGGCTCTCTGAGAGGCGTTCTGGGGCCAACTGTTAGTAAAATCACATTCCTCCGCCTCGTTACATGCAATGCACCAGTGTTAGAATAGACAGCAGGAGACTTCATGTATTTTAGAACTTGGTTAAGTCTTTTACCAAAAAGAAAATAGCTGAAAAACAAAGCGGAGCCACAGGGACGCGCGCTCAGAGGGGAGGACTAACAAGTGGATTCCACATTGGCTCCAAGGGGAGGAGGGGGCTGTCGATCTGGGTAGCTGGTCACCACGGGTTCTAAAGCCAAGTTACAGGAAAGAACAGTCCCTTTCACTTTCTAGCGGATTGTGTTGCTGTGACCATGCATAATGAGCTTCTAATACATTTGTGTTAAATCACACAGGAAAACCATAGGGTTTTGCATGTTCTTGTCCTCCCCTCTTAATTGAGGGATTACCACACACAAGATGACATCACGAATTCCTTAGTTTCAGGGGAAGCAGCCACAACTCCATCCACTTAGGTTGGGTTGTGAAGGTTCCTCTTCTAAAGGAAATAGAGTTTTCCAAATGCCACAGAAATTTTGTAAATGTAGATTAGCTAACTGAAACAGAGGGAGCGAGTGCCTCTGGGATATTGTATTTATACAGCATAATGAAATTTGATTGTCTTGGTTTTGACAAGACAATGTAAAGAAAAGTTGACTGTCATTTTTATGGAAACGTTTTACAGAGATCTTAAATTTCACATCCTCACATTACCTTCCCTCGGTTGGTAATGGGCACATGAACTGCTGTATGCAACTGAAAGGGGTATGATTTTTCACATAACTTCAGAGTCTGATTACTATTCCAATATTTATGAGTAAGCATTATCAACAAACACAATGAACTCATCTGGCCTACATTTCCATGATCAAACTCCTCTTTCCTTTCTTGCTCCTTGACTGTAATTACTTCTGATTCATCTTAGTCTCTTCGTGTTATCACAGCAAATAAAATGGGGCCCTGGCTGTCTCTCTACAGCGAAACGTTTTACCAGAAACTTGACCTGTACATCCTGAACGATTTCTGCAACCTGTCCCACAGTTTGTCCCAGGCATATATTGAAACATTTTACTGTTTTGCTTTGTTGTTGTTTTCAAGGGCTGGGGATCAAACCCAGGTCCTTCTACATGCTAAGCATGCGCTCTACTACTGAGAAGCAACCTCGGTCACAACTGCACCGTTTTTAAAGCAGTTCTCCTTAGCAAATGATCAGTTTACGAGGTCTTTCTAAGACAATAATAGAAATGGCTTGCTTAATTAATTTTCTCTCTGCCTGTTTGACCATGACATTGAGAATCAGGTCACAAGAATATGACACTGAAGAAACTGGATCAACTGTTTTCTCACAGAGCCTGCAAAGAACTTCATCTGATTTGCAGAACTGTGAACCTTCTCATGCATCCAGGTCCCCCACCAGCTTCAGGCTCCCAGGGAGGACCACAGAACAGTAGGATCCAAGCTATCTAGTGCATGTTCAAAAAAATAAGGCGACATTTGAATGTGTAAGATATGCCTTTGAGAAATATGCCATGAATTTATTTTTAGGACAGTGGAGGACTCAAACAATAAACCTGACACCTGACAATACCTTTAAAGAGAACATGCTGAGCTCTTGCATTTTCAGAAATAGTAGATTCTCAAGAAGCCTGAGGGTCAATTGCAGTGTACTGAGAATTATTTAAACATAGATTCCATTCCACTAAACACTTACTCTACACAAAGAATCAAGAGGACTTAACCTTTCCCTCAGGAAACACGAATCCTCGAGGAGAACAGAGAGGGTGGCAGTAGTAAAAATAACTCTGACTAACAATTGCCAAGTGTTTACCATGTGTCAGTCGTTCCACACACATTACTCATATCATCTTCGTAACAAGCACAATAAGTAGGGACGTTACGAATCTTAATTTACAGATGAGGAAAATGACAAAAAGGTTAACTAATGTGTAAATACCAGGAGACAGACAAAGTGGTACAACCAAGATTCGAATTCTAAGAATCTGACACCAGCACTCCCATGTGTACAGGGCCTCACCAGAAGTGCGGAGCAGTTAAGCTGACAGATGGATGAAAGGGATTTGAAAAAACTTAAAATGCCATAATAAATGACATATATATAGCAATTATTTGAGACAGAGTCTCACTTTGTAATCCAGGCTGGCCTCAAACAATCACAGCAATCCTCCTGCCTCGGCCTCCTGAATGCTGGGATGACAGGCATGTGCAACGATGCCCCGCTAGTATGTGGTGCTGGGAGATCAAACCCAAAGCCTTACACTTTGTAGGCAATCTATTGTGGTTTGGATATGGGGTATTCCCATATCCATCAGCCTCATGTACCTATGGATACTTGTACTGTTGGGAGGTGGGCCTGGCTGGAAAGTGGTGGATGCTTGGGGCTTGACCGGGAGGGATGTGTGCTGGTTCCACCCTTGTTCCTAGACTTACCTCTGTTCTGCCATGATGTGAGGATCTCCTGTCCAGAGCTCTGGCTCCAGTTCTGGCTCTGGCTCCAGCTGCAGCCTGCCATGTGCTCTACCATTTCTACCCACTCACCTGTGAATGAGTATGACCTTCTAAAACTGTGAGCTAAAATAAATGTTTCTTCACTTATGTTGTGGCTATCAGGTATTCTGTCCCAAGAATGAAAAAGTCACTAAGATGCAATCACTGTAATCACTGATCTATATCCCCAGCAACACATTTTTCTCTTTTAAGCTTTTGATATTTTATCTTTTCAAACCTCCAACATCTCCATCATTCTCTTTCTTAGCTGCTGAATCTTACTGTTTTGCTGGGAAACTAGATGCAATTGGAAAAAACTGCCAAACACTTTCAAGACTACATCATCCTGGGGAGGGAGGGAGCGGTGGGTAGGGAGGAGGGACAAAAGGAGAGTGGGAAAGTCCTTGTCACCTTGACAAGATATGTATGTGCGCAAAATGCTAAACTTCATTGTAAACCTTAAATTTTGCACTTATACATATCAATAAAATGGGGAGAAAAAAGAAAAAAAAAAGACTGCATCAGCCAACATCCATCAGTCATATCCTGGTCTTCCACCCACACTTTTGCTACAATGGATGAACCCTCCATGTTCATTTACAGGGCTAGCCTTCACCGCACATGGGTTCTAAGCTTTCTCACCTACTCAAGAAAAGTGAAGACACTGATTCAGCAAATGTCCCTCCCCTCTCTCCTGGATTATCCATGATCATTTCTACCACTATCAGCTATGCCACACCTCCTATTTTATTGAAGGCAGACCTCCTTTGGCTACACCAACACCCTTAAGATGCCTCCCTATTTCAGTTTCTCAGAAAGCAAACTTCTTCTACACATTGCTAGGTGCAATGGTGCACACCTGTAATCTAAGCTACTCAGGAGGCTGAGGCAGGATTACAGTTTGAGCCAGTCTGAGAAACACAGAAAGACTCTGTCAAAACAAAAAGGGACAGAATGTAACTCAGTGCTTCCCAGTTCTCTCTCTCTCTCTCTCTCTCTCTCTCTCTCACACACACACACACACACACACGATGCTTCCTTGTTCAAATTCTTCCAATAACTTCTCATCTTATTCAGAACAAAACTCCAGATCCTTGGAATGGACTATACGGGACTACTTCATTTGCCCCCACTCCTTTTATCCTAAGCTCACCTTCTGTCACTCTCATTCACTATGCTCCAGCCACCTCTCTATTTCTCGACCACAGAAACCATACCCCCTTTCCATGGACTTAGACTTTACTCTTCCTATGGCCTCAAAAGTTTCTCTTCCAATCATGTTTCTTCTCAGATTTTATATTAAGGAGACCATACCCCAAAATCTTCTCTCAAAAGAGTCATTATAGCTGTTATTTTCTGTTACCTTACTCTTTTTTGATTCTTAGAACTTACCACTAACTGAAATAAGCAGACAAATGATTGCTTGATGATTGGTTGGTTGATTGATTGATATGGGTCTTCAACAAATACTAATTGAGTGAACGTAAAAGGACTCATTAATGCTCCTAAGTCAGGTGAGAATCAAGGTATCATATCATGGATACACTACAGCAGTGTTGTATTGACTGAATACACAAAGAAGCTGGAGACCAGTTGGGAGGCATCTGCAACTCAGACCTAAGCCAGGTCATTAGCAGTGGTACTGGAGGAAAAGTCCAGAAACTGGCCTTTTCTCTAACCTACTTCGGTCACTCTCTTATACCCAAAACAACTAACACTTTTTCCTATGTCATTCCTTCTATTACATTACCCAAGAAATTTATTGCTTTATAAAATAGTCAATAACTCCAAACCTGAAATGCAGTAACTTCTAAGACATTAGAGAAAACATATCTGGCCCCACTCTGTCTCTTCAGTCATGCTACTCAATACTTCCCAAGGTCAGTTCTCATAATGCTATAAGCATGCCTTACTGTACTGGACTTGGGACCAGATTTTATTCATTATTGGGTCCCTAACACCTAGTGTAATGTAAGGACTTCCTAGTTTCATAACTACTGAAACTTTCTCCCCAGATGTTCTCTCCCTTGTCCCCCATCATAACCATATGGAATTGGGCCTCCCCTTTGAATACTTCTCAGATCATATAAGCCTAACTTTGAACATATTTATGGTTTCTATATCATAATTTAACATCAGCTACAACATGGTGGTTAGTAATGATGTTATGTTCATTAGCTGTTTTGTTTGTTTCTTTGCTAGTTTGCTTGCAGTACTAGAGACTGAATCTAAGGCTAGTGCATGTTAGGCAACACTCTACCAGTGCATTACCTCTCCAGCTATATTCTTATCTTCTAAATTTCATTTCTTTTTTAAGAAGTTTTTCTTTATCCCCAAGACTGTGGTAATGCCTACATCCATTACACCCTCTCTTATCTCTAAATAGCATTTGTTACCAGATGATCAAACAAAGAAACTGCCTTTTTTAAGAATCTCAATTCCCCATGAGGCTAATTAAGATCACAGATGGTCTTGTTCAAGGTTATGACTCTAACGCTTGAAATAGCACAAAACATATAAGAAAATAATAATGACTAAAATGAATAAAGTTCCTAAGACATTGATACATCTTATTTAAAAACCGCATCACTTTGCACTCAAATCCTGTAGTATCTAAGCCACTATTTTCTTAATTATATAAAGTTTATAAATATGTTTCAGAACTCAGACAAGTGGGCTACACTAGACCTATTCCTACATTGTGCTCAAAAATATTTTCTCCTCCATCCATTTTTATTCAATTAACAAATATTCATTGAGTACCCACGTTGTGCCAAAAGTTATGTGTAATGGGGAAGGCAAGGAAAGCTATAGGTCTGTGCTCAAAGCATAAACAAAATAAAACATACACAAATATTAACAAGGCAACAAACTGCCGTAAGAATTTCAAAAGAAAGGTTCATCATAGCTGATATAATTACAGAAAGTGCCAAAAGATTCAAGTGGGACCTTTGAAAGATAAACAGACTCACAATAGATGAGTGTTAAGATCAATGAAGAGAACAGCTTGAAAAGAGGCGCAGAAGTCTCACTATATTTTCCAGGTTGTTCTTGAGCTTCTGAACTCAAATGATCCTCCTGCCTCAGCCTATCAAGTATTTAGGAGGGCAGGTGTGTGCCACCACACCTGGCTACAAGCCAGGCTTTGAATCTAAGAATGTCTGACTTAAATAAAACCTTTAACCACTAAGCACTGTCCCTTACGACGAGCAAAGTCCATCCAACTATTCAGTTGGTCCAGTATTTTAAGTCTGAAGCCTAAGGACACTGCCTGAACCCATCTCTCTCTCTCTCTCTCTCTCTCTCTCTCTCTCTCTCTCTCTCTCTCACACACACATCCATTCCCGTGAACTGAAAGTATTATTCCAAAAAGAAAAGAAAAACAAGTTCTTACTGCCAACTCTTAACTTTATGTATCAGTCTGAGTGAAAGACATTGGTGCTGATGTCTCCTGACAATTGCTGCGATCTGCCACCTTACTCATATAGTCAAAGCCCTGCTCTCCCGACAAGGTCTACAAGGAAGATAAGCTCTATGAAGTAGAAATGTCATCAGTCATATATATAGCCCTGAGACTTCAACTGTCCCATATTCTAAAATTACCAAGACTTGATTTTCTGCCATGGTCTCTGTTTTATGGACAAAGTTCTTAGTGTCTTCCGTGGTGGTGATTTCATATATCAGGACCAGCTGCCAGATTGGGGGGGGGGGGGAGGGACTTTATTAAATTTAATACCCAAATAAATTTAAGACTTCCAAACTTGACTTAACTCTTGTTTTAGATAAACATTAGAAACACAGAAAAGAATCTTATATCTCACTCAGTTAATTCAAGTTTCAGATTTGTCATTCAGGGCATTTATACTTTTTAGATTGATTCAGATGGAGAAACACAGCTAATGAGTTTATGCAAACAAAAAATATTGACACATGACTTTAAAATAAAGAGAAACAAGATATGAGAAGAAATAATTCCTAGCCTAGCAACAGAAAATAAATATAAACAAACAAGACTAAGGGCAGTGTCCATACACCTGAGCCTCAACAACTTCCATTTTTTGAACCTGGGTATACTTCCTCAAATAACAGGTCAAGACCACTGCTGTATCCTAACACTTTTAACCTTCCTCTTTCATACCCTGCTCTTTAGAACAAACCAATGGATGGTTCTTTGCATCAATAGGTACTTCCCCGTAGGTTTATGGTGCAAACTCTTGTCTACAAAGAGCTAGTGAAGAGGCTGACAGACGTTCCCTGAACAACCTGTCCTTACTCTTACTGTACCACCTCCAATGCGGTGAGGAGTAGACCCAATCAGGTTAGCAGTTAGGTCTGGACTCTTAGTCCCTCTCTGGACTTGGGTACAGTACAATATTGAAATTCTCTCTGCCTCAGTTACTTGACAAATAAAGCCTAAACACTTATTCCACAAGACTCTCATAGATTAAACCTACTTTGCTTAAAATCAATGGGCCAGAGACATAGTAGCATTCAAGATGTAATAATTATTCAATGATCCCAATAGCCTGTATTCATGAAAACTTTTCCCTCTTATTTCTCTCTCTCTCTCTCTTTCTCTGAGTGTGTGCGTGTGTGTGTGTGTGTGTGTGCGCGCGTGCGTGTGTGTGTGATATTAAGTCTTTTCAGGTTATGCAACTTCTGGGTTTTCCTTTTTTCCTTTGTATAGCTGGCCTTTTATTATTTTCTAACATTATCCTTTCTCATAGTATGTATTTGTGACACATAATGATTTCACTCATCTTGAGGAATTGGTGCATATACATAACCCACCTTGATCATCTTTACTTCCCTTCTCACTTCCCACCTTCTCCCACACACACATCCCCTTTCCACCCATAAGAATCTATCATCTTCCTTTTTCTTACTATCCTCTATCAAAATACTTTGTTACATATCTGGCTGATCTGACCTCCCCCTGGGGAGTGCCTCCTTTTCTTTTTGGAATTTTTACCTTTAATGATTTACATAATGCATATATTTAATAATATATGTGACGTGTATTTGTTTAGCCTCAGACAGTTTTCCACACACCCTCTCAGCCCCCCTTGTCCGGTACCCCTTAATGTTCCTATAAGATGGGCAGGATGGGTATGTTTTTTCCTCATTCTGCAAAAAGAAATTGTGGGTCCAACTGATGAAGGAATTTACTCAAAGTCCCATGAGAAAGTTGCAGAGTTGGAGTCTGACAGCAGGTCTCCTGCCAGGAGAATTTTTGCCCTTTTATACCAAACACTGGTTCATCCAATAACTGTTCATTATGGGCAAACTGCATCAGGCACCATTCTCGATCTGAAAATACATCCAAGAGTAAACAAAACAACAGCTCTTCTCGCAGGGAGCTTCTATTATAATTACCATAGACTTATCAAGAATAAGTATCACGTTATACATAATAGAAACTATGAAAAATAATAAAACAAAGTCAAAAATAGAAAGAGGCTGCTTGGAGTGAAAAGCAGGTTCTTTTATACAGGATGGTCAGAGAAGATGCCTCTTCAGTATAGACCTGAACAAACTGAGGGAATATGCCACATGAGTACGCATGGGGGGCAGCAAAGACAAAGGCTGGCACGTAGTTACAGAGTAGTTTAAAGAGCAGTATGTTTACTGCTCATTAAATTAAGTTCAGTGATTATGACTGTTACTTGAAAGAAGTATTCTGAGGTCCCATAACTTCTGGGGGTCCTGAGCAAAGCATAATTTCCAACAGTGAGTTCCAATACGTCAGCATTCTCTGTGAATCCTGAGCAGACGAAAGTGTGTAGTGTTGCACAGTGTTACTCAACCGCGGAAACCTTTCCTTCGGAAGCATCCCAGGGGATTCATGTTGCACCAAGTACTCTGGAAAATGGTGCACCACACCCTGCATTCCCTGGAAAGAGGAAGTGGGGCTGGGAGGTGGGAGCCAATAGAAGACACAAAAATCGTATCAGGCAGTGGCCAGCTCCCCTTATCCACAAGCATGAATGTTCGATCCATCCTGGTTTTCGTCGCATATCTGAAACTACTCTTGGCCCCTAATTCCTATCTGGAGTGTCACTGTTTTCCATGATTCAATCCTGGCTAACTGGCTCCAAGTTCTGCTGACTTTCCACAGTGCCTCTCAGTTGAGTAATGGGAGCAAGGGAGGGCAAGAACATACAGAAATCTCACAGATTGCTTCCCTTTGATTGTGGGTGGGACACAGGCCAAGGGAGCCAGAGGCCTTCCATTGTCCAGAAGTGCAGAAAGCCCCTTCTACAGTCTGGAGCAGCACTCAGGGTTGTATCTTCAGTATCGGCAACAGAGCTCCAGCCACCACAGACATGTCCAGAAGCAGTATAGCTTTAGACAGGTGGGGAACTCCGTGAGAAGGTTCATTCAGCAGGAAGACTGCCAGCTGTGAAGAATACTGACCACTGCCTGACTTAGGAAGAATTCCCAAGCCTTCTGCAAGTTATGAAGCCAGGAAATGAGTGGCAAGCAGTTGGACAGACCAGGCAAGGCTGAGGGCCCAGAAGCAGGCCAGAAAGAACAGGCGGTAAGTTGATGGCAGGGAGCCAGCAGAGCTCAGCTAGACCTCCACACCAGAAGAGGCAGTGACGGGTAAGCCCCTGGACCTGGCGCACTACTCTGCAGGTTCCGGCAGTCACATGAGAAGAGTGCCAAAGGAAATCATCTATTGCTTTTTTTTGTTTTGTTTTGTTTTTTACTTAGCTGCTATAAAGAGTAATTCTAGATTTGCTTAATCCTGAAATATATAATACTTATGTGATCAAATGTGAATTATTTCTTTGAAGACTTCTAAAGGAATCTTACAGATCTGACTAAGCAGTTAGCCACCAAACAAACCCCAGATAAAATTTAAAGTTTTTAAATTGAGATGTCTCATCAGGGGAGTTAAAAACACCATTTCAGGACTACAGACTAGCACAACTAAGACATTGTACTGAAAGCAGCAAATGCCAATGCCCTGGGCCAGAATTTGCATGCATCTTCTCTTCACAGGATATAAGAAGCAGTAATATTAATTATAACAGAAGTACTGTAATTTTTAGTAGGTGCTCATGGTTTTCCAGGTGTGGGACATTTTATACATAGTATTTCCAATGGTTACATAAATTAGCGTTACTATAATTTCAGTTAATTTTAATTGTTAACTTGACTACATGAATTGACTCCTGAAGAGGTAATTGGATCACGGAGAGTTACACTCATCAGTAGGTTAACCCACTATAGTTTACAGCTGAATGTGCGGTGGAGAGGAGGCCTGAGGGACATGGGTCCCTGGGGGCATGACTTTGCAGGTATAGCCCTCCCCTCCCCTAGCGCCTGTTTTCTGCTTCCCAGTCGTTATGAAAGGAGAGGCTTTCCTCCACCATGCCCTGGCCATGATGCGTCTGCCTTGGAATCAGTGGGCCGTAGACAAAAACATCTCAACTGTGAGCCCAAATTAACCCTCCTCCTTCGACTTATAAGTGTTAGGTATTCTGTCCCAGCAACAGGAAGCTAGTCAGAACATTCTGCCTGTTTTACAGATGAAGAAACTGGGCTGGGGCACAGCTTAGTGATCAGCTCAGTTGCCTAGCAGGCATAAGCTCTTGAGTCTGATTCCCAGCACCATGTAAACTGGACATGGCGGCACTGCCTCCAATCCCAGCAGTCAGGAGCCTGAGGCAGGAGGATTGCTGTGAGTTTGAGGACAGCCTGGATTACAGAGCAAGACCCTGTCTGAAAAAAAAAAAAAAGCAAGTGAAGAAAATGAGGGTCAGAAGGATCAAGTTGTCTGTCCAATGCTACAAGATTAAATAAGTAGTTAGTCTGGGATCCACACCCAGATCACTTTGCCTTAGAAGTCAAACTCTTTGGGTTTTTTTTCTTATCATATACTGCTCATACAGATAGCACCACAGGGTAATTAGAACCGAGTTAAACTTTAAGAAATTATTAAATTTCTTCCTAATGCACTCATCCACTCACTAATTACTTATAAAATACACCCACCCCTCATATTGGTTCCAGGCCCCCTGTGGGTACAAAAATCAAAGAATGCTCAAGTCCCTTACAGAAAGTAGTTTTTGTATATAATCCATACACCTTCTTCTATATACTTGGAATCATTTCTCTAATATTTAATACAGTGTCATTGCTATGTATATAGTTGTTATACTGTGACAATAAAAAGTCGATACATGGTCAATACAAAGTAATTATTTTCAAATATTTTCAGCCTGGGGTCCACTGAATTTATGAACCTATAGACATATAGGAATAGCTGTACATTTTTAATATTCTCTTTATCAGATTTTGGTAAGAATATTTATATGATACTTTGAAAGACTTAGAAGGCAAATGATAGATCTTTTTTAAGAAGAGTTATTATTCCACAGCATAAACAGGACAGAAATCTAGACTAGTTCAACGGGTCAAAGTGGCCCAAGTGTTAATGGCTTTATGCCAGTTAGCCACTTACACGAAGCAGTGGGTTACAGCTTTATCTCTGGCACTAATGTAACCACAGAATCAGAGTAGTAGTTCACCAGTTTCTCAGAAAATCAGTGTTATTCTTCCCCACTCACCAAACTGCTCCTTAATTCTGGATATTCTTTCAGAAGCATATAAAAATACCAAGTTTGGCCTGGCAGTGCACACCTGAAATCCCAGCTACTTGACAGACAGAGACAAGAGGATCCCAAATTTGAGACCAGCCTGGGCAAACTAGTGAGACCCTGTCTCAAAACTAAAAATCAAGAAGGGCTGGGAATGTAGCTCAGTGCTTCCTAGACTCCTAGGTTTAATCCCTAGTACCTCAAAAAATGCAGTCAAGTAATTATCACCCTGGATTCTGCAGGGTCTAGGCAAACTCTTCACAGAGCCTCAAATGTCTGTCACTTAAGTGGTCCCTTTTTTCTATGCTCTTCAACATATCTTTCCAGAGACAATGTCACATTCTTAAAGATGAACCTAATCCTTTCTATTTAATATGCTCTCATTTTGATAAAATATTCAATATTTAACTCATAAACCTACTGCTACATGCCAGCAACATAGTCCCACCAAAAAAGAGAGAGAGAGAGAAAGGATTGGTTCCCACAAAGTAGTCATCTACTTCCATTGATTATGCGGTTTGTCTTTATTGACAAAACTTTCACTTACCCATTTTTCACCTGCATGCCACTGCAATACACAGCTAAGGCTAAAAATAATGCCTAAATTTGAGCTGCCTCGACCATAATGATAGCTTGAATAGTGTATAATTCAAATAATTCCTCAGGGTTGCCTGGGTAACTTAACTTTAATAACAAGTAGTATAAAAACATCAGAGAGAAAACATGTTTAATTATGTTAGCATAATATGCAGACTAATATTCACAATTGTATCTTAGCAAGAGTATGGTATAAAAAGCATTTCCTAATAGATTTTAATGAACAGTCTTCCTACTATACCCATAGGTTGAAAATATTTGCAACTTAAAAAGAGGAATATATCTACAAGGGAAAGAGAAATCGAGGAACAAAAATAATTCATTTACATAAAACTAACAAGAAAAGGTAGGCACTCTGTAATCTAGCTCAATTGAAACCGAACAGTAAAGCAGCTGCATAAAAGTTCCTTTGACTTTTTAAGGGCTTTGTAGCCATTCTTTTAATCATTCAAGGTCAAGTGCAAGAAGAATGAAAACAAACAAAGCTTCCAATTAACACACAAAAAAATGCCAAACTTCCTTTCAGTCTTTCCCTACCTCACAGAAGTGAAGCTAAACTTTTTTTCAACCTAGGGCTACATAACTATATCCACTCTGCTTACTATTAGATTTGTAGCAGCTTCAAGGTTCAGGTTTTTAGTTTTATTTTGTTTCCTTCTACCAGGAATCCAACCCAGGATCTCACTCATGCTAAATATGTTCTCTACCACTGGGCCACAATCCTCATGGCTGCAATGCTTTCTACTGAGGGATCTGGACCCAAAGCAACATTCATTTTATGCACACGTAGAGTTAATTAGCATTTAACCTGACGGACATTAGAAAAACTTTCCTTTTTTGCTAATAACCTAAAATTTCATACCAAAAAATGCATTTCATCAGATCAAGATATTGTTCTCCCTTAAAACATAAATATAGCTGGTCATGGTGGCACATACCTGCAATTCCAGCTTCTCAGGAGGTAAGCCAGGAAGATTGCAAATTAGAGGCCAAGCCTGAATGATTTAGCAAAACCTTGTCTCAAAAATTTTAAAAAGAGCTACCCAGTGACAGAATGCTTGCTTAGTATATGTGAAGCCCTAGATCTAACCCCTGTGCCACAGAAACAAAGTAAATACATAATATTCTCTTTTATTACGTTCCAGCACCACCCAGAAGGGCTTACTCTACTAAGAGACATTTAAAGGTAGGTGGACAGCGTTTCTCACTCTACTAGGGCTAATTAGGAAAATTTGTGTTTTTAACAAGTCCCCAAGTGACACTAATGCTTTTGTCTGGGGACTACACTTTGATAATTAAGTGTACATCGGTGCTGATGACCTGGTGAGCAGCTGACACAGAGTAGAGATTAGGGGACATGAGCCTGGGGTCACTAGCAGTCCTAGGGTTAGGCTCAAGACTCAGAGCAAGAAAATGGCATGGGCATAAAAGAAAACAGGAAACGGCATTAAAAAAATACTGAAGGTAGCATAGGTGAAAGTACTTCTGAGAAAGATAGGAGTGAGAGGCACAGCTTAGCAGGTAGAGCACTTGCCTAGCAAGCACAAGGCCTACAGTTTGATTCCTTGGCACCACATAAACTAGGTTTGGTGGTGCACACCTGTAATACTGCACTTGGGAGGCTGAGTTCAAGGCCAACCTGGACCACAGAGCAAGACTTGGCCTCAAAAAAAAAAAAAAAGAAGAAGAAGAAGAAGAAAGGAAGAAAGGAAAAGAAAAAGAATATTATTTCTAATTTACATTTTGGATGTTTGATATAGCCTTGACCAGAAGGAAACTTAAAAATGTTTCCTTGGTATTAAACTTTAGGGTCCACACATAACCACATTTGTGTCTTGCTGAAGGATCGTATTCTCAGCTTAAGTGGAGAAGAAAAAATATAAAGATGTGTCCTAGCCAATTTTGAAATAATCTAAAAGTGAATAATTCCTGAAATCATGGCTACCTAATTTTCATATTTTGACATTTTTAGTGCACTTTTTTTTTGGCATGCAGAAGGATTTCAACTTCTCCCTCACTGCTGGGTAAGATTTCTTAAATCATACTTTACTTCTCTAAAATACACAATTATTCCTAGGGGAACATCATTTAAGTTCTCATTGTATTTATTCTCAAAGCATCTCAGAGCAAGGAAGAACAACTTTCTTTACTTCTATTATTATTTTTAACCTCTCACCCCCTTAAAAATAGGAAAAATAATTAAATAAGATTACAATATTACATAAATGTTTGCATAATTACATAAACACCTGGCAAAGCAAGGCTTTCACCGTTCACCCTCCCCACACATCCCACGCACAACACAACGCTATATTTGCATAATCACAGGATTTATTCTAAAATATGAATGCGTAACAATGCACTTCAGACATAAGATGAGCACTTCATTTTGTAGAACACCTTCTGTCACCAACACACTATCTGTGAACATCTGAGGATATGTCATACACACCTAAAATCCATATTTTATGTCATTTGTGAATGTGACTATGTCAACTCATGACGTGACCTTACTCACTACCCAAAAAAGTTTAATAAAGTACTTTCTCCCACAGAAGAAATAGATCCATATTTTTGAGATTCTTCTTTTGCCACTCAAGTCTTACTTTAAGTCTGAGTTATTTTGAAAGCACCATCATATCAGAAAGAATTTATTAAATAGACAGTTATTTTCAATGCAGTAACTTAAGACCTTGAAAACAAACGAGGAGCCCTTTACCATGCCAGCCATATCATTGGCAGAGCGCAGAAACATAACCGGGCTGTTCATTCATCTAATGTTACAGTAATGCCAACACAAAATTTTAATTTAATGACTTAAGAGATCAACTTTTAAAAATTATTAAAATGTTACATATAAGGGTGGTTTAAAGTAAACTGTGGGGACTGTGGGGCAATATTCTAAGAAGGAAAAATTCTAAGTTGTATGGCTTCAGATGATTTCTCATCTCAGCTCTAATATCATCAGAGCTAACCTATCACCACATTTCCTTGCTTGTTTGCAAAACGTGTTGCTCATTTTCTTCCACCTTTTAGTTTTGCTAGAAACGCCGGGCAACAGGAAAGGACGAGTTCGTGAGGCCCTAGCTTACGAGGCCACTTTTAGCTGCGACTATAAATACTGCCATCAGGCTCATCTTTATGGTACTGATAAAGAAAGACAACCTGTGTAGAAGAGTTAGTTAAATGAACCAAATATCACTGCCTAACACTGGAGATGCATCAATTTGTAGTCCTATAATTGGAAAACAGGATATGAAGTCTTTAGAGGCTGCCTGGACAGCTGGCCAACCACTTACTTCATCATTATAACAGCAAAAGGAAATGTCATGCAGCCTTTCCCTGTGCTTTGCACGATTTACTTTGCAAACGCTTTTCTTTTTCTCTCTTATCGGTTCAGTTTTTATTTGCTTTTGCTTCTAGTTAAAACACACTTTGTGATGACTGCATCCCTTCTGAAAGTTATTTGTATTCCTTTCCAAAGGATCATTTGTCTGCTTAGCAATATGATGTAATGCTTGTGGACACTCTGGAAAGCAGCACAGTAAGATTACTGTTAACTCAATAAACCCAATGAAATGCAAAGAGACTCTAGTTCTATGCATTTTCCTCTTATGACACTCTACGGTCACATTATGTCAAATATAATAGTTACCTAAACCACACAACATATAGAAATGGTAGAAATAGATACACATAGAATGGAAAATGAGTTGGAGGGTCAACACCTACATTTAGACATTAAGGTAAAGAAAATCTTGGTAAAAATTTTTTTTAAATTATGTTTGACCAAAGAAAGTGAAGCTGGTCATGGTGGCTTACTCCTATAATCTCAGCACTCAGGAGCCCCAGCCCGGAGCCGGCCTGTGCTACAAAACAAGACCATGTCAAAAGGAAGAGAAGGGCTGGGGGAGTAAGTAACAATCATAAAAATATCACAGACAGTGAGTCCCCAATCTTTTCAGGATTAAGGACCATTTTCATGGAAGACAACTTCTTCTTAGAGGTGAGGGGAGGGGGATGTAGGAGCGGATCACTGTCTCAGCTTCACCTGAGATCATCAAGCACAGGTTTGCATATGGTGTATACCACCTAGATCCCTTGCGTGCAGATTCATGTCCCCATGAGAATCCAATGCCACTGCTAATGTGGTAGGAGGCAGAGCGCAGGCAGGAATGAAAGCGATGGTGAGCAACTATAAAAACAGAATCCAGATGAAGCTTTGCACCTGGCCTGCCTCTCACCTCCTGTACAGCCAGGCCGAAGATGGCAGGTGGTCCTTAACCCTGAAAACACTGGAGGTCACTGCATTTTTGTGATTGTTATCATCACTAAGTGCAGAATAATGCTTCACTCTCTAGTACTTTTTCTTTCTCATGGATTGAAGAACCTTGTCATATGCAACCCATTTGATAAGGACTCATTAGAGATTCTCTAATAAGAGAAATAAATAAATGTACATATAACTATGCCCACACCTAAAGAGAAATCATTACATGTTATTGCACAGAAACCCTCAGGATTAGAGAGTGAATTATATTATCCTGGAAAACGAAAGAAACATTTATTTTCAAATATCCTGACAATAAACCAGGAAGTGCTGTGAATACCTGTAATCCCAACACTGTAGGAAGCTGAGGCAGGAGGATCACAAGTTTGAACCCAGCCTGGGTAACTCAGCAACTCAGTGAGACACTGTATCACTAACAAAATATTTAAAGAGAGGTCTGGAAAGGTAAATCAGTGCAAAAGCCTTAGGTACCCTCTCTGATTCTGAGGCTGCGGTGGGGGGCACAGAGGAGGAAGCTTGTGGGGTGACCCTAGGGGAGAAAAATTATTTACTATAGAAAAGAACTAGCTTTGAATAGAGTTAGTGTTTCAACTAAGTAATAAACATATTTTAGTCATTCTGTGACCATAATGTAAAGAAAGGAGAAACCGGGGCTAGAGGAAGGCCGTAGCGGCTAAAGATGTTGCTTAACAAGTGCAATGCCCTGAGTTCAGTTCCCCAGCGCTACATAAACTCTACCTGGGGGTGCATCCCTGTAATCCCAGCACTCAGGAGGCTGAGGCAGGAGGATTGTGGTGAGTCCAAGGAGAGCGTAGACTACATAATGAGTGCAGCACCAGCCTGGGCTACAGAGCAAGACCTTGTCTCAAAAGAGAGAGAGGGGGAGAGAGAGAGAGAGAGAGAGAGAGAGAGAGAGAGAAAGAGAGAGAAAAACCAGACTAAAAAGATAATTTTTAAAAGAAAGTAAAATCGGCCTAAGAAAAGACTGTGATAAGGCTTCTGAAATATTAAAAGATTTTCATAGTCAGCACAGCCAGGGCCCTCCCAGTGTTAACTCAGAAACACTGTTTATCAAAGCCAAAGTCTCCAGGGCTTTATGCAAAAGGCCTTTAATTTCAAGGGGGAGTCTTTGATAGGTGAATCTAATTTGCTAAAATAAATCTAGCCCTTGACCTGTAAAACACTGAAGACTCTTCATGTTCAAGACATAACTTAGGTGCGTTTCTAAGAATTCACAGGAAGAAAACAAAAGATACTGAAATTCTTCTAATGATCCCACTCCAGAACATATCTGCACTTTATTTCATAATTTTCCCAGAACCTTTCCAAATGCGGCTCATATAGCAACTATGTGCAGTCCCTCCAGGAATCTCTCATTTTGCCTCATAACATCCATAGTTTTGTCAGATCTGAGAAAATGTCAGATGAAAACAACCCCACAGCCAGGTTTGTAATCATCCGGAGTGCCATGGCTGGGAGCACTTGCCTAGAATGCTCAAGGCCCTGGGTTCGACTACCCAGAAGCAGATAAAAATTAGCCAGGCATGGAAGTACATATGTATAATCCCAGCTCTTAGAAGGCTGAGGAAGTAGGATTGCTGTAAGTTTCAAAGACCCTCATCACCTGTCTTAGTTACTTTTTCATTGTTGTAATAGAATACCTGACATATACAAATTAGGGGAGGAAAAGTTTATTTTAGCTCACAGTTTCAGAATGTCTCAGTCCATCACGGGCAGCCAGCCACTTTGTAAGCACATGGCAGAAATAGAAACGGAAGCAGCTCCTCACAGCATTGCAAACAGGAAGCCAAGTCCCAGAAGAAACAGAACTAGCTTATACCCCTCCAAGTCCTGTCCCAGTGACCCACCCCTTTCAGGTCCAGCCTCAGTGAACTGCCCCTTCCAGGTTACATGCAGAGTAATGTGCCACACAACTATAACCTACAGTAGGCACTTAACCCACCACACGCCTACAATCTGTCACGTCTATGTCCCCCCCCACACACACACACCTGTAATCCACCACATGCCCAGAATCCACCAGATCAAGCCTCCATCTCCTAACAGCAGTTCCATAGATAATCCATGACATCCAAATTCATGAGGCTTTTGGGAGATAGTCCAGATCCAAACCACGATATTCCTCTTCTGGCTTCTGCCCTCTCCTCAGATTCAGATTGGTGGCAAGATTTCCCACCCAAACCCCCACCACTACAACCTGCCCCAAGCAGCTGGAAACTACACTATAGGCATACCTGGCCTTGTCTTCATTGAAAAGGGAAACATTTATACAATGATAAGTGATCTTCTTGCTGATTATATCCCAGCTTAAAGACCTTTTGCTATCATCCACTGCAGGATCAACTTCTGAGACCAACCAAAACCCACTCAAATCCAGGAAAGAACTGTGAAACTATGTTATAAAAAAATGTGTATTATTCCACCATGGTCATTTAATTATATAAATGTAGAATCCTATAAACACTTCTCTAGAAAATGTGAAGCCTTAAATTTGTTTTTTATTATTTTAAAAAATTTAGTTATATAATCCAATTTGCTTATTAATTGTTTTTAGATTCTCTATATGCGCTCAATACCATGGCAGGCATGGGAGAAAAATGAACATTACAAAACAGACTCTGTAGTAAAAGATTAAGTACCCCAGGGAAAGAAAGAAATCAATGGTGAGCATGCAGTACAACAAGTTCTGTACCAGAGATACATTCAAGAATCTGTGGACTACACTGGAAGACATACATTGAAGAATCAAGTGTGTTTGCTGAGTACTTCACCTTAATTCTGAAGAACAAGTATAGGAGAGCTATACTTATTAAAGGGGAGTGACTTCAATACAAACTATATACATGGAGTATAGCGAGAAAGAATTTGGGACTTTGAAGGAATTGTAAGCAGAATGTTGTGGTTGATAGAACAGAAGGCATATGGAAAATAAGGCTGGGCCGGCTGAGGTAGCTCAGTGGCACAGCATTTGTCTAGCACGTGTGAGGACCTTGGTTCAGTCCCAGTGTTGAATAAGGAAGGAAGGAAAAGCTAGGAAATAGAGTGGAGAAGAGACAACAGAAGACACTTACAGGATTCTTTACGCAATGCTGAGTTTTCTTTGATTCCAGAGATGCCAACTGTCTTAGTTACTTTTTCATTGCTGTGACTCAACACCCGACATTCACAAATTAGCGGAGGAAAAGCTTATGTTAGCCCACAGTCTCAGGTCACAGTCCACTAAAGGGCAGCTGGCAACAGTGGAAGTTCATAACAAAGACAGAGGTGGAGGCAGCTCCTCAGAACATTGCTAATGGGAAGCCACGTCCAGGCAAGGCGAGTCTAGTCTAGTCTCTCAAGGAAGGCAGGAAGCAGCTTACATATCCTCCCAGGCCCGCCCCAGTCATCTGCCCTGGTCTAGCCTCGGTGTTTTGACCCCTTCCAAGTATGGAAGGTGTGGTAAACTCCCACCACATACATGCGTGTAATCAAATTTACACTCTACACGCCTGCAACTCATCCCTCCAGACCAGGCCCCAATCTCCCAACAGCACGTGGTTCTCTAGACACTTTCAGCCAAGGAGTTACAGAGCCCTGTTTGCTATTTGGTGTAAGATTAAAGAAATGCTGACATCTCTAAGACAGGATGAACTGAAGTACAGCAAATTTAAAGCGAGAGACCAGTCAGGATACTAGAAATAGTTATCCATGAATTCAAAACAGACCAGTATTCAAAAGATAAAAAAAAAAAAAAAGAATCAGCAAAACTTAAAGGTAAGTTAGACACGAGTTGGAGAAAGAGTTTAGAATTTACTTCTTGGCTACTTAACAGAAAGAATAGGAATAGAGAGGTGGGCACTGGATCTGAGGCACATGCAATACATCCCAAGAAACTACCAAAAAAAAAAAAAAATGGTTTACAAAGCCAGCTCAGAAGAATCTTCTGGTGAAAGGGACCTGAGCCAGATATGTGAGTAGGATGGTCAGCCAACAAAGAATAACATTAGAAAAAAAAAGCCAGGGAAACAACTTTGGCAATACTATCACAATCAAAATTGCTATCAAAATTTTTATGAAACCAAAGAGTTTTTAGAGCATTGTTCCTCAGGTAGTAATCTTGAGGAGCCAATGCAAATAACCTAAGATACCTTCACTATCTCGTGCACTAATGCTAGAACAAGATGATGGCTCTGTGTGTGTGGGGGTGGGTGGGTGGGTGTGGGTGTACCTTTAACACCAGGGGGAGACCAAAAAAGAAAGAAACAAACCACCACCACCACCCCCACCCACCCCCCCCAAAAAAAAACCACAACCGCTGGAGGAATAGCACACACAAGGCATCAGTCAAAGCGACTGCCTTGTAAGCACAAGGCCCTGAGTTGGATTCCCCAGCACTGTGTAAAGTCGGGCATGGTGGTGCATGCGTGTAATTCCAGGTCTCCAGAGCCAGAGGCAGGAGGACTGCCATGAGTTCAGGCCTATCCTGCGCTCCATAGTGAGTTCAAGACCAGCCTAGGCTACCAAGCAAGATCCTGTCTCCAAAAACAAAACAAAATAAATAATAAAAATTGAAAAAAAAACAAACCTGAAAACCCACCACCACCACCACAAAAAGAGAAAGAAAGAAAGAAAGAAAGAAAGAAAGAAAGAAAGAAAGCCCCTTCCATAACAATTACCACAGACCAACATGAGAACTGCCTTAGGCCCATCAAGTCACACATCCACAGTAACAGTACTTCAGGGAGTCCCTGACATCAATTTTATTTTTATGTCAAAACTAAGCTACTCTTTTGGTATTTGCAATAATAATAATGTAATAATAATAAAAACTGTTGGCATCTTGGCACAAATCAAGGAAGTGGCACTAACTATATTACTAGTCATTAGCATGAATTTGTAGAAAAAAATGCGTTCACTTAAGAATTTTCTTCATGAAACAGAAAAAATATTAATTTCTTATATGTCAACCATTGGGGGATATCTTATAAGATGAAATCAGAAACTTGCTTGAATTGCAAGCTGAATTAGACTCTATTTCTATGGGCCATCATTTTTACATAAAAGAACAATTAACAGAAAAACAATGATGACTCAGACATGGGTATTTGCCAGATATTTTCTTGAAAAATTAACAAAGTAAGCCTGTCACTTCAAGGAAAACAACAAACACCACTTGCTGCCAATGACAGCATTCAAAGTTGATGCGAAAATTAGAAATGTGATGAATATATATCCACCACATTAAGCTTGACAATTTCCTGATGTTTATGGGTTTTCTGATGATTAGCAATCGTAACATTAACAGATATGATAGTTTAATACTATATAGTATAAGGTGTCCACCCTTGGGATAATTTCATAACTCAGTGAACTAATATTTTACCAGTGACCAATGAATAATGCTACATAATCAAAGCTTACAAAAGAGTCGTTCAAAGTACAAGTCAGACCAATGGGCCCTAGTGCAACAGAGTACAAGTGGTTCCTGGGCCTGAATTCAATTTGTAACTAACTAATATATTAATATATAATTAATTATTATACTACTCCCTGTAGTGACAGTCCAACCTGGGCCTGTGCACTGAGCTACATTCCCAGCCCATTCTTTAGCTGTGGCTTTTGACACAAGATCTCACTAAGCTACTAAGTTACCTGGGCTGGGCTCCAGCCTACCACCCTGCCTCAGCTTCCCAAGGCACTGAAGTTGCAGATCTTCAACACCAGGCCTGGCTCCTTATTACTCTTTTCGAGTTTTCTCAGTTTTTTATCTTAATTTGTAAATGTGATAAATATTGATAGGTGTGAACATGTGATTTATATAAACAAAAGCTCTTTGGAGGCTGCAAATTATTTTTAAGAGCTTGAAGAATCCCAAGAAAAAAAAACGTATGAGAAAACTCTCAGGAAAAAATGGAAGAGATGTCATTTTTTCAATGGTGCTGGTGATCCCACTGAGACACTCATGCACTCTAGGCAAGTGCTCTACCCTGAGCCACGACCTTGGCCAATAAGTAAGTAAATAAAAAGCACAAGCAGATTTGAGAAAGAGGGATAATCTCACTGGCCCATTGCCCTTTAATCTTCCCTTCCCCGTTCCCTTCTCCATTAGTCCTCCTTATCAGTCTTCAGATGTCCATCTAATTCCTCCATCCACTGACCACTTTTATCTGTTTCCTCAATACACCAATTAGCATGAGGCAGTGGTGGTATCGTCAGAGTAGGTTCTGCACTATTGGGTTGAAAGTCACTCCTTCAGAGACTGGTCTGACCTCTAACAACAAAACTATTTTCTCACTCTAATGCATACATTTTATTTTCTGCCATATTTTTTAAATCATTACGAACTGTGATTACTTTTCCTATGACTCTAACCCAGTCTTATTTTTGAATGCCTTCTGTTTTATTAGCTAAGCTGTTCAAGCAGAAAGATGGATACTCAGAACTCACCTAGTCAATAAACTTTCATTAAATCCTCTCTATGCACATGTTGAACTTTAATTATTCTGTTTTCATCATGATGTGTAAACACATCAAAATGAGTAAGTTATTCTGTTCATAATCAATGGAAGTAAACAGAAATTTCTATGTATATGTAAGCAAATGATGTTCTTAATGCAGCATTCGGATGCTTAACTCAGCATGATAGTATTAACATAACAGCACGTTACAGATATATGAACATGAATGCTTCTTCTGTTTTCTGGCTCTGTAGTCAATTGACATTGCAGATAAATAAATTTCCTCTGTCTTGATTATATTATGTAGTATTGAATCATTTCATTTCTATGAATGTGGCCAGTGTTTTGTTTTTGAACTCCAAATCACACTTTACATTTCATAGATTCCCTTAAAAATCATTCTGGCAGGTGCTGTGGATTAGCATGTGTAATATCTATTCCAACATGTTTCTACCAGAGGCTGTAATGATATAAGCTGTATCTCGAGGACCTCCTTCAGCTGGAGTTCCAGATCGATTCCATCAGTTAGATGCAACAGGAGTATTTCATTGTAGGCCAGAGTTTAAGAGCAAGGATAAAGGACAGCTGGCATCATCTTAGGAGTGTGAATCAGCCTAGATCTGATGGAGGTCGATGTGGTGGAATTTTATTGCCAAGACCTCAAACAAAACCTCTGATTTAACAGATGGTTTCTTGATCATGGCAGGAGAAGCAGCCCAGTTGGGGGTGAGGGGCAGTTGGGAGTTGACCCATGCAATCTCTGCCTAGAGCTTCTTTCTCCAGATCCTAGTCCCTAGTGATTTTGCAAGGTATTTTAAATCCTGCACCACAAACTCTTTCTATTTCTGCCAGAAAGAGTTGATTCTGTCCTCTCAGCAGTGGGCAAGCCTTCCCATTTAAGATGTTGGCCACTAGATGATACTATATTTAAAACTTCTTTCTTTATCCACGTTGCAATTATAGTACAAGTAGCTTGCATCATTTAATGGTCTGGTAACATAATAATTTAGTTTCTATCTAAACTTGGATAATACATTATCAAAATTGGACAAGCCTGGGATTGTTTCTTCTCTTAGAGTTTTCGGTGTTCTGGTTTCCTGAGAGATACACTGAATCCTTCTCTGATTACAGAAGTCATGCCTCCAGAAGAAACAAAATGTCCTTGCACTT
The DNA here is from genome assembly GCA_004027205.1 of Ctenodactylus gundi. NCBI lineage: Eukaryota > Metazoa > Chordata > Mammalia > Rodentia > Ctenodactylidae > Ctenodactylus > Ctenodactylus gundi. The sequence goes on from PVKB01001260.1 coordinate 221,202, forward strand.
ATGCAAAGCTTTTATAGTTTTAAAAGGGCTTTCACATACATTCCTCAATTACAATTTACTACTGAAAAGCAAAAAGGAAAAGAATTATCGTATCCACATTAAAAATGAAAGAACTAAACTTCAAAGAAGCTAAATAATTTGCTCAAGGTATAGAAGATAAAAGGCAGAGGCAAACGAGGTCCTACGGGCTTTCATCAGCTGTGCCAGTGTTCCTTCTTGGGTACTTCCCTGAAGTGGGTATATGCTTAATTGAAAATGCCCATACATATACAGTTTCAGCATCATAAATTGCTACCTAATATCCATTCCTTTTTCTTGTTTAAAAAATGGATACCAGTTTTATTGGAGGCATGTAATATACCTATTTATGAGCTTGTAGTTCCCATTTTCCCTCAAGCCTAGGTAGGGCTATATTGTGATCAAGGAAAGATAAAGTGTTTAATGGGAACTACTAAGAAGGTACCAAAAAGAAACTAACTTAGATAAAAAAAAAAAAGAAGGATTTCAGCGTGATATTTCCTCCTTCCTGCTCCTTGGAAAGTAGATGTGACAGTCAGAGCTCCATCAGCTGAACTGGGTCATGAGGCAACCTAAAGACTAGATGTCACTTGCTAAATATGGAGTAGCAAAAACATAAAGGGATTCAGCATCAATGTGTTCACTGAGATTCAGTTCCACTCCTGGAGGTTATAGAACCTCCAGACTTTTTAACACGAGAAAAAAATAAATATTTATCTTTAGCTACTGTGATTGGGAGTTTCCAACTACACGCAGCAGATTTTAACCCTAACTGATACATACTTTTCACAAAACGTTTCTATTTTAATATTATGCTTTTGAAAATAAATACTTTTGCCAATGACTAACCAGAGAATGAAGTAATGATTTCAAGATATGTAGAGTCTCCAGTCACAGTCAACCTCTATTATATCCATATTAAATTTTGAAGAGTAAAGTTAGAATCATCAACACATATCTTTATAAACAAGGAATTAAGTTGAGTCTGTACTTTATGTATTATGTATTCTCCTAAAACTGAGTATAGAAGTATTTAGCAATATAGGTAACCTCATACAGAACTGAGTTACCTGGATGATTGGCACATTGTACAGGCTGGCTTAATCATACTTGCATGGTCCTTAAAAGCACTGCAGTTCACCTAGCTTCATGTCCATACATTGTAGATAGAAGTACCATTGGCTGTTGGCCCATGGCAACTGCTCACATCCTTGGCTATGGGCTGGCTGATTTTCTTAATGTTCCAAGATTTTTAGCTCAGATCTGCTAGACTGAGGATCAGTTATTCTTGCTAAAAGTTGGGAGAGAAAATGTGGCTCTCTCTGTACTTCTTAAGATTTTCTGGACATCACACAGAGAGTTTGGTTTGGAGTCTGCAGTTCATAGGATGCCTCCTTGGTCCACATACTGAGCACCACCTCTCCAGAGAGTCTTGACTTACTTTGTGTCTTGCATCGCTGACAGTCTGGTGGACCTCATTCGTTGGCAGTTAAAGTCAGTAAAATATGACACAGGAGATTGAAAACCAACTATATTGAAATGTGGTTTATCAAAATATCTTCTGCACTTGATATTATAATATCGGCTTCTTTATTAAGACACTAACTTCAAAATGTCACAGTTTGTCTAACCACCATGATCTCAAAGTAGAAAGGAGAATAAGTGGTATTTTGAGACATTAGTAACATCTGTCAGGTAAAAAGACAATGCCTATTATTTCTACTAAAGATAGAAGCACAGGTAATGTTAATTCTATTGTGGTTTGTAGCTTACATTCATAATAAAAGAAAGTACTAAATCCTAAGTAGAGATTATGAAAATAATAAATATGTTGAGTTTTCTTCTCATCAGGCACATGGACTTCTTCAATTCTAAGCACAGATCCATAAGTTTCCAGGTTAGGAACCCTGCTTTAAATCATGGAAGAATCCTTGATTCCTGCATTCCATCAAAGACTTCACAAGCATTTTGTTTTTGATATAATTTAATGGCCAGCAGGACTAGTCCTTAATTAAAGTACCTTTCACAATTCAGGAATCTAGTAAAAGCTGTAATGTATGGATGTCTAGTCATAATCATCTGAGAAGGCCTGTGTTATAAAATGTTTAGTGCAAATGACACTGAACTGCAGCTATTAGCCAGAGCATGGGTTAAAGGAAAAACAAACTACCAGCCAGCCCCTTGAGCATCTCCTTAGTAGATGAGATCCAGAAAAATGGCTATACATTTACTCTCTACAGATTATGTTTTGGCCAATCTATGGATAAAAGACTTCAGTCTCAAAGGCCTTATTTAAGCCATCACTCGGAACACTAAAGTCAAATATCGAACCAAGATAACAATAAAAATCAGATTTCTTTGAAAAGTCTCCATAAACATTAGGCTTTAAGCTCTCCCCAAAATCCAATTTAGTGAAAGATATTTCTATAACGAAGTAGTGCTTGACAAGAACAATTTTAGGAAATAGTTCTTGTGTCATTGTTCTTTATTAAAAAGACATGCACAAATAAAAGATGATGAAGTGCTTACCCAAAAGTATTTTGAATTGCTTTCAGAGCCACAGGAGATGTAAAAGACAGGCTTCCAAACCATATCCCAGTCTTGAAGTCATTTTCGAAGCCTATCTTCAAATCAGTTCAGTGAAATTTAAAAAAAAAAAATCCAAATACCATAACTCTAAATTCAAAAGACACTTTTAAGTAGAGCACAGTTTGATGGTAAGATTATCTTTTTATAAAGATATTAGTTTTACTGAAACAGCATACCAAAAATTTCATTTGCAGATGTAGAAATTGTACAAAAGTCTACAAATGTATCTGGCAAACCTGAACACACAAAAACATCAGAAAATACCAGATTTAGAGACAGAGAAATCTCTTCCAATTTTTGCTCAGCTCACATAAAATTATGCGAGCCTGGCCAGGTTACCTACCCTCTCTGATCCTCAATTTCCCTGTCTGTGGGAATAACAATTGTATCTATTTCTTAATTCTCTTACAGTGAGCATTAACTAAGTAACTGTAAACTACCTAGAGTAATATATTCCTAGTATATATTAAATATTTCATATTTTACCATCAAAAGATTATTGTGAGGGTTACATGCTATAACATCTATGGAGTTCTTGGCATTATGCGTGGCATACACTTAATGTTCCATAAGTGGTAGTTAATATCATAAATAACAGAAGCATTAGTATTCACACTTACTAATACTGGAACTGTGGTTGATGTTGACATTAGCACCAATATAGTATTGTTGTCAGTATTGACACTGGTATTGGTTTGGATATCAATATTAGTGTCAGTGTAAACCTATTTTATCCTGGAATAAATGCCTAGATGAGGAGTCCCTCTTTAAAATGCTATTGTTCTGAAGAACTTGCTTTCTGCCACATGTTCAAGAAGATGAGGAGTGGGGGAAAGTAGCTCAGTGACAGGATGTTTGCATGGCATGTGGGAGGCCCTGGATCTTACCTCTTGTATCACTAAAGGAGAAGAGGAGAGGAAGAAGGGAAGGAAGAGTGGGAGGAAGAGGCGGTTGTGGCAGTGGGGTGGCAGCAGCAGCTAAAGGCTGAACCCACCATCCCACCATATTGCCTTGCTCATACAACAGTCTCAGAAATGGAATCCAAATCAGAACTTCCATGACTACATATAGTCACGTACACAATGTCTTTGGGTTCAGGCTACAGGACCTTGCAATACTAGTAACACAGCGATCCATCAGTAACACCCAAGCTCTTGTTGTCTGACAAGTAAAAGTCACACCTAAGACAGTCACATGGTCTTTGGTCCTTAATGTTACCAGGACAACTCTTGAAAGACCAGCTACGTCTATGTTCAAGTTAGGTTCATCAGAAAAGATTCAGCAGTCCAATAATTTGTTGATTTGTTAATGAGGAAAAAATTCCATAAAATTATTACACAGAATGCCTAGAAATAAGATCGCCACTTGCTACATTCCCTGGGAACAGAGATTACCCTAGAAACCATCCATAAATTACCAATCAACTATAATAAGGTCATGAGAAGTGTCCTAGTTACCACACCCAACTGAGAACTCTGAGCTAATGCTGTCATGTTGGACAAAAGAACGGTAGCTATTTCAATAATGTGCTCAGTCAACATTCACTTACTGTAGTCCTGGTATCTTTCACAAAATACCTCTACCTCTCATAACAATCCTGTAATGATAGTATTGCTATCGCCTCCAATTTATGAGCAAAGAAATGAAGTCCCGATTTTTAAGTAACTTTCCCAAAGTCACAGGGTTACTAAGTGGAAAACCTAGGATTCAAACTCAAGTTTTCTCAGCTCCAAAGACCTACTCCTTTCCTGCTTAAAGGTTAGACCATGTGGCAATAACTCACGGGTATGATGCATGCTCAGCAGTGTGAAGCCCTAGGTTTGAGTCCCAACAGCAACAAAATAAAAAGTATGACTAATCAAGAATGATAGAAAAAAATCACCATATAGGAGAAAAATGTCTCTCCTAACTCCAGGGTCATCTGAGCAAGAGCAGTTAAACTGGTACATCTGTGCAAACAATATTGCTGGTGGTAGCAGAAAAAGAAACAAGGCAAGAACACTGCACATGACTGTCTGAACAGCAGGAACAACTAGGTAGCTGGGGTGTAACAACACCTATGGGAAAGCAACTCTTGAACCAGGTCCAAGCAAAGCAGCTCAGAGGAGGCCCGAAATACAGAGCTAGAATGAACGCCGACTCCACCATCCCCACCTCCCGCTTAGACACACATGCACACTGACTGGCCTACTCGAATGAAGAACATTGTCTGTCACTGAGCACAAGTACCAGCTGGACCCAAGTAACAAGGCAAGAGGAAATACCACAGGCAAGGCAATTCCAGGTCAACTGCATTCAGATTCAGGGAGAAACTATTTTCATGTACACGTTAAGAAACATTGACCCATTGTTCAAAGTTAGTCCTAGGGTTGTTTCTGCAGAGATCTTGAGGGAGGCGCCCCTCCTGGAGTGAGGCCTTAAGCCGATTTAAGCAGCAACTTTCTTTGAGAAATAGAAGTAAAGGACAGGGAAATCCTAGAGAGATTCTGGGGCAACGTGAAGCTAGTCTTCCGATGCTCCCCTTTGCACTTGTATCTCTTCTCGCGGCACGTTTTCTCTTCCATCCCTGCAGTCTGGCTGACTACAGTTTCCCAACAGTGGACTCAACAAAAGGAGCCCCTAAAACTTTCACCACCCATACTAAATATGGTGGTTTGGATCTGAAATGTCCCCCAAAAGCCTCACATTCCTATAGATACTGTGTGGGGTGGGGAAGTAGGGCCTGGATGGAAGGGGCGGGTGCTTGGGGCTTGATCTGGGGGGGGCCTAAGTGGGTGCACTCTTCCTCCCACTCTCTCTTTCTGCTCCACCATGCTGGGAGGATCTCTGTCTCTTGGAGCAATGGCTCCAGCCTCACCATGTGCTTCTATCATTTTCTGTCCTGTGAATAGACTGGAAGCTACAATAAATCTTTCCTCCCTAAATTGTCGGGATGTCGGATATTGAGTCACAGCAACAGCAACAACAACAACAAAAAAAAAACTAAGACACTATACTTCCTTATACTTCTCATCCTTCACTCCCCACCCATCGCATCAAAAGTCCCGTTCCTTCAGCTTAAGCACTAGAAAGCAGTGTGATTAAGCCAATCTGTACAGAATAAAGACGAAAGGCTTCCTACCACCAGGAACCTCCAGATGCACAATGGTAAAGACCATGCACTGTGGAAAAATACCTTCAGGCCAAGAGCACCTCCTTCCACCACATCTTTGAGATAGTCCTAAAGGAGCCTAGCAAAAGATAGCTGTCACTCTCTCCTCTTTGGCAGAAGCAGAGAAAGAACTGGAAACCTAGTATTTTCTCCAAAGACCAAAGATGTAACTATGTAGCCAAGCTCTCCCCTTGGCTAAGGTGAGAAGTGCTCCGGGAATCAGGTGTTCTTTGAGGTTTTTGGTGTATCAGTGCAATCAATGACCACAAAGTAACCAGGGCACAGTGATAATGGAAACACAAATCAGTTTTGCTGAAAGTAAGATTGTTCTATGGCTCTAGTCTGGTTATGCTGTTTTGCTAGTGTCGCCTTCATTGAGCATCAGGTGTGTCCTATATACTGGCCTAGGCATTTCACAATCATGGTGTCAGCCAGTCTTAACAAGCCTATGAAATAGATACTATTACCCTGACATTGCATATAAGGAAACTGAGGCTCAGAGCCCCCAAACGTAGCAGAGCTGGGATTCAGAGAGCTGACCTGTGTCTGACTTCGAAGTCTGTGTCCTTCAGGGTGCCTTGTGACACCTCCAAAATAATTCTGAATGAGGTAAATGGTGTAGGACATAGTTTGAGTCTGCGCCAAATTTGAAATGCATCCTGGAATTCATCCATGTCTCTTGTTTTTCACCATCACTCCCTTCTTCCTTTTTCTTCTTTCCTTTAGTTAAATTTCCCTATCAATTGCTTTTTAAATGTTTCTTTTTTGTAAAATAAAAAAGTTAAATGACCACAAATATTCCACGTAATGAAATTAACTGTTGAATACCTGAAAATTTGAATGTTCTGACTTATTAATATCCTATAATGATTTCTAATCTACCTATAAAAAGAGAACCAAGAGTACTCTGGGGCCTGGGCTTTGGCGGCGTAGAGAAATTCAGCACCAGCTGTGCTGGTGAAAAGCTCTGCCACTGGGCTTAAGTTCCTAAACTTGCCAAGTTAATGAGCTTACTGATCAATTACACAAATGCCTTAAAACCTGCTTCATAGGATGAAGTAATAAAGACTGAAGGTCCATGAAGGTAACCAAAACTAAGAGCTGATATTTAGCAGATACCAGGCAGGAATCAGGAAGTACACCAAATACTTTACTGTGTTACCTAATTGATCCTCACAAGGACATATTAATTAAGTCCTGTTATTATTCTCATTTAACAAATGATAAAACTGAAATACACATGGCCTTGATGATGTGAAACTGTAGCCCCAGCATCGGAGGCTGATGTGGGAGGATCTTCTCAGCCCAGGAGCCTGAGACCAGCTTCAAAAGAAAAATAGAAAGCGAGAGAAAGAAAAGAGAAGAAAAAGCAAAAACCTGACTAAGATACAGCAATAATAAGGAACTCGCCCAGGCCATTGAGGTGGAAAGTGGCAGTGCAGTCTGTCTTCAGGACATAGACTCAAAGAAAGGCTCGTGACACAGAAAAGGAACTTGATGAATATTCATTTCTTCCTCCCCTATAAATGTTTTACAAGATTTGTAATAGAAACTGGTCAACACGTTATTTGGTGAAGTAAATTTAATTTCAAGGTTTCAAAGACATAAATTTTGTAGTGAACATTATATCTAAATGTTGGAAAGTATAGAATGACCCACTTCACATACACACACAAAAAAAGCTTTAAATAAGGTCTGTTTTAAATAGCACGCCCTGGAGTATTCACTACAAAAATTGCCAGCCATTTATCAAGTGGGCTGCTGCTGCTGCTGCTGCTGCAGTGTGGTGTGGGGTGAGAGAGACTGAGAGAGAAAGAGAGAGAGAGGAGGAGGAGGAGGAGAAGTCCTGGCATTTGGTAAATAGACTATTGCTATTGCCTTTGTCTTAGATATTAAATAATTTAGACAAATTTTACTCCATCTTGAAATTTATTTGAATCAAGTTTGTTACATTTTTTAAAAAATGTTTTTTACCTATCTGAAGCTTATAAAATTTCCTTTTGTAGGGCTTGAGAAATATCACAGTGGTGCACTTATCTAACAATATCACAGTGGAGCACTTATCTAAAAAGCTCAAGGCCCTCAGTTTGACTCCCTAGCACCTTATAAACCAAGCGTGGAGGCACTCACCTATAATCCCAGAACTCTGGAGGCTAAAGAAGGTGGATTATCATGAGTGTGAGGCCAGCCTGAGATACACAGTGAGTTCAGGACCAGTCTAGACTTCAAGGTAAGATTCTGTTTCAAAAAAGAAATAAAAATAAATAAATTTCCTTCCGTATTACTGACTTTTTACCAAAAAGATATTAATCCCACAATTTAAAGATAGGAAAGAAAGGAAAGGGAATAAAGATGTCAAGGAAGGAAACAGGGAGAGAGAGAGATAAGAGGGGGAGGAAAGAGCATTCAAAGGTAAGTGAAAGGAAAAAGATTTCATGCTAAGGTAAAAGAATATAGCCACAAACTTCCAATTCAATAAGTATTTCTATTAAGGGCATGCATGAAATACTTCAAAGATAAAAATTAATGAAATGCCACACTGAAACAAGAACACCGTGTGTGTGTGTGTGTGTGTGTGTGTGTGTGCGCGCGCGTGTGTGTGTGTATTCTGTAGGTATGAGGAAAAAGGTACAACAAATGAAGATGAAAAGGGAACAGTTTTATTGGAAATAAAATGCATCACATAAGTGGGAACTGGGAAGGGAGTCTGCAAGGCTGTGACTATGGAAAACTACACCACAAATTTAACATAATGGCAGATATACAGTAGAACAAAGGCTACCCTTGCAGAGAGAGATTCCCAGTTCCAGGCTTTGTTTCAGCCTGCTATTTAAGTAACTACACGGGTTAGGGTAAAACATTTAGACCAGTGTTTGGGGTGACAGACTCCCCAGAAAGGCAGAGATAGTCTCTTCGCTTTCTGCTGTCCGCTTCTTTGGTGCAGATGAGATCTCCAGGTACAGGAGTGTGGCTTAGGCAGAAGGCCTTGGCCTTCCAACTGAGCCTGCTTAAGGCATAGGTACCCAATCTGCCCACTGGAGGAGACCACAAAGAGGAGTAAAGAAAACAATGCGCTAATCGAGATCCTTAAGGACCTCCTTCCAAGGACAGAAATCTGACCAGAAACCAAGGACGAGGGAGGAGCCTAATCTCCTCCTGCCTAATTCTGTCTCTTAGGTTTCATGTTCTTTCCTTGTTCTTAATCTCAGCACGTACTTAAAATTATTTAAAGATTACTTTTAAATGAAAATTAAAGTTCCTCTTTCATTAAGAGAAACTTTTTAATGGAATAGGAATGATCAACCACAATTAGTCTACTTTGTACTTAAAACTCTTAATTTTGAAAATCAATCAAAATGAAATATCAGTGATAGGGTTATTGTTTATATTTGTTTCAGTTTGTTTTTCAGTGTATTTAAGATGAGTTGAAACTAAACACAGGTATTTCAAATATGGTGGCTTGTTCCATGTTTGAAGCAAATGGGTAAAAATGCAGAGGATTCCTTGCTAGTTCATGTCCTTTCTTGAAGCTATTTTTCATGTTTTAGAAAACAATGTGCAAAACTGTGGAACTACAACATTCACTGGATGGGAGGTCTATTAGTAAACAATGAAACAGAAATTCTGGTCAACGATGCAGCATACATACTCAATTTTGTTTCTTTAATTATAGTTAGCATTAAAAATACTAATTTTGATAGGACTTAACAGCAGGGAGGAGGAAAAAGAAAAACTGGTCACAATTTTATTTTCATTTAAATCAGTTTGTTAATTGGGTTAGAACCCTGCTGCTGAAAGAATAGCTACAGAAGACCAGGTTATTTTTAGCTATAAAATTCTCCAATGTGTATTTTTTTCAGTTTGGAGTCAAAAAAAGAGTAAATGCTTTCAAAAGTAACTAGGGGCTAGTGGCATCTTTGTTCTCGGAAACAGTTTGATTTGAAATACCAAACCTGCATCTTGGTCCTTCCTCCACACTGTGACTGCCTTGAAAACCTCTGGCTTATTATATTCAAGAAGTTTTACTTACCACCTTGGTTATGTACTGTGGTTGAAGCTCTTTTTAATTTTAAAACATAGATCACAGATGTGTGTGTGTGTGTGTGTGTGTGTGTGTGTGTGTGTGTGTGTGTTTCAAACTACTTATCATCTCATTGTTCCGGTTTTTGTTTTTGTTCTTCTGCAGTGCTGGAGACTGAACTCAGTGCCTGGCACATGCTGGCCAGCTACTTTACCATTTAGCTACATCACAGCCCTCATTCTTCTTTTTGAAGAAAGAATCACCTCATGGATAATAAAACAGAAAAAATCGCAAGACTTGAACAAGGTCATGTTGTAAAGGAGAAAGCGGCAATTTGCAAGGTTGCCGTATGGTCTTTGTCTTTCTATTCAAGGGGCCAATAAAAACCTCTTACTAAGTTACTTTACAGTTTGTTTGTTTTTTTTTTTTTTGTAGTGACAGGGTCTTGCTCTGTAGCCCAGGCTGGTCCTGAACACACTATGTAGCCAAAGCTAGCCTTGGACTCATGGCAGTCCTCCTGGCGGAGCCTCCTGAGTGCTGAGATGACAGGTGTGCACCATCACACCTGGCTTATGTATTAATTTGCTTTAATAACAGAGAATTTTAAGTGGAAGTTTCCAGATTTGGCTGGCTACGCAAATGACTTCAGATCACTCATTGTAAAGCCATAAACCTCACAACCTCTGAGGCCACTAGAAGTTTTATTTTCATCTTTAATGGAAATGGTCAGCCCAAGGATATTTGACTCATCTTGCCTTAAGAAAGATGTTGTCAGCTGTCACAAGGTAGGTGGGGCTGAGCTTCCCTAACCAGTATTTGATGGAACACTTCCAAAAATATTCAGGTAATGCAGGAAGTGGCAGGTGACTCATTATTAGTAGCCCCACTCTGAGCCATTCTCCACCACACTCTTCAGGACAACACTAAGAAGAGGCACAATGGCCCCACAGAGCTATGAAGCCAGTTCAGCTTTTCCCTCATCTGCCCCTCTTCTCTGGGCTGTCTGCCTGGTCATTCAGGCTTCACACTTGACCATTACCCCATTCTTTACTTGACTTAATTTCCCCTCCCCTGCCCTACCCCACACCTGCCCATGCTGGGGGTTAGGCATAGGACCTCAGGCACGCTAGGCATATACTGTCCCACTGAACCACACCCCTAACTCTTCATCACTACGATTCTTATCTTCCTCCAACTCAAACTCTGATTCCTCAGGACCAAATATTACTCTGATTTTAGGACAGACAGAGCTCTTTGTACTAGTTAAAGCAATCTCTACTTTGCCAAGAATCCTATTTGCATTTCACTATAGATACCCTTTAGAGTTCATTTCCTAACTCAGTGATGCCAAATAGGTTTCATCTTGTGTTAATTCCAACTATTCGGCAGTGGGGCATGGAATGTGGAGCAGTTCTGGATACAGAAGCCAAAGCTGGGCTCAGCAGAGAAGACAGCATGAATAAGTAAGTGGTGGTGCTCTGGACTTGAGCCTCTCTCCCATGAAGTTCTTTCAATAGGATTGCCTAGAAAGGATTGTCTGGGGGAATAGGAACTATTGTAACAGCTCTTTGTGACAGATGCTGTTAACTAGATCACACCATGCTGCAAATTATACAACTCAGGAATCACAAGACTTCATTATATGCAGGGTCAATTTAGGCTAGACAGCAAATAGTGTTCTTAGGATGCTGAACTCAAATCATCTATAGTGTAGGTTCATTTTTATTGTTTTGTTCAAAAGTGAAGGTTGGTGCTATATTTTTTTGTACAAGGTACAAATTGACTAATCACTTGTATTCTATGTAGAGTCTCAACTGCACATACTATTTCTCTTTCTGAAAACAATGCTATTTAGTCATTACATAACTATCACATACCACCCAACTGAAGATAAACCAGAATTGAAAAGCAATCTTTATTATGAAATTACAAAAATATAAAATATTTAAGAAACAAACGAGTTATCATTTCTTGGTGTGATTATGGCGCAAAAGATTTTACATTGCAAAACTGATGTTTTTAAATAAGGAATTACAAGAGGGTATCTTTTTATTAAAAGGCTTATAGCTTGCCTTTGACTTTTATTTAATTTATGGAAGTACTAGAGACACCATTAACAACAGAAGAGCCACAGCTACCACCACAAAGTTCTTGTGGCCTCTCCTGAGACTGCTGGACTTATCATTAAGGAAAAGCTGCTTTAAAACTTGCTCCTTTGGATTTTAACAAATTGACCATTAATAATGAGTCAAAAGCACTATCTCTTGTGAATTCATTGTCACCATTTGTTAGCTTTCCAAATTGTGATAAAATGTCTGATATAAACACAGGAAGAAAAAAATTTATCTTGGCTCATGGTTTCAGAGGTTTCAGTATATCAGAAACTAACCATGTTGTTTTTAGGCCTACAGTGAGGTGAAATATCATATTGGAAGGCATTGTGCTCATCTCATGGCAGCCAGAAAGCAGAGAATGTAAGAGAATCACAGAATGAAAAGAAGGGACTAGGGACTAAATACAGTCCCTAAGTCATGCCCCCATGATCCATTACCTCCAGTTAGGGCCCATGTCCTCGTTTCATCTCTTCCAATAATGCTACCAAACTGTGATCTCATCAGTGAGATCCACTGAGTTCAATCCATTGGTAAACTCAGTGTCTTCATGATCCAATTATCTCCCCAAAACCTATCAGCAACCAAAGCCTTCAACACAAGGAGCCCTTAGGCACATTTTAGATAATAACCATAACAATCTACCACTTGGTCACCATGTCACCTGAGATGTCATAAGTGCAGTCAGTAGAAGAGGCCAGACCAGACAAGAAAACCTAGAAAGTAGAAAACTGTGTCTTCACTGCTGGCTGCCATCCATTATTAGAATAAGACTTCACATTCTGTGAGACTACAGCCCATGACTTTCTTCCTTATTGTTGCATCCTTAGTATCTAGCTCAGTGTACTGTGCAACTGAGTATTCAAGAAATCATTGTTGAATGTGAGGATGAATGGATGGATGGACAAGTAAATGAATGAATATTGTTCCTTCCAGCTAATTTATGTTAACATGCTGACATAAAACAAACAATGTACCCTAGATGGCTGCAGTCAAGAGAAACATTTGATTGTTTGACACAGGAACTATCAACAGGATGATTTCTCTCTCTCTCTCTCTCTCTCTCTCTCTCTCTCTCTCTCTCTCTCTCTCTCTGTGTGTGTGTGTGTGTGTGTGTGTGTGTGTGTGTGTGTGTGTGTGTGTGTGTAAAACAGGAGAAGAAGATTTTCTGGTGTGTCACTCAACCTGAAAGTTGATTTTTTTCTCCCCATCAAGTTAGGACAGTATGACACCTTAAGAAAAGAAAAGAAGAAAAGAAATCTCCATGTGTTAACAGTCAGCTGTAGAAATTAGCACTGACAAATTATTCTTAGACAGTGATTTCCCATACTTCAGAAATACCTGGATCTGTGAAACATCAAACATGAATGACAATACAATTTAGAAAGATTCTCCTTAAAGTCTCAATGTAGAATACTTTTAAACTCCATTGCCCACGCATGATTTGCTAACCCTGATTTAAAACAACAGCAGCAACAACAACAACAACAAAAGATTTAGCAAACAATTGTTGTGCTGCTAAAGACTGGTTGATTGTGGTACTGATGATTGAGTCCAGGGCCTTCATGCTGAGCTTTATTCCCAACCCATTTTTATTTTTGATTTTGAAGCAGTCTCTCTAAGTCACTAAATTGCCCAGGCTAGGCTCAAACTTGCAATCCCCCTGTGTCAGTTCCCCTACAGTGCTGGGATTGCAGGCCTGTGCCACTGGGCCTGAAATCCCAGATCTCTTCCTTAACTATTTATGGCTATAATTTTAAATTGGTAATTCAGTGAAAATGACTTAAATACAGGACAGAAGCAGTTTTACTGAAGTATAAATTACATGTCATGGTATGCACCTGTTAAAGGTACATTTTGATGATTTTTAGTAAATGTATGCATTTGCAACTCTCCACTGTAGTTTTCAACCATTTCTATGATCTGAAAGTTTCCTGTATTCCCATTTGCAGTCATTTCCCACTGTCATCCCTAGCCTCCGGCAATTACTGTTCCTCTTTCAGTCTCTGAAAATTTGTCTTTTTGGAAATGTCAAAAAAAATAGAATCATGCAAGACATAGTCTTTTGCTTCTGTGTTCTTTTTACATGCTGTTTGTGAAGTTCTCCTATGTTGTGCATATGTCAGTAGTTTGTTTTCATTGTTGTTGTTGTCGTTGTTGAATACTATTCCACCTTATAGTACCACATTTGGTTTAGTCAAGGAGCATCTGAATTGTATCTACATTTTAACTATTAGAAATAATGATTCTATGAGCATGTTTTATAAGTCTCTACGTCAGCATTTTTTCTTTTTGTTTCCTTTGGGTAGATAATCTAGGGACTGAATTCCTGAATCACATGCTAAATTTATTTTTAACTCTTTCAGATACTCCCAAAGTGACCACACCATTTTGCATTCTCCCCGCAATGTGTACACATTCATTACTCCACATCCCATATAAGTTGTTCAAGTCTGTCTTTGGATCATGCCAAAGTCATTCCAATAAGTTTACAGGGAAGGAGAGGTATTTCAGTGTGATTTTAATTTGCTTTCCCCAAATCAGGAATGTAGATCATCTTTCATGTGTTTATCAGCTATTAAAATAGCTATTTTAGTGAGATGTCTTTCAAAACTTCTGTTCATTTTTTAAAGGTGCTTTGTCTCATTAATTAAGGCATTGTTTTCTGAATATAGCTCTTCATTAGATATATTATTTGCAAATATTTTCTCTTAGTCTTTGTGCATTTTTTCATTCTTTTCATTGTACCTTTTGAAGAGCAAAAGTTTTTAACTTAGAGGCTCCTGTTTCTGTTATGTGAGCTTCCACTGGAACTCTCTACCCCTCCACACACAAAGACTGCTGAGTAAAACAACCTCAAACAGTACTCTGAGCTTGGCAGACTGGATTTTCAGTTGTGCTTGAGCTTGAGAAACACTGGAATTGAAAGTCACATCGGGTTACTCGATGGCTATGAGCTAGAGCTTCCATAACCTGCTGCTGAAAGTCCATGGTCTTGCCTTGGTCCCTTCCTTCTTGAGCCCTTGAAGTTGCATACTTCCATGGCTTCCTGAGGTACCTCTCCAGTTCCCTAGCACACCTCCATTCTGCTTAGGAAAGTTCAGGTGGTGTCTGTTACTTGCAACCTATAAACAGCCACTATGACAGGCAGCCATGACTGCATTTCATTCTACTTGTCCAGGATCCACAGACTGTTCCATCACTACTCAGGTTTCAGGAGCTCTGTTCAGGTTTTCTGGCCTCACTGAGTCTTCACTAAGTACTGATGACACTGCTTGTCAAGTGTGTCCTTCCTGGAATAGTCTTTCTGCGCCTTCCAGGAGACAATCAGCTCACCTGACACACTATCCCTGCTAAAGACAAACTAGAGGAAACTCCTCTCAGTTCCTCCTTACTCTCAGGTAGGTGAGCACAATGTAAAGCAGTATGGCTGAAGACAATGACACTTCTGTTTTCCAATCCAAAAATAGCTTCAATAGCACCATTTCAGGTTAGATAAGGAGAGGGACTTTTTCTGGGCAACAGGGAACTTGATGTGGTTCTGTGACTCACTTCCTCTAAGCAGCAGCTTCATTCCCTTAGTAGAGAACCAGCTGGAGGCCAGAGAGCCACCACTACACCCAATCAATGATAGCAGTAGCCCCAAAGGGTGACTTCAGAACTTGTAGCCCCTCCAAAAAGGATGCCACTTTCAGGGACAGTATCAAGTATGACAAGGAGTCCTGGTTTGGGGTATGCAAACCGGGAAAGAACACAGGCTTTGGAGTCAGGTCAATTCTCTTCAAATTCCAGGCTTACCACACACAACTTCTGAGTCTGCTTCCTCACCTTGACAACAGCGGCAACCTTGAGGAGTCGAGGATTTCATTTGTAAAGAAGCTGACTTCCTTCTATTATTTGGTTTACTTTTTTCCTTTCCTTTTTTTTTTTTCTTTTGAGACAGGGTCTCAATCTATTGTCCAGGTTGGTCCTAAACTCACTATTGTAGCCCAGACTGGCCTCGAACTCATGGCAATCCTCCTGCCTCAGCTTACTGACTGCTAAGATTACAGGTGTGTACCATCATATCAATCTTTCATTTACCCTTTTCAATAGCAGTTCCGCAGTTCTATTATTTGCCTCACACACAAAAATGGCTCTCAAAAGGGTCATACTTATAAGTGTTAAAGTGAGACATTTTGCAATAACTTTCTGTAATTATTCAAGTGAGCAGAAACATACTCATGCTTGCTTTCTAAAAAGCCTGGCCTAGGCTAGAGGCATGCAAGACAACATCTACTGAATTGGACAGCAAATACTATCAACTGAAAAGCTAAGTAAAGTTTCAGAATGTGCACAAATCAGAGTATTTTGACTGCTATTCATTTTTTAGCTGAGAGAAAGCAGCTGAAAATTTCATTTGCCAAATTTAAAGTGATACTTTTGTAGTTATTCTAATGTTTTTGTTCTTTCCATCAAACTTTACAAAGTCACCAAATCTTTATGCCATTCATCATAATTCAGGATGAGCTACCTGTGTGACTGCCATTGGACATGAAGATCACACTTGAAACCAAATAATTTAGATATCTAAACATAGACTGAATTCCCAAAAATGCATGGGGGAATCTACCAATCTAAACTTTAAAGGAATATAAATACATATTTACACACACATGTCAGGAAATGATAATAGAATCATAATAGCGACATCTATCCAGTGCTACCTATGTAAGAGGCAGGGTATAAATGATTTTAAGCTAATTGTTTGTTTACTTTTCATTTTATAAACCAAAAATGTAGATGCTGCTCTTATACCTTCCCTTTTTTTAAGCAAAGAAACTCAAATTTAAGATATGAAATTAGTGGAGGTTCTACAACTAACTTATAGAGCTAGAATCCAGGTTTTATATGTTTGAACCCAGGTTTTCTGACTCAGAACCCAAGTTCTTCACCAAGACAATTTTTAAGCTGTGGTCAAATACATATAACATAAAATTTACCAATTTTAAATTTATGGTTCTGTGGCATTATCTATATATATAGATATAGATCTATTCATTCATTCTGCTGTGGCATATATATATATATATATATATATATATATATATATATATTCATTCTGTTGCTGTCACCATCCATTCATCTTCAAAACTTCATCTTCCCAAAATGAAGCTCTGTTCCCATTAAACACTAACTTCTCATTATCTCCCAGGCTTTGGCTACTTTCTTTCTATGAATTTGATACTCTACACATCTATAAATAGAGTCATACAATATTTGTCTCTTTGTAGCTGGCTTATTTCATTTTGCATAATTTCTTCAAGGCTTATTCCTGTCGCAGTAGTTTTCAGAAAGATCTTCCTTTTTAAGGCCTAAAAATATCCCACCCAGGCATCTGGTATTGGACACTTATGTCGCTTCCACTTTTCGCCATTAAGAATAGTGCTGCTATGAATGAGGGATGGCAAATATTTGTTCCAATTTCTGCTTTCAATTCTGTAGGGTATATACTCAATAACTAAGACATTTTAAATACTTTACTTAAATTCTTATTGTCCAGTTATTTTGCCTTTTGTTTTGTGGGCAACTCCATTTATGAAGTGATTACAAAGGTGCAGACATCTAGGGACACCTTTGTGTGTCATCTTAAACTAGTGTCCCAGAGAATAGGAGGTAGGAATGGCTCACAGCTTGGGGAAATGTATGCATATGCAGGCAGACTCCTAAACAAAATAGAATTTTTCAGGCCAAATGTATTTTAAACATGATTTCCCTGCCCTGGCTAACATGGTCCTTTGACATGTGTTTTTTTAGACATTAAGAACATGACAACTACCAACAAATTTAGAGAGAGACAGTTAGAAGAGGAAAAGAACGCTACCGAAAAAAGCTGTGGTTCTGAAATCTACTGTGAAGCAGGAAGGAAATGTATAAATACTTCACTGATGTTAAAGTCAGTCTTTTAAAAAGGAAAGGACAAATATTGTACAATGTAACTTTGAAAAAGAATAAACTACAGCAGGGAATTCAAAGATGCTCTTAGAAGGTTACTTCTGCCATTACTAGATACTAAGCTTTTAATCAGAATCCCACGGAGAAATTGTTCCCTCAAATATAGTCCCTTAGGCCAAGCTAGTCTACTCCCCTAGCACACACAGGTAGGACTTTAGTCTGGTAAAGCATTGGCCAAAATTGTCATTTGGTAGGTCCCCTCCCCTTTTAAACCATATTCATTATTTCACTACATTCTTCATTTTATAACACCACCACAGCCACACGAAAAGACCACGAGTCTCCCAGAAGGAGAGCCCTGGACTTCTGCATCAGAAGTAACATGTGGCCTCACATTTCTAACTTAGCCTCCTTTGACCTGTTTCTTAATATCAAAATGGAACTAAAACTTCCTAACTCAAAGAATGTTTGAAAGAATCAAACAAAAGTTAAGTTCCTAGCATATAGTAATAGGTCAATAACTAATTGCACTTCATGTCTAGAGTTAGAGATCAGTGAAGAATCGTTTTTATTTCATCTTCCATATTTTACTCATATGATATAAATATATGTGACTGTAAGTTGGCCTTAGCTTTTCAGTCTTAATTTATAGATGAGGATGTGAGCCAAGCATAGTGGCATACTCAGAAGGCTAAGGTAGAAAGTTACAAGTTTGAGGCCATTATGGGCAACTTAACAAAACCCAACTCAAAAAAAAAAAAAAAAAAAAGAGCTAGGGATGCAGCTTACAGGAAAAGAGCCATTGAGTTCAATCCATACCAAGAAGAAAAAAAAAAGGGTATTGGCCTGAAATAATACCATTTGTAGAGAAGCTGAAAAATAAGAAAAGACATACCAAAAATAAAAAAATATAAATGGTCATTCAATCAACAAAGGGAGTAGGGACTGTTCAAAATTAAAGAGATTTAAGAGGCACAATTGATGGTAATGTTTGGACTTACTTGGATCATGAATTGAACAAACCAACAGTAAAAAGTCACCTTTGATACAATCAGGAAACCTTAAATATGAACTAGGTATGATATTGTATTAAGAAATCAATTTTGTTTGATGTACTAATGATACCATGTTTATACTTTTTACTTGTTTGTTTTGCCTTGAACTTGAAAACCTCCCACTTGAGCTTCCTGAGTAGCTGGGATTACCAGTAGAAAATGCCATCAAATATTCTTGTCTATGGAAGTTCCATATTAAATTATTTGTAGGTGAAATAAAGTGATATCTTGGATTTTCTTTAAACTATTCCAGTAGAGGAAGAAAACAGGAAGAGGAGGACAGTTGAAACAAGATTAGCTAAATAAGATTAAATGTTGCCACAGAGCTATGAGGACATAGTGATTCATTAAAATTTTCTACTTACATATATTTGAAATTTTCTTAATAAAACATTATCTTAAAAAGTAAGATGATGTAGAATGGAGGGAGAGACAAAAGTGAAAGTACAAAAGTGGTCAGATTTGAGTGATTTGGAAAATAGAATCAATAAGAATGAGTGAAAAATTTGATACATGGAGGAAGGCAGAAAGAAGCATCAGATTTCTGTTCTAGGGAGCTGGCACCGCTTACTGATAGAAAGATTCCTGGAAGAAGTACAGGTTTGGGGAGGTCAACCAAGGAAAGCTTTCCAGGAGGCATCTTGCTCTAGGCATCTAGAGCTGAGCATGGAAGTTTGGATCACAGATAAAGATCTGTGAGTCATTCACACTTATGTGGCATTGTAATGTCAGGGCAGAGAACATAAAACTGCCCAGAAGAAAGCACACAAGAAAAGGCCCAGGATCAAGCTCTGAGGGGCTCTAACCCTTAAACATAAGAAGAGCAACTGAGAGGGACAGCCAAAGAGAAAGGATGAAAACCATGAGAAATAAGGTACTGTGAAACTGGGAATTGAGTACATTGAAAAGCAAAAGATGAGAAATAAATATCCCTTTCGATCCAGCAATACCTCTCCTGGGAATATTTCCAAAAAAGTTAAAAACAACACATAACAGAGATACATGTATACCCATGTTCATAGCAGCACAACTAACAATAGCTAAAATATGGAAGACACCAAAATACCCATCAACCGACCAATGGATACACAAACTGTAGTATTTATACACAATGGAATACTACACATTTATAAAGTCCGACAGCTTGGAGGCTTTTGTAGGCAAATGGAGGAAACTTGAGACTATCATGCTTCGTGAAGTGAGTCAGAAGCAGAAGGTGAAACATCGAATGGTCTCTGACATGAAAGACCCAGAGCACAACTATCTCATGGAACTTAAAGTGAAAAATAAAGGGAACCGGTGGAAAGGTGGAGCGTGGGGGGGATGAGTAGGGGGAGGGTTGAAAGGCCAGCGGGTGAGGCCTTGTCACCTTGACAAGATACGTATGTGCACAAAATGCTCAAGATCAATGTAAACCTTAAATTTTGCACTTATACATATCAATAAAATGGGGGCAAATACCTGACAAAGCTTTTCTAAAAAGCATTTCTAATATAGATTAAAATAGGCCTTATTTTTGAGCTTCCTCAGTAGGTCATACTTTAACGCATACTTGATATAAACTTTAAAGCAATGTTTCTGGTGCGTAATAAATATTTTCAAGTTACAAACTACTGACATAATCAACTCATAATTGAGGACTTTAAGGAGCAAAGCAAAATGAAAGTCTAATAAACTTTTCCCATATTCTTACTACGTTTGCACAAAGCAATGCTGCGAATATCGCAGGAACTCACTGAGAGTCTGCTTGGTGATGGCAGTGAGTAGCTGGAGAGTACTTACTTTGTAGCAGGCTCTATTCCACCCGTGTTATTTAATCCTCACAATACCCTATCACATAAGCTGTATTACTGCACTGATTTTTTTACAAAAGAAGAAAATGAAGCACGACAAGCAAAATTTTCAAAATGAATGGAGTCCACATTGGAACACTTACTGTCGGACTCCAGAGATATTAAGCAAACACTTTACCACTGAGCTACATACACCCTCACTCCTACATCTGTTTTTATACTTGGCCTCCATTTTAAAGCTTTTTTAAAGCCCTACTTTATATTGCTACATGTATTTTTAAAAATTAATTTTAAAAATTCGAAAAGGGGTGGGAGGAATAGCACAGCAGTTAGAGTGTTTGCCTAGCAAGCACAAGGCCCTGAGTTCCACTCCCCAGCACCACATAAGCTGGTATGGTGGTACACAGCTACAATCCTAGAACCCCAGGAGGCTGATGCAGGAGGATCACCATGAGTTCTAGGCCAATATGGGCTACATAGTGAGTTCAGGACCAGCCTGAACTACAGAGTGAGCGCCTGTCTCAAAAAAAAAAAATAGTAATAATAATAAAAATCTCAAAGGTTAAGTAGTAGATAGCTGCCATGGATTATGAAATACAGATTTGGTTCTCAAGTATCTCTGGAGAGAAGTCAAAAGCAACTCAATCTCGATAATGTATGCTAAATGGCAAATGAATAGCATACACAGTCAGGAGAGAAATTCAGAAAAAGAAAACAGAAAAAATTAGGTCTGGAATAATAATCAAGATTTAGATAAATACAAAACAGGAAGCCAAGCATATTGGTGCATGCCTGCAATCCCAGCATGCTTGGAGTCTGAAACAGGAGGGTTGCAAATTCAAGCCCAGCTTCGCAATTAGGAAAACCTTATTTCAAAAGTGAAAACATCTATGACCATACACCCTTAAGCTGCCCAAACTCACCTGATTTCAGAAGCAAAACAGGGTCAGGCCTCATTGTACTTGGATGGGAGATCAAAATAATAAAGTAAAATAATTTTTAAAGGGCTGGAGATACAGCTCAGTGCAAAAGCCTTGGATTCAATCTACAATAACAAAATTAAATTAAATTAAAACTTTTTTAAAAATTGGAGAGATAGCTCGTCCCAGCGGCTCAGACCTGTAATTCTTGAACTCTGGGCAAAATCGAACCCAATCTGGACAATTTAACAATTTAACTACTGTGGTTTGGATCTAGAGAGTCCCCCAAAAACCTTATGTACCTATGGACACTGTGTAATTATCAGAGGTGGAATCTGGTTGAAAGGGCAGATGCTTGGGGACTAACCCTGAGGGGTGTGTGCTGGTTCCACCCCTCCTCCCAAATATGGCTCCCTGTTCTGCCATGCCATGAGGACCTCCATCTCTAGGTCCAAACCTGCCATGCGATTCCACCATTTTCCAGCCACCCACCTGTGAATGGACTCTAACTTTCTGAAACTGTGAGCTAACTAAGTCTTTCGTCCCTTAAATTATAAATGTTAGATATTCTGTCCTAGCAATGAAAAAGTGACTAATGCAGAAACTGGTATCACAGACACGGGGTTGTTAGTATGACTTTACCTGGCCACACGGTTTGGAAGCCTTTGGAACTGGTTTGCAGAAGAAGTTTGGAAAGGTTTAAGGATGCTGCTGGGAGAAGCCTTGGAGTGTTCTGAGCAAAGCTTGATGGGAGATTCTGATCAGATCTCAGAAGACTAGACTGCTGACAGGAGTGTGGATTAGGAAGGCCAGGATCAAGAAGTTTCAGATAGAAAGAACTGTATTGGCAAGTGGTCTAAAAACCAAGTGTCCTATGCTCTGGCAAAGTTTGTTGGCATTTTTCCCTTGACCAGAGACTTTGCCTGAAACTAAGATTAAGGTCAGTGGACTACTTAATCTGATGGAAGAAATTTCCAGGCAGCCCAATGTTCAGGCTGTTGTGTGGCTGTTGTTTGTGGCTTTTAGCCAACTCTACGGAGAAAGACAGGAAAAAAATGGCAGAGAAAAAATGATATAAAAAGTTTTCAGCACTAGATTAAAAGAGCTGGCAGTGGTAGGGCCTAAGAGCACAAGGGAAGTTATAGAGATTAGCATTAAAAAGAAGCCAAATAGTTACACCACTCAGGACCATAAGAAAGATACCTTGAGGGCATCTCAAAAGTCAACAAGACCCCACCCTTTACCAGCTCAAGAGTGGAGAGGAGAAGTGTATCCCAGGGCCAAAGAGAAAAATGTCTTCTAGAGCCCAGCTGCCTGGAGTTCTACCACCCACATACTAAGAGACTTTGGCAGCAAAGGTCCAAAGGAGTCAGGCTACTGCTCAAGTTAATGGCAGACCTTGGTGAAATCATGTAGTCCTAGCTTTAGTGGCTTCTTGCAGAGGGCAAGAGTTATTCACGCAGGCTTCCAACCAGATTTCAAAGGAAGGATTTGGGGGCTGGGCAGTGTGCCCCTGGAAGGATAGTGTGTGAAGCTGTGAAGGAGAAGGCTAAGGTGTAATGGAGAGTCAAAAAATTTGGAGAAGCCAGTAGTATGGATCTTCCCCAAGGAAGGCTACAGGCTGTGGGTTGTGCCAGCCCAATGGAGAGAAGATGAAGGTTGCAGCCAGCAGCAATGCTGTAGGGATAGAGCCACCCAATCCCTTTGGAATTCATCTTACCACAGTTTACCCAGGTTCTGGACCTGGAGCTACTGGATTTAACCCTCTGAATTTATAACTTTCTTTTGGTCTGATTACCTTTTATGTTCCTATTCTTCCCATTTGGAATGGGAATGTTTACTCCATCCCATTTTATGTTTCAAGTGCTTTGGTTTTCACAAGAGCTCACAGCTGAGAGTCTGCCTTGCATCTCAAAAGAGACTCTGGACTTGAATTTCTTTTAGCAGTGCTGAAACTGTTAAGACTTTGACAACGCTTGGAAAGGATTAAATGCATTTTGCATAAGGAGGTAAATATCAGTCTTTTGGGGGCCAGAGCCAGAATGTTGTGGTTTGAATCTAGAGCATCTCCCCCAGAGCCTCATGTACATATGGATACTGTGTACTTTTGGGAGGTAGGATCTGGCTAGAAGAGACAGATGCTTGGGGCTTGACCTGGAGGGGTGTGTGCTGGTTCCACCCCTCCTCCCAGATTTGGCTTCCTATTCTGCCACACTGTGTGGACATCTCTCTCTGGCTCAGACACTGTCATTTGACTCCACTATTTTCCTGGTGCCCACCTATGAACAGACTGTGATCTTCTGAAACTGAGTTGAAATAAGTTCTTTCTCCCTTAAGTTGTACATGTTGGCTATTAAGTCCCAGAAATGAAAAAATTAACTAAGACAGAGACTCTATCTCAAAACCAAAAATAAAAAGGGAGGGCTGGCGATATAGTTCAGTGAGAAGACCCTGGGATCAATTCCCAGCACCACAAAAGAAAACGAAAAGGGGGTGGGGTGGTAGATTATTTCCTCACAAAAAGAAGAGAATTAGTAAACAAAAAATAGGGCAGGGTGATGCCAAAAGAAGGCAGATAAACTAGTATACAGATTGTAACTTCACCACATATGTATATATGGTCTTGGACAGTTGGTTACTAAACTTTAACTTTTTCATCTTTCTATTGGATCATTAAAATCTAACTCTTGGAAATTGGTAATTGTTATTGAGGTACATGGGTCACACACAAGCCTTGGGAGTGACTAAGACCAGAAGACATTTGCCATCCTAATGATAAAGTCCCAAGAGATACCTGACTCTTGAGCATCTTCAGAATCTTAGCTCTTTGAGCTGGGGACAAGTCCAGATTTTGAAAGAATTAATATGAGGTTTTCTTAATTTATATTGTAGTGTTGTTTTTTGTTGTTGCTGCTGTTGCTGTGATTTATGGTGCTAGGGAGGGAACCAACCTCACATATGCTATCTAAGTCCTCCAATATTAGGCTACTACGAGTCCTTTAAATTACTTTTGAAAATTTCATGACGGAGGATACTTCACAAGGCTTTTGTGATGGTTTTCTGCTTTTAACATTCATTCACATGATGGCTCTGGGAATATCATTTTCATTTTTGTGATTTTCTTAGCTAAGGCCTGAAAGGAAGAAATTCTAGTTATAATCCGTTCCTTACATCATAGATATTAGCAATTACAGAATTAGAGAAATGTAAGATTTACTTTATGTGGCATAGGCAGGTTTGGTGGTGAAGTCTACAACTGGTGAAATAGAATACAAGTAGAATTTGAAATACATTTCAAGATAAATAAGCAGTTACTACAGTTATTATACAAAGTAAAAAAGATACCAACCTGCTTCATTTCTCTTACATGTAAGTACATGGCTTCCCCAAAAGAGAAATATTAGAGGTATACAAACTACCCTAGGACAGTCCGAGTTGTTCTGAGTTGTTTTTCCCAACAGCAATGGTCTAATCTGCTCTTAACTTCTTCCCTGTGTGATTAAGTGGTAGGATTTATACAATAACTGAGTAGAGTGTAGAACAATATTAAACAAAAAAAAGAACAGAATGAAACAAACTGGATTTCGGCCACAGTTTTTCATTTTTTGCATCTAATAGGCAGCATTCCTATTCTACCCAACTTCTACCTCTCACCACAGAGGTTGCTACAAAGGCACAGAATCATATCAATATACCACACACTGTAGATGTATGCACATATTCGTCTATATACTTACATATTAAGGAAAAAACCGATAACAGAGGGGCAAACTTCAATATGTCTATCTGTGAATGAAATAACGTAATACTATTTAAGGTTAATAAACACACTTTGATAACCAAACTTAGTTGGAAATTAAATAATAGGACTTGTTTATGCTGATAATCACTAACAGTTTAAAAAATAAATTCAGGATTTTAAAAAACCTACTTATTTGGACTTTCACATATTTTTGAAAGGAAACTAATGAAGTACAGATGTTGTTTCAAATAAGTCTTATTTTTCTTTTTTTGTGGTGGTAGGGTTTGAACCCAGGGCCTTATGTTAACAAGCACCCTACCATTAAGCTACACTCCCAGCCCTGAAATAAAACTTTTAAAGAAGCAGTGGTGGCACATGTCTGTAATCCCAGCACTTGGAAGGTTGAGGCAGGAGGATTTCTGTGAGTTCAAGGCCAGCCTGGGCTACAAAGGAAGCTTAGAACCAGTCTGGACTGCAGAGAAAGACCCTGTGTCCCTGTTTCAGAGAGAGAGAGAGAGAGAGAGAGAGAGAGAACTCTTAAAGAAGCAAATAGCATTAAAAATTAAAATTATTGTCTAAGGTAAAATGCAGTAATAGTTATGAGTGAGTACACTGTTAGCTTCTTTCTCCCAGAGTGTTGAAATTACAGGCCAACACTATCACATCCAGCTACTATCTGGTCCTTGACAGAAAAAGTTTGCAAAAGCCCTGTTCTAGGAAGGCCAAACACCAGTCACACACACAAAAAAAAGCAAGCTACAAAGTGTCACAGAGAATTCAAAAGAGAAGAGATAGTGTTAGGTTGGAAGTATTAGACAAGATGCTCTTTCTTAGAGAAAGTAGATGGACCTGGAATGCTAGAATGAAATGGGGTGGGAGGGAGAATTCTAGGACAGAAAGTCACCTATGTACACAGAGAGGCAGGGAAGCTATCAGTACTTGGTGAGATTAAAAAGCACTCTCAAAACACAAGGCAGCTTTAAATGAAAGGGAAAGTAAGGCATAACTTTTACCTTTGTTTCGATAGAGGAAGATGATAATTGAAATCTCTATTGAGAAAGGGAGTAATTTGCTAGTATGTCACAAAGTAACGCATCTGGCAACAATGTATAAAATGGATCACAGCAGAAACAAATTGGAAGACACCAAGCAACAAAGGTCTGAGAGCTGAGAAAGTCGTGCCAACCCAATCAAGAATGGTCTTAGTTGAAACAGAAAACAGAAACACAGTGAAAAACCTTGTCAAATTACTATCTGATAAATGCACTTAATACATTATTCAAGAATAGGCAGAGAGGAGTGTTAGGCTTGATGACTGAGTAGTTTAAAATATAATTCAAAGAGGAAAGGAGACAAAACTGATTTGTTGACAAAGATGATGAGCTCAATTTGCACACAAGACCAGTTCAGGTTGTCAATGGAATATTTTTGTTAGGATGTCAAGGAAACTGATAGGAACAAGGGGCTCAAACTCAGTACTACAAGAGGCAGATTCCAGTTTTGTCCACATAGTGGTAATAGCTTAATACAAGAGCAATGACTCTCAGAGTAACAGAAAATGAAATATGTATTTTAATGAAAATATTCTGTACATTCTCTCGAAGTCTAAACTAGATAGTTTCAATCTCCTTTCTGAAAAAGAAAAAAATCAATTGCCCCAAAATGAAAGTTCATTCAAAAGGAGAAGAAAGAAGAGGAGGAAGAGGGGAAGGAGGAAGAGGAGGAAGAGAAGCTGGAATCCAGCTATGTAGGAGGCTCAGTTAGGAGGATGGAGAGTTTCTGCTCAACCTGGGAAACATGAGACGTAGTATCAAAAAAAAAAAATGCATTAAGGACAAGAGTACCCCTACAAACAGAAATCTCAGAGACTTCATTAATAATAATCTTTTCTCCTACTTTTCATCCTATCTGTCTCTCTTTCTCTTTTTTTAATTTCTTTCCTAACTGGTTGTAAATTGGCCAGAGATGACCAAAGATGAAACTAAAAAGGCCAAATTCAAAGTCAGCTTGTTCAAAGTGGTGAGACTATCTCAGAATAAATGGGGATGTAGCTTAGCAGTGGAGAAGACATAAGGCCCTACCTTCAGTTCTCATACAAAAAAGTAAAAAAGAAAACAAATAGTATCTCTAATAGTGCTGCCTTTGTGAACTACCAATTTTAGGTCTTTGGAGTCCTCAAATTTCCATGTAATAATTCATAAAGCAGCAAAGTCAAATGCATTTGCAACTCTTTGGTTCATTTAGAATTGATAATTCCAGCAGACTGCTCTAAAGTTTGCCCCTGAAATTTCCATTAAAATTTTTTTCTAAGAAAATATGGAAAAAGTAGCACATCTCATTAACTTAAATTGAAAGAACACCTAAAAAACACACATGGAAAACTGTTGAGATAATTATAATTCATTCCTATTTAACTTAGTTTAGCTTAGTTTTAAATAATATATGTATTATTTATTTATTTTATTCTGCTTCATTTTGTTTTTGAGACAGTTTCCCCTTATGTAATCTAGACTGGTCTTGAACTTTTGATTCTCCTATCTCAGCCTTCTGAGGGCTGAGATCAGGTTTGTCACCATATCTGGCTCCCAATTACTATATATTCTTAAAAAGAGTGAAAGTAATCACAATTCATTTATCTCCCAAATTTACCGAAGTTCTTGAGACTTCCAGACAAAAGGACAGCTGAGTTGTCCCTGCTTAGTGGCTCCTCACAAGCCCACTCAAAAAGCTTAAATATAGCGTTTTAAAAAATTTATCTGAACAACTTAGTTTAGAGAAAGTGCTCAAGTCCCGGAATCAAAAGGAGGACCACTGGAAAGTCAGAAACCATGATGAAGCCACAGAGGCTTAAGACGATGAGAGATCCCACTGTGGGAATGCTGCACAGGATTGCCCAGAAAGGCCATGAGCCTCAGTGAACAGCCAGCAGCTGAAGATACAAGGTAAAGATGGAGAACCTGAAGCCAAGGAAATAAACCGCAGAAGGGCAAGACCAGCCTCCTGGAGAAGCAAGCCTACAAAAAGTGCATTGAAAATGCATTGTGAGCTTCTCCCTTAACGAAGTCTCCATACAGCTCAGTAGACCAGTTCAGGAGAAGCAATTCTCAGCAGCAGCATACCAGGCAGTAACACAGTCAGGAGCCATTTTGGGAAGAGCCCTAGTCTGAACTGCCTTGGGAAACAGAAACTACACATAATTCCACTGACAGAGACTTTAAGGGGCAATCTTAACTGGACTAGAAAGGAGCTGGCACAAGAGACAATAACAGAGAAGGGAGAACACCTCTTCAACAGTTTAATTTCAGTGAAAGCAGGTTGTGGAGGGCAGAGAACCCTGCCTGAGAGGATAAGAAGGCAGGACAGACTAAAGAGCTTTAGTGAAGAAACAGGATATGAACAAGATGTGTTTGAAGAAACAGGATATGAACAAGATGTGTTTGAGGCCATTGGATTTCCAGGTCCCACTTGCTGTCTCTTCCCAGCATAGAACTCAGGAGGCTTTTGGTTCTTCTCATCTACCATGGTCTAAAGTCCCTCAGAAAAGACACATTTCTGCAGATTCAGATACAGAAAAAGTGAGAACAGATCTCCTCATTGGACATGCAGAAAAATCTAAGACAGGAAACATAGTTGGCCATAATCGATTCCCAGTCTCCCCTCCTCCATGTCTAGTCAACAGTGGATGCCAACACCACAGGATCTGGATAGACTACTTATCCAAACAACTCAACACAGTGAAAATCTTTGGACTCATTTCAATTGTTCTTTCAGAGACAGTTTTTCAACCCTAACTGAACTGCAACCCTCAGCAATAGAATCATGAGGGAACAAGGCATTAAGACACCTGCAAAAATGACTAGTTCTCCAGAAGCTGCTATTACAGGCCTGGAAACATTGGAACTTATAGAAAAGGCTGGAGTGGACCACATGTTCAATCAGTTCAAATAAGACATACTTCAACAAATGTAATAGATGTTTAGCAAGCTTAAAGAGGAATTTGTTAAACAAATAATGAACTTAATTGATTAAAAAGTTCAGAAAGTTTACAGAAAACACAAACAAAAGCTGATTAAGACAAACAAGGCAATACAAGTTATGAAAAAATATTTTTGCAAAACTAGAAAATTAAGCTGAAATTCAAGACATGAGAAAATCAATTCAAAGAATAGAGAGCTGGCTAAAGCACTGTGAGGACACAGTATCAGATCCTGAAGACAAGGCTGACAAATTAAATGATGTAAGTAAGGGATACTCTCAAATCAACAAAACAGCAACTGCTGGATGGCTGGATATAGCTGCTGGATGATTCAAAGAAAATCAACCTCGGAATTATACCTGTGAAAGAAAGATCAGAGAAATGTATTCACTAAAATCATGGCAGAAATTCTCCAGAATCTAGGAAAAGAAATATTCAGATACAAGAGGTATACAGAACACTGAATAATCTGAGCAGAAAAGAACCTCACCATATCACATCATAATCAGAATCCCAGAAGTTCAACACAAAGAAAAACTACTAAAAGCAGTAAGAGGATTCCAGTTCAAGATGGAGGCCAAGTAACAGAGCTGCACAATAACTCCTTGTGGATTTAAAAAGCTGAGAATTTATTCAAAAATCACTTGTTTGATGTAGCTAGGACAGGGAGGTGCACCCCAACAATTGAAAGGAGGCCAGGGGAAGATCAGAAATCCCAAAGGAATGTCAGAATTGGAGCAAAAGAAAGCAGTCTAGTAAGCCACCCCAGGCTGGCTGCAAACAGCTGGGAAACACAGCCACCTGCAGAGAGAGGAAAGCCCTCGTGGAGCCCGGAATATCTGATGGAGCTATGAAAGCAAGGAACACCCCAACAACTGATAGGAGGCCATGGAAAGGTCAGAAATCCTGAAGACACATCAGAAGTGGAGAAAAACAGTAGATGGCTGAGGGGCCAGCACCCACAGACCACAAAAGAAAGCCCAGAAGCCAGAACCTCAGACTGAGGTAAGTGCTGATCTGGGAGAAGTGAGAATTGCCAGCAGCTAGTAGCCCCAGACTCCAAAAACCACACCTGCAGGTAGTGCATACCACAAATGCAATGAGAGGTCCCCCTAGAAAAGGCCTCATAGAGCCCAGATCAGAAGCAGTGCTTAGCAGCCATAAAAGGCAATGATGTAAGCAGGAGCCATTAAAAGAAAAAAGAGCCCAAGACTGAACTGATCAACTGATTAGAGTAAAAGAAAGCTCAGAAGAGTGGGGGCTTTTGGGGTCACCCTTAAACAGTGACTAGGAAGAAACTGGCACAAGAGATAGTTGCAGAGCAGAGAGAAGGGCTGCCGACCTCCTGAATGGCTCTGGGTAGTGAGAGCACCTCTGAGGGTGGAGAGCCTCACCTGGGAGAAGGAAGCCAAGACAGGCAGGAGAGCTTTTCTGAGAGGGTTGGGATGAACAAGACACCTCAGAGGCTATCACATTGTTAGGTCCTCCCTCACCGCATACCCCCAGCACAGAGGAATTTTGGGTCCCCTGAAACACCCTAATACTCAAAGAAACTTCCTGGCTAGACCTTTAAAGTGAAGTCCCTCAACAGAAACAACAGAAACATAGGAAGAAGACAAGGCAACAAGACACACACAGAGATGACTGCGACCCCAGAAACTAATGTCATGGTGGAACTCATATGGAAGAAAGTCAAAACGCAAATCAATGAGTTGAACAACCAGTTCAAACAAGATATTCTCAAAGAAATGAAAGCACTGATCAGCAGGCCTAAAGAGGAACTTACTAATCAAATAGTGGTCCTCATGGAAACAAAGCTCATTGAGCATGTTGAAACCACAAATAAAAAGTTGCCTGAGGTAAGTAAGGAAATGAAAAATATGAAGAACATTTTGATAGGGAAATGGAAAATCTGAAAAGAAACTTAGATGAAATTCAGGATTAAAAAATATATGTAAAAGCAGGGGAATACAACTCATATATTGTGAGGACAGAATTTCAGACCTTGAAGACAAAGCTAAGGAAACAAATGCTATAATTAGGCAGGACTCCAATATTAGAAATGAGCAAAGTAGCTAGATACAGCAGCTGATGGATGATTCAAAGAGAACCAAATTGAGAATTATGGGTATAGGAGAAAGAGCAGAAGACAGTACTGAAAGTATAAAGAATTTATTCACTAAAATAGAGTAAGAAAATTTCCCTAATCTAGAAAAAGAAATTAATTTCCAGGCACAAGAAGCTTATAGAACACCAAATAACCTCAACCAGCAACAAGAGTCACCTTGACATATCATAATCAAAACCTCAGAAATACAAGATAAGGAGAAGATATTAAAAACAGCAAGAGAAAAACAGACATTATTCTACCATGATAAACCCATTCAAATTACTGCAGATTTCTCAATGCAAACTTTAAAGGTCAGGAAATCCTGGAGCACGATTTTTCAAGCTTTAAAAGACAGCAAGTGTCAACCCAGGTTGTTGTGTCCAGAAAATTTATTCCTTAAAATTAAAGAAGTAAAAATTTTTCATGACCAAGAATCCCTACAGAAATTTTGCAACCAGTAGCCCAGCACTGCATAAAATACTTGAAGGAATCTTTGAGAGAAGCAGAGAGACAAGCAGCACCAAAAATATGGAGAAAGAAAACACCTAAAGAAAAAGTGTAACCAAAAAAAGTGATTCATATGTGAATCATTTAATTGGTATCTTTCTAAAACAGACCAGCTTTCTCATAAAATCTGTGAATCTTCCCCCATAATTTTTGTTTTTAGTAGTATATAAGTTTGCAAAACATAATAATTATATTCAACATAGGGAATTGCTATAAAAATTTTAAAAATATGTATGCACGAAGCTAGGGATGGATAGGTAGGTAAGATGATAAACCAAACCTGCAAAATGCTAATAATTAGTGAAATGTGAGTAAATAATTTATGAAAGCTAAAAAAAATCTGAAATACCTAAACATTCCATATCTATTGGTTTAAGTGTAGTATACTTATGTGATACAGATTTTAAGTTCATTTAATTTAATAATTCGATATAGACTTCAGCTCGTCTAATGTAGCATGGTTTTTAAATGTACAAACATTTACCTTCTAGTACTCAGCTAAGAAATATGAAATTTAACATCTCCCTTTTTCTTTCTCACAGTTTCTAGCCTTATGAATTTCACTGTAATAGTTCTCTTCTCGTGTGGACTGGTGGGTAAGGCCATGTTAAAGAATCTCAACAAAGATATAGTATGATACAGAAAAAAAGAACTGTTGGCAAATCATCTCAACAAAGGGCTCTGCTGGACCCAGAGAAGAAGCATCAAGATATGGCCACTGCAGCCCATTCTCTGGATGGGAAACTGAGCTAATAAGTAGTGATTTGAGTGGTGAAGTGAGTCAGACACAGAAGATTAAATATGTTAAATATCACATGGTTTCTCTGATTTGAGAAACTCAGAACACAGGCATTTATTCTGTAGAACCAAATGGGTGTGATAGTGGGAGTTACGAGGGACAGGGAGTGTATGGGAGGGCCAAAAATGGGGAGGGAAAGAGATTGTAACATTGATATGAAATATAGGTGCACAAAATATTCAAGTTCATTGTAAATATTATGTATTGCATATATATATATTAATAAAACTGGAGAGAAGCAGTAAGAAAAAAGCAGACATTATACTTCTAAGGCAAGCCCATTAGAATAACTGCAGATTTCTCAACACCAAGTCTAGAGGCCAGGAGAACCTGGAATCAATCTTTCTAGCTCTAAAAGAATGCAAGTATTAGCTCAAAATATTGTAACCATCAAAATTATTCCTTAAAAATAAAGAAGTAAAAATTTATGACAAAGAAACTGTAAAGAAATATCTGGCCATGATACCAGTATTGTACAAAATAAATGAGAGAATCTCAGACAGAGACAGGGAGAAAAGAAGCCTCAAAAAACTCAGAGGAAAGGACATATCAAAAGCGGAAGTGTATAACAAAAAGAAAAAAAAACCAAAGGACCAACACTGAAAAAAATTATGCAATGACAGGATTCAGCAAATACCTGGAAATAACAACTTTCAAGGTGGATAATCTTAATTTGCTAATCAAAAGCCACATACTGGCACACCGGATCAAAAAACAAAACCCAACCATGTGTTGTGAGCAGGAGATACACTTCACACACAGACTGAAAGTAAAAGGATGAAATTAATACTCCATGTGACTGAGGCTCAACGAACAACCAGTAGTTATACCATTCTCAAACACAGGAGATTTCAAGCCAACACATATCAGACTAGGCATAGATAAACACTACACACTGGTTAAAAGGGGCAATCGGACACAATTACAAATAAATATGCACCCAATGTTGGATCAACCAATTTCATTAAACAAAATTACTGGACACAAAAGATCAAATAGATCTTCAGTACAATCATATTGGAGGTCTTCAATACCCTACTCTCACAAACAGGTCAACCAGAGGAAACAATCAACAATGAACTAAGCAAAATTAGAGCTAAGCAAAATTTCTTAAATTTCATTTGAAGAATAATTTGTACAGGATTCAGTTAAATTTATGAACTAAAGTGTCTTAGTTACTTACATATTACTAGGACACAATACTTGACATCCACAACTGAAGGGAGAAAAGGCTTATTTATTTAGCTCACAGTTTCCGAAGGTCTCAGCCCATTTACGGCAGCAGGCGGGGGAAGTAGTGGTAATGGCCTAACCATGCAGAGGCTCATGAGAGCATGGCAAACAGGAAACCTGGAGAGCAAAGAATATCCCTGCAGGGCATATCCTAGTGACCCATCCCTCTGGGTCAAGCTCCAGAGATCTGCTCCTTCTACTCAGGCCCCACCTCTTAATAGCACCCAGGTATTCCATCACATCCAAAACATGATGATACAGGGTGACATTCCAGATCCAAACCACAACACTAAGCAAAAATTAGTACTTCAGTGGCCAACTCCTACTTTTCACAATATTTTTTCTCTCTGATTCTCTTCTCCCATCAAAACCTCTCCCCCCAAAACAAGCAAAAACACCTCTGATAGTTTCTCATAATAAGCACACTTGTATTTCCCTTTTGGTACTTGGCCGGCGCTTTTTATAAGAAGGCATTTTGGAACAGAAAATCGTTTCTGGTGCTCTGAGGCCACATCACAGACCTACTGTTGGGCACACTGTAAAGTAACGTGCCCCCGTTGTGCATTTTAATACGCAATTTATTTCTATAAACAGTGCTGATTTAGGTAGAGGATATGATATTGGGGATCTCTGACCTGTTCACTGCGTTTGATAGGGTCATCTGGAAAGGGTTCACCCAGATCTTAAGACACTGGTGGATGAAGTACTTGACAATTCGAGAGAAAAGCCATTTAAGAGTGTAAATATTGCCCTGGCCTAGGCTCCTTCGTGGGAGCTCTGGCTGTGGAAACCACGCTCTCAGTCTCTTGCTACTTTCTCCAACACAAAACAGCACCAAGGACTTGGAGGCGTCGGTGACTGAATTAGTTTGCATTAAAAGGCACCTTCAGGGTTTCGGCAGGTTTCCAAACCCTGCGTTCCAGGAACCCGCTGGGGCCGGGAATGGTGCGCGCCAGGGGAAGCCAAAAAGAGATTCTGCCCACGAAGCGACCTGCGGAGATGAAGCTTTCACTCGGCACAGGAGGAAGGAGCGCCGTCGACCGCAGGCCGGACGCGGGTTGCACGCTCAGGCCTGCACGCCTCCGGCACAGCAGAGAAGCCCGGCGCGCGCAGGCCCCGCCCCCGCCCCGCCCCGGGCCCGCCCCTTCCCGGGCCCGCCCCGGGCCCGCCCCTTCCCGGGCCCGCCCCTTCCCGGGCCCAGCATCCGCGCGCCCCACCCGCGGGCGGAAGCGAGAGCGAGGCTGAACGCCTGACGTCAAGGCGACACCGCCAAACCTCGCCCAGAGTCAGGCGTGTAAACCGGCCGGAGCGGCGGCGGCGGCGGCGGCGGCGGCGGCAGCGGCACGGCAGGACCGCCGTGCGCCGGGAGCAGCGACCCGGAGGGAGCGCGGGGGACGCTGGCTGCGCGGGCCCGGTGACAGCGCGAGAGGTTGGCAGAGTGCATGCGTGGCTGCTCCGGCGCGGCGGGGGCCGGCGGGTCGGCGCGGGCGGCGGGCGGGCGGGGTGCGGCGCGGCGCGGGCCGGCGGGGCGGCCAGGGACCTGCGGTGGCCCTCGGGCGCGCGGCAGGTGGCGCGAGGGCCTGGCGCCCGGCCGTCCACGGCGCTGCCTCCCGGGCCGGCGAGGAGGAGCCGCGGCCGCCGTCGCCGCGGGGGAACGGCGCGCTTTGCGGAAGGGGTCAAATGTCTGAAATATGGCGGAGGAAGTGAGAGCCCGAGGACCCCCCCGCCTCCCGCTCTCGCCTACCCGCGGCCGCCGCGGCCTCCCCGGCTGCCGCCCCCGCCCGCGCCCCTCTCGGCCGCCTCTGTGCCTCTGTGGTGCGGGGAAGTTGGAGCGGAAGCCAGAAAGTTGCCTTTCGCGGGACCCCGCTGCCCCCAGCCCCGAGGGAGGCCCCTCCCCGGCGCCCCGCGGGCTGCAGCCTGACAGGGAAAAAGTTTGCCGGGAGCCCCGGCCGGCTTGCGGCGTTTGTTGCGGGAAGCGGCAGGAGGAAGGCAGCGGAGGGAGCCCCACCTAGTCTGGCCGCCACCGCCGTGCGCACAGAAACTGTTAAAGGGGCCTTTCCCTTCGTCAGCAAGAGGAAACCTCCTCTCGCAGAGAGAAAAAAATCCAGGAAGTTTGTCCTCTTCTCTTTTTTAGCGGTCTCGACGTATCTAATCTGCCAGTGGACTTACCAGCGCCATAAATTTTACTTGAAACTACTGCCAGTGAAGCGGGCTCTCGGATTTTTCCTCTAGAGGGGGAGACTTGCCGTTTTAGAGAAAGATCATCCTTTCGAGTTGAGCGGAGCGTTTGGTTCCCATTAGCTTGTCTTCCAACCATCTTTTGTAGTTTCCTAAGACTTTTAGACTAAATAACTCCCGTTTAATATGAATAAAAGCATTTCTCTGTTACAGTAACAGGAAATCATATTTTTATGGAGTAGGAAGTGACACTGATGCAAAAATTATGAT
Source organism: Ctenodactylus gundi (assembly GCA_004027205.1). NCBI lineage: Eukaryota > Metazoa > Chordata > Mammalia > Rodentia > Ctenodactylidae > Ctenodactylus > Ctenodactylus gundi. The sequence continues at coordinate 257,609 of PVKB01001260.1, forward strand.
TTTAATATTTTAAAATTCTGTCGAGTTGGGTTTTTGCTTTGTTGGCGGAATGTAATGTGTGTATATGTATCTACACAAACACATCCGGCGTACTGTATATGTAATAGTGCTGACTACTAAAAGCGTAACTCATAAATTTGTTCTTAAGCTCTTTTATAATTAAAATGATGTTTGGTCTTGCTTCAAAAGAAGGAGTAACTCGTGGAAAAGCAAACCTTCATTTAACTGCTCACTCTTATCACTTTTTAAAGCTGACTCTTGAAATAGTGTTTATTGAGTCATGATGGAGTCATGGGACTTTTTAAGGGCCGGAAGGGACTATTTAAATCATCCAGTCCCACCCTGTCATTTTATGGAGGAGGAAACTGAGGCCTAGAATAGATAAGATAGCTGTTTAGTGGGTATGCTGACTTTTAGGACGTTAGTTTATCCGCAACAGGCAGCCTGAAGAATGCAACCAGAAGGTTAGGTTACTGCTGATAGGACAGTTGTCTGTCCATAATAGGCAACCTGGAATAAAAAATACGTTTTTATAGAGAAATACATCTTACAGAGATTATTAGTCCATCATTCCCCTCCCCTCAAGAAAAATTTCCTTTGGAGAGGAAATTAACATTCAAAAGGTTAATTTTAAGGACACAGACTCCTGGACGATATTCTTGACTCGATCCATGCGTCTGATCTCTGCAGTACATCATATCGTCTTGCATTAGGACAGTCACATTCAGTTGTGAAGCGTCCATGTCTGAGGAACGGCCAGAGTGAGGTTTTAGAATGTGGTATGAGGCATGAAGGTGCTGGGTCTTTCACCTCGTCCCACCCAGTCCGTCCATGAAAATCATCTTCTTGTGATACCCGGTACCTTCTATCTTCTATTACTTTTATGTATTCTACCAAAGAGTAAACTCCAAAGACAACAGGTTTATTTTTTTATGTGCCAAATCACTGATTACCTTGCACATAAACACCCAGAACCAGTTAAATGAAAACACTTATGTGGATTGGGGTGAAATCCGTTTTATTCTCCATAATATTCTTAGAATGCCTTGGTTGGCACATAATGATGTTAAGGATTAGAATTTAAGAATTAATGGCAGTGAATGTCCATACTAAAAGATACTGTAAAAGAAAAGTGTAATCCTTCACAACAAGTACTTTGTATTGCCTGTGGAATCTCTTATTTAACCAGTTGATTCTTATTTTATATTCCTCAGAACCTTTGCAGCAGAATTTCAGTGCTTTCTCATATTTAGGGAAAGTGAGTCCCCATTGTAGAGCCACCGCATAAGGACAGTCTAGCAAGGTAACATTAAAAAGATTTTTTTAATGATCTATCTATACATTAGTGTTTTGAATTTATCTTCCTGTATAATTCAAAATTGATGGAAGGCCTATGCATGGTAAATAAATTACATATATTGTTTTAAATGTAAAATCTAAAGTTTGTGAATTGGATCTGATAGAGTTTGATTAATTTTACAGAAGTATTTGCAAGAAAACATAGTTTACATAAACAATTTTATGATTACTGTCAAAGAGAGCTTACTGATCTGCATGTGTCTGTTGCCTGAAGATAGAAAAAATAGTATGTTCATGTGTATGTCTGTCAGTTAAGAGGGTATTAATTTGTAATGTAGATTTGACTGAACTTAAAAAATAGCTTAGTGTTTCAGAACTACTCAAAAGTTGAGTCTTTAATACCAGTGAAACTATTAATTCTTTAGAAAAATTGATAAAAATTGATCTTAAACTTTCTAATATTATATAAGGTTATGATTAAATAAATGCTTGGCTGTTTTTCCTTTTATTGAGATTGGCTCACACTGGGAGTACAAGCACTCTGCCATCTCTTTCATTTTCAAGGATTTATGCTTTTAGAGATAATGCTGAAGTTTTACTTGTTAGCCTTGACCTTGTCAGGTTGAACTTTTTAGATAGACCAATTTAAGAATCAGGCATCTTAGCTGATGCAATGCATGGTTCATTATAACTGAACAGAATTTTTAATTCAGCTGCGTTTATAAACAGGAGTTCTGTACCATGTTTTGTACTGGGAAGTTAATATTCCTAAGTGTTTTGCAATAGTGTTGAAAGGTACTGTTGCGGATTTAAGTCTAAGACCAGGTCTGGCTGTATAGTCCTGGCTGGTCCTGAGCTCACTCTGTAGCCCACACTGACGTCAAACTCCTGGTAGTCCTGCCTCAGCTTCCAGGGGCTAGGGTTATAGGTCTGTGCTCTGGCAGCCATCTAATCTTATTGTGTGTTGGGTTGGGGGAGAATCAAACCTTGGGGTCTTCCCCACACTAAACAAGCACTTTAACCACTGAATTATGCTCCCAACCCCTAATTTAGTAGTTATTTGGAAATCTCATGAAGACAAAGTATAACTACAATGAATAGAGTAATTTTATCCATTTGTAGTGAAACTGCTTAATAATATTTTAAGACTAATATTTATGAGCGTATAGTTTGTATCTTAAACTAAATGGTTATTTGGAAGCTTTTGTACGGCCTTAAAAAATTACCTTTGAAAATTTACTACTACCAAAGAATATCCCATACTTTGTATACTTAACACTGCTGTGCTTATTTCTCATGGTCAAATTACGGGTACCCAGCAGTTGATTATTGTTTAAGTTATGATTTTGCATCATAAAGGAGCAGAAATTTTAAAACGCTTGATTCTTGTGAGCCTTAAAACGTACTTAAAAGGAAAAAAGTTGGTTATGTAGTTCAGTGGTAGAGGCTTGCCTAGCATGCAAAATACACTGAATTTAGTCCCTAGCACCACAAAAAGAAAGCAAACTCTAAAAGGAAAATGAGATTTAAGGGGAAGTTACCATTACATCTCTAAAGTTAAAATATTTGCACTATGAATTGTAGATTTTTCATCTGGTTTTCATGATACAGAAGGACAATATTTTGAAATATCACTGTTTAAAAATAATTTATGAAATTCCTAAATACTAGAAATATGTTCACTTTATGGATATTAGTCTCTCTTAATATAGAGAATAATCTGATGTTCTGTTTGTGAACTTTGCATTAATCTGGTTAGTAAAGGTTGCTTTGGTAATTGTACTACTATTTTATACTTTTGTAGATCAGTGAAACCTTTTAAACTTTAGCTGGATTAGGCTCTCAAATCTGTAAAGCAATGTTTTCCAGAGGTAGGTGATTAGATGCCTTTAACTGTATACAGATACCTGAATAAAGATTTTAGAGCAAGAAAGTACCCATAAGAAGTTTTTCAAGTAGCTGCCCAGAAATTTATTTCAGTAAATACACACTTTATAAAATTTTGTTCACTTTTACTTGGATCTTATTTGTACAGCTTGTGCCCAGTGGCGCAGTCCTGTAATCCCAACACTCAGGGAGGCTGAGTCAGGATTGCTTTGTGTTCAAGGCCAGCCTGGATGACATGGTGAGCTCAGGACCAGATTGGACTACAGAGTACAACCCTGTCTCTGCATAAATGTAAAATTAAAAATATCTTTCTTATGTTAGAATGTGTATTTCAGGGTTACACTAAATTAGGGAATTTACTAAATTCTCAGTTAATGGAACTGATACCAAAATAAAGTATTAATTGTTTTTATTTAATAGTTTTTAGGAGTCAAGAAATTAGGTTAAATCCAGCTTTTTAAAACTCATGTCTTAAGTTATAGTGATGTAGTGAATGTGGAATCCTGCTAGTATATCACATTAACATATATTAATTTTTTGACACAGGGCTTCCCTGAGTTGTTAAACTGCCCAGGCTGGGCTCCAATCTAAAAGGATGTTCTTGCCTCAGCCTCCCAGAGTACTGGGGTTAACAGGCAGTCACCACTGGCTGCTTCTAAGAGTTCTGAGTTATGGAAGCAGGCCTGACTGCTTCTAAGATGGATAAGCTTTTCAGGAGTCTTGAATTCTATACTGTACAGAAAAAGAATAGGTTTGAAGTGTGAGAGTTTATTAGTTTTTACTCTTAAAATTACTGCATTGAAATACTTTACAGAATTTGCATTGATAAAAGTTGGCTGAGTTTGAACTTAAAGAAAATTGGTATCAACTATAATTCTACAATTACAACGATATATTTAGGCAAAATGTATATTGTGTTTTGAAGCTCTTCTGCTTCCTCGGTGGTACTGATTATACATACTGGGGTTGTTGAAGATTATTAATCTTTTAAAAACTGTGAAAGTGTATTAATTTAGTGTTACTTCTTGTTCCTAAGCTTTTATTCCCCATATAACCAATGCTTAAGATTTTCTTTAGGTCCTGAAGGACTAGAGGAATTGTTTTGAGATTTTTGAACAGCTTTAAAAAAGAATTGTCTAACTCAGTGATTTTCAAAGTATGACCTGAAGAATCTTGGAGATCCCATAGATATATTCGGGGAGTCTTCAAGTACAAAACTGTTTTTGTGAGGGTGTTAAGGTGTTGTTTGTTTTTTTACACTGTATTGGCATTTGTATGAGTGGCAAAGGAACAATGACAAGGAAAGCTTCTAGCACCTTAGACTGAATCAGCTGAGAGCACCGTACTGTACTAATAGTCATTACATGTTTCACTGTCCTACAGTTGGAATTGAAATTTCACCTAAATGCTTTTGATGAAGTTTAAAAAAACAAACAAACTTAAATCTTTTTTTTTTTTTTTTTGAGACAAGGTCTGGCTTGTCCTGTACTCACTATGTAACCCTAGCAGGTCTCAAATTCATGGCAGTCATCTTGTCTCAGCCTCCCAAGTGTTCAGATTACAAGTGTATACCACCACATGCAGCTGATACTTATATGATGCTGGGCTCTACAACCAAGGGCATTACACACATTGGGCAAGTGCTGTAACCACTGAGCTACACGCCCAGCCCTGATCTCTATTCCTGTGCACATCTTTTTAATAAACTGTGACAAGAGAGGATATATGCTTACGGTACTGAACTGTGTTGTCTTTAAGAAAAGATTATGTGATTGTGTCCCACAAGCTTAACCAGCTACATTTTTATGAAGCAACATCTTTACTTGAATTTTAGCATTTAACCATAAACTGCTAATTCAGACTTTGATATTAGACTGATGTTTTCTCAAACAATGAGTCTGTTGCTTTAAGGAACATAGTGACAGTAGTTATAGTTGATGATAAAATTTTAAGCAAAAATTAGTATTTTGGAAAGCTTCTATTAGCCACTGGGAACTTGACAGTCCCAATATTAAAAAGATTTTTCTGATGATATAAAGAACACATATGATGCGTCAGGCTTGGTTGTTCATGCCTCTAATTCAGCACTGGGAGGCTGAGACAGGTGAATATTGTTTGAGCCCAGTCTGGGCAACTTACTGGTCTAGTGAGACCTTAACTCAAAAATTTATAAAAGGGGAGGCACGGAATGTAGCTCAGTGCAAAGACACCAGTAATAAAAAATGTACAGTGAAATAAGTCATTACTTGAATATCTGCGTAACTGAAACAATATTTTAAAGAAAGCCAAATTATGATAATACAAAATCATAAATGAATAAGAAATCTTTTCGAAGTGCTTGCTTGACTAGTGGATGTTAATGTTAGAGAAAACATGGAAGTTTAGGAACATGGACAGGTATTTATTAGTGAGGTTCTCCATTCCATGTTGCCAAGTTTTTGATGTCCTAGCAAAAAAGGATATCCACATTTTTCTGAAAAAGTTGTTAAAATATTTTTGCTTGACATTTTTTTATTCTGTGTTACTCCTTTTCCTTTATCTTGCTCTCTGTTTATGTTTTTGTTGGCATGAGGTGAAGAATGGAACCATAGATACATGTGAAGTAGTATTTGCTTGTGCTTAATTGTTTTAGATTTAATTTCATTGCATTGTTCTCTGAGCAGTCCATTCAACTACTGGTTACAGTGATAGATTAATTGGGGTTTTTTTTAAGTTCGTTTTTTATTTCTTTGTGAAAAAAAGCCTGTCTTGCCCAGGCTGGTCTGAAAATCCTCTCCTGAAGTGGTCCTCTCACCTTAGCTGCTATAATGAATAGCTGGGATTATAGGCATGTGCCAGTTCTCCTTAGCTTTCTTTTGGTTTCAATAAATATTTCCTTGACCTGAGGATTTTGTGTGTCTACCTTAAGTGGACTTCCCCAAAATACTTCTAAGACCATGATTTAAAACAGTTGTGGCGCCAGGATGGTGGTGCTTGCCTGTAATCTGAGCACTCTGGAGGTTTGGGCAGGAGGAACTTGGTGGCACAGGTTTGTAATCTCAGCATTGTGGGAAACCCAAGACAGGAGAATTGCAGGTTCAAGCCCAGCCAGAGCAACTGAGTAAAAGAAAGTTTTAGGACAAACTGAGCTATGTAAGGAAGTCCTAATCATGGGATGTTTCCAAAGTTTGAATAATTTTTAGATTCATCTGTGTTTGGTTCAGCCTATGAAAACAGAACGATGGGTAAATTACAGCTTACGCTGTGCTCAGTTTCTCTGATGCTTAATGCCAGGTTTTTTTTTCTAGAAATAAAATGGGTATATTTTGTGAAGACTCTTGAGTTTGAAAGGCCACAGCTGGAAAGAATAGGACTGACAAAAAGGGGGAAAGGGCAGTAGAGTGTTTCAGACAAAGAATAGGTGTGAACTGCCAAATTCAGGATAGTTTCAGGGAATTTCTGCCTATGTGAGCCAATCCCACAGTGCAGGAGGAAGTTAAGGGAATCTTTAGTGCTCCCTATGTTAAATCATTAACTGCTCAGCTGTTCTAGCAGTTCTGAAGTAGGGAACATACTGAAATCATATTTTATGTCGAAGACATCCAAATTAGTCACAAGATTGCCAATGATGATTGTTTGATGTGGTTTTAAATTCTGGCAGAAAATTTGAGTGGAATTTTTTTGTGTTTTAGCTTTTTTGTACTTGTCCTTTTTTTCCTCATGAATCCTGTCACCTTCTTTATCATTCACAAAGAGAAAACAGCCTTTGTAAGCTTTTAAGGACAGAAAAGCATTCATCCCATTTCTCTGTTTGCACAAAAGTGAAGATGATAATAGGCCATGAAGAGGTGGAAGGGCAGGAAGTACAGCCGGAAGGGGATGGTGATGAGGAGGCTCCCCTTTGACTGGGCAGGGCTGCTCTTAACTTTCACTTGACAATTCTGGTTCAACAGGAATGATAAACCCCACTTTGAAAAGCACTTCTGATGCTTTAGTAATTGATAGATTTTTATCCACTGGAGGGACCTGTGTCGAAGGTTCTTAAAGTTGAGAGTACTTTTGCTATTTTATTCCTTAGCAGACCTTGTACTTTCCTCTAAACCTTTAGGTGCTCAAATTAAGCATTTATATCATTGTTCTCATAATTTTCTAACTAATGTCTTCGACTTTGGGCATGAGGATAGGTCTGAAAAATTATGTATTTAAGAAGTTACTAAACCTTTGATGTACTCACTGTGTAATCTTAAGTAGCATGGTGATAACGGTGTTATTGAGGACTTACATTTTCGGCTTCAGTTTTCTCTTCACTGGCCATCAGACCTTGAGCATGTTAACTCCTCTTTTGCCCTTTACCTGTAAGTAGAGGAAATTTGACTAAATAGCTGTTAAGACCTTTTTATCCCAGTCATCCTTCTCTAGCCTTCTAAAGTGTTTCCTTTCTTCTCTTCCCCAATGTCGTTCTCTACCTAGAAGACATAGTGGCTGAAAATTTTTAAAAAAAAGTTATTGTGGCGTACAGGTCCTACATCATCTTGTTCTTTGTTTCTTCACCATTTTATCTTCTTTTCATTGTTCACTGAGCTGTAGCCACACTGATCAGTGCTTCAGTCCAGGCCTTTCAAGAACTTGAGGTAAGCACTCTCCACCTGACACTTTGTGATCTTGTCCCACCAGGCCTTTGAACACCCTAAGCTTTGGATCTTGCTTCTTTCTGGCTGAGTTCATTCCCCAGTTGTTTGCAATTTTGCCTTAGTCTCAGCATTAGAGTTCAATATGAATGTCACATTTATAGATGTTTTTTCATGATTGTTTGAAGGAGCATCTCTACATTTCTTCATAAATCTTATCATAAGAGAAATTGTCTTTCCAGTTTATCTCTATTCTCCTCCAAAGTGCTTCAGGAGAATGAGAACACCATGTCCCTTTTTCACTACTGTCTTAAATGCTTCGCCCAGTAATTGGCATGTGCTCAAAGAACTTAATTGAAAAAAAAGGTACATAGTACTTTTTGTCTGTCTGTACCAGTTCCCATCATAAGCTGTTAGTGCTACTTACACTAATTTTTTGATGTATTATATCAGTGTCCAACTATAATTCTTTATTTTTTCACTTATGCCATCTGTCTACTGTGGACTGATTCATCTGGCCATATATTGAGAGTTTCAGTTACTATGTGTTACCATTAAAATGGGGAAGTAACAAGATTTTTAGTAAAGACATGAAAGTTAGTATGAAATATAATTAGTTCAGAACACTTAAATGAAATGTAAGGATGAGTGCTTATGGGAGTTTGTGCTCTGGTAGTTAGAAAACACATTAAAAATGAGGTGAGATCGGTACATGATATTAAAGGAGTAAGTTTTAAACTTATAGTGAACCATGGTAGGCAACAACAGAACTTAGAATAAGTTCAGGAAAGTGCTTTGCTTTTAGTAGGTGTTTATGAAATGGATTCTAGGACTGTAATCTTTTCCCTAAAACTCTTGTTGCCTGGTATTTTGTAACTCAGAATTTTGTTGTAATATTTGGTTTTTATTTTAGTATGAATAATAAAATACTTAAAATTAATGTGAAACGTGAACAGTCACACTAAAATAAAAAGCATAAATGAACTCATGAGAGTGCTCAGAGCAAGTTTTACTGTTTAAGAAGTTATATCTTAGGTTTTGCCACCGAATCAGGTAAAACTTTCAGTGTTCACAGATTTTAGAACTTAAGAGTATCTCTAAGAAATGGCTGTGAAGTAAATTGGAAAGGCTGTATTCATTAGTTATATGTCTGGGCATAACAAGACAACAGGATCTGAAAACGTTACAACAGTTAGAAACATTTTTTTTGAACTGATACAGGATGTAGCACGCTGAGGCTGAGTAGTTAGGGGTAAAAGAATCACCTGATGTCATAGTTGTAAAGTCCAGTCAAATGTTTGCAAATAGTGAATATTTGTTTTTGTATATTGGTGCCTGGCAAATGATGTTTTTTTAAAAAATATTTAAATTTGAAAGCTGTTATCTTAACCAGTTTATTCTTGATGGATTTTAAAGCCTTACAAGATGCAATGCATTTTGTCTTCCACTCATTATTTTTAGTTGATAAGGCTTCTAAGAATTACATTATGCATATAATTATAAAACAATACAGTAGATTTAAAATAGTAATATTATTGAATAGGACTAACAATATTTTAGAATTGTTCGTAGTCACACTGCTTGGTTAGTGACAAAGAAGCAAATAGCTCGAGAGACTACTTTGAGACTCTTCTAATTACTCATAAGGAAGTGCCTGCCCACTTTCCTATTTTCCCACACGCTCTACTTATTCTACCTGCCTAATTAATACCCAAATTTTGATTTTCATTTGGTGAATTTAGTGTTCAGAAATGGAATCGTGTATGCATGTACTTTTTTGGATGGTAATTCTGTATCAGAATTATCAAGACAATTTCAAAACCACCTTTTAGGTCTAGCAGTTATTTAAGTAATTATGTGTTATTTAGATATGAAAGCCAAAGGTGAGTGTTATTTGCAGCCTTTAGTGAAATGTGGCGTGTCTTTCTTCCACGTAGTCTTCGTTTTACTGGATACTGACTGCAGCTTTGAAGAAAGTGAAGAGTATATAGCGTTAAAAAAACTTTGTAACACGATTAGCTGCATAAGACATTCTGCGCAGTAAGCAGCCAGCATAAATTGCTAACTAGATGTATTAAAATTATTAAGATAAAATTATATGAGGTACTTGTGCTTCCATTGTGTTGTGTTGTGTTTAATTTTTCTCCCTTGAACATTTGGCATATTCACTAGGGAATTTTCCATTAGGAATATCCTGCTCTGAAGTTTCATTCCGAATGTGTAATATAATCATGCAGATTATGAATGCACAATCTAAAAGCAGGAAATTCTTATGGCTTCTTAATGTATTTTGGAACATTCATATTAAGCATGTCACTAAATCCTAAGTATGAGGTTTACCGTAAATGAAGTAATTCCTGTGGCCATTTGTTCCTTTCCTTACAGAAGACACTGATTTTATTTTAAAATTCAACCTTACATTAAACAGACTGTAAAAATTAAAAGTCATCCTATGGTGTACTAGAAAAGATAAGTATTTTATTAAATGCTTGTGATATCTTTTATGTTCATCAAAATTAGTAAGATTTGTTTTGGAATTCTTACCCTTAATATTTAATTTATCTCCTTGTACTCAAGTGCTTCATTTGTGGGTTTTTTATGCCTCTCCCTCGACAACTAATAAACTGTATCTAGCATTTGCTTTCAATATACAAAAGCATATATTTGCACTAGTGGATTATCTATTGATACAGTTATTTAATTTTCCAACCTGTTAGGCATTGAGAACCTGTGGTAGTGGAATTAAAATCTGGACATAGAGAACCATCTTCGATAGCCTTCTTACCCCAGTGAAAGTCATCTTTTGAAGATGATGTCTTTGTCCCTCCTCCCCATTGGACTGCTTCTTTTCCCTTCCGTGACCTATACTTAATATACTATGAGTAGTTTACTCAAGTTACTAAAAAATATGATGTCTGGAGATGTGAGAATCTACAAGATCCTCCTTTTCTGCACTAAATTAGGAAACTGCAAGTAAAAGATGCTCTCCTGTAGACAGTCTGATATTTCTTTATAGAAACTTTAAAATGTTTTTTAAGAGTCACATTCCTGTTTCTCCTCATCACAGGGGACTTTGACTCTCTAAGTTTGCGTTTGTCTCAGAGTCATTTTCGATATTGTACTCAGTACAAGTAACCATTAATATTTTTATTGATGTTTGAGCTGAAATCCACTTGCCATTACTAAGTTAATGGGCAAGATTTTTCTTTGTCTCTCCTAGGCTCTAGCCTCTAGGGCAAAGTTTTTCCGTAAAGCACCAGGCTTTGTTGATCTTCTAGTCTTTGTCACAGCACTTAAGGTCTGACAGTGTATTTGAGAGTAGTCATAGACAGTATACAGTAAATATGCTTGACTGTGTTCCAGTAAAACTGTCCTCAAAATTCAGGCAGCAGACTCTGAAGATGTAGTTCAGTGGTATAGTACTTGCGTAGCATATCCGAGGCCCTGGGTTTTACCCTAGTACTACTGAGAAAAATGGCGGCAAGGGCATTTGGCCCTCCCTTGCTCTAGGACACTAAACAGGCTTTAATTAATTAAACAGTTGTCTTTCATATCCACTGGCTATATTAAATGTGAGTTATAGAGCAGTAGGTACTAGGTCCTGAGGTACTTGAGTGTTTACTTAAGGAGAGTTTGTGTTTTTGTTTGGTTTGGTTTGGGTTTTGTTCTGAATGCACCTGGACAGACCAAAGCAATCATTTAAGAAAAATGCCTGCCTCGTGTGTCTTATCAATACATGGGAGGCTTTAAGCAGCTACTACAAGTGCCATGCTCTGATATTTTATTTCAAAATTAAAACAATAAAAATGTGCAGCAGGTGTTGATTACTGTAAGTGAAGACTCTGGTCTTGAGCCCCAGAACCACAAAAAAAGAAAGTTAATTTAGATTAAAGTTCATAAAGAACAATTATCCTTTCCACAGGAGGAGAGACTGTACTTTCTGTAGTTTGGTTGCTTTTTAGATTAAGCACTAAAAAGAAATGATACAGACACTGGTAGTACTGTCATTGGAGTAGTAATATTGTTTTCAGAGAAATTAAAAATAGGGATGCAGGCCAACTGCAGTGGTCTAAATCTGCAGTCCCAGCTTCTTAGGAGGCTGAGAAGATTACTTGAGCCTAGGAGTTTGAGGCCAGCTTGGCAAGTCTCTGAATGAATGGATAGACCAGAAGGAAAGAAGGGAGGGGGAAAAAACGTAAATGTTTACTCCACTTTATACAGAAGGTTTCAAATTAAAAGGCAGAGGAGCAAGTCCAAAGGTTATAGGCACTTTTGAGACAAATAATTTCTATACATCTTGGTCTGTTGTATAATGGAAACTAGTTACTGGTTATTTCATACCAGAAACCTCATTAAGATAGGTTTTTGGTTTTGTACAGTGGTTTTTTTTTCCCTGTTCATATTTCATTTCTTATAAACTGGACAAAACCCCATTAACTGGGTTTATACAACCGAAACTACATAACCTTAAAACTAAGTTGAGAGTTGTGGTCCTCTTCCCCTGTGCTTCCAGTTATCTCGTCACCTGTCATACACTAATCACATGCTGACTTCAGTCATGCCTATCCTTTTTCTAATAATGCCCTTATCTCCCATTCCCTTAAAATACCCACTTAGTGATTTATAGATCCACTAATCTGGTCTATCTACTTACCTGAGATATCTTTGCCCTAAGGTAATTCTGTACTAACAGTAAACCCTTTGTTCAATAAGGTACTGCTTGATTATGTGCTTATACAATGTGAACACTTTAAACATTTTAATGAATGAAAACAAAGTGATCTCTGACCATAAAGGCCACTAAAATAATTTGTTATATTTTTCCCCCTCAGATTTCTAAGATTCCCACTTTGTTACAGTTAAAACTGGTGTTTCTTTGTAGTCCCTGAAATTTTTCTTATATTCTCTTGTATCCCTTTTATGTGAAAAAATGAGGGCCTTTATATGGTAGTGGAGTGGAGATAATGGAATTTATTCTGGAGATACCAAGAACAAATCAGTTTTGGTAATGGTATAGAAAGAAGAATCCCAGATAAATATTTTCTTACTAAAATATTACGCTTTGGATGCTCTTTCAGCATTTCAAGTTTTGAGCGCTATCATCAGCTAGATAGATGTGATTTATAAAACTGGCAGATTAACCACATACCAGCTGCTTATTATGTCACTCTTTGTGCTGAAACATTTTGCATAAAATATTACATTTGAATCTTCAAAACTCTAAAGAGAGTCTTATTTTCAGATAGGGAAATGAGACCCAGAGGCCACTCAGAACTAGGATATGTTGTAGAACCAGGGTTCAAGCCCAGCTAATCAAAAGTTAATCCTTTATTTTACCATTTTCTTAATTTAAAATGTAGCTTACCAAAACTTTGTGTGAGATTGTCAAGTATATGGCAAATAGTAGAAGTAATGTCCATATTGCAGTTATATAAATTGTTTCTGAAAGACAGAGCAGATCATTAAGTTTACCGGTCTGTAGAATTTACAGCCGAATAAAATAATAGAATAAATTGGCAAGTTTTTTTTTGTTTTGTTTTGTTATTAGATTGTGGTCAGAGAATTAGCATGGGAGAATTATGCACACATCCATCGTATTTGGAAGGATTTGACCGAAAGTAATAAGGTGATCTTGAGCTCACTTCTTGCCCGCTTGAAAATAGTCTCACCAGTTTTGTTTTTGCCACGTATCTACCTTTTACACCTATTAACTCTGCTAAGAAGTCTGTTAAGAAACTAATTCTTCTGCAGTTTGTGAGAATACTTATACATTGCTGTACTCATTACTGTATTCTCTTAGAAGTAATTAAATACTGGATTGAAAGGTAACTGCAGTAGTAAAACTGGAAACATGACTGTAAATTGCATGTTAGGTTATATTTTAGTGAAACAGTGTGATTTATTGAAAAGTACTTTATTAGCAATATTAATTCATGAAAAGGGCAGGTAAGATTCTTTTTCTACCCAAGTTACTAAAAAATAGGGTCAGAATAGAGAAAATGCTAGTTTGATAGTCTACAAATTGTTTTACCAGGTAGATTTAGGAGCCATTTCTTGGCAGAATGAGTAGTGAAATTAGAAACAATTGCCATTTGTGATAGGTAGATAACAAAGTAAATGTGGTAGGCTATATTTATTTTAACAGCTGTTTGTTACCTGTTTTATTTTTAAAAGAGTTATTTTTGAGAGCTCATGTTTTGGCTTCATACTTTTCCACCAATAGTAATTTTTAAGTCTGCTTAGGAGTTCTGAATTCTGTTATTGTGTCTAACAGATTAGTACTAGGTCGTTGTGCCATTTGAATTATTTAGTTTTATTTGGAAGTGAAGAGAACACAGTAGTTCTTTTTAGCTGTTAAAATACTACTTTAGGAGTTGGAGGCGGAAAGGAGAAATCAAGTATCTTCCAGAAAGTGTTTAGTAGGAGAAGTAATGTCACTTGACTTCAAGAACTAGTATTTAGGTATTTTTACTTAGCCTTGTCTTCAGAATTTCTAATGGAGGTACAGGATGTGGGGTGTTGTGACTGAGCATCTTGAAGACAGAAGTGCTTATTACCAATATTTTGGGAAAAATGTATTTTGACAGTAAATATTTAGTGTTCTTTGATTATTTGAGTGGAAAGTAGATTTACGATATTTTCAGAGTTTGATTCTTACCTGATTTTTTGCATTTATTATTGAAATTTAAAGAGTAAGTCTGTGGTTAAGAGCAAATGTCTCTAAAAACACAAGAGTTGGGGTTTATTTTTGGTGGGAGTGAGGGTGTTTTTCCTGTTTTTTGTTGTTATTTTTGTATTTTTGGTGTTTTGTTTCGGATATAAGGTTTTGCTATGTAGCCCAGGAACTTCCTCTGTAGCTTAAGCTGATGTCCTTTTGCGTGCTGAAATTACAGGCCTGTACCACTGTAAGCCCTGAATTGTTGATTTTTTTAACACTGTGCTCCCGAGCACTTTCTAAACTTTTAAAGAGCAAGTAAGAACTTTTTTTTTTAATGCTAAAGCTTTGTGTAGCTCATCTTCAGCTGGAGTTCCTGAAATCTGTCAATAGTTGATGTGAATGTAGATTGCACTTTACCTATAAAAGGTAAGTTTAACGGTCTTTTCAAAATCTAAACAGTTCCTTTCTTTGCTAAAAAATGAATTATTAGTCTTTAGCTGGTCTTTTAGTCATTAGACATTTACAGATAAACAGTGGACACCAAAGTAAATAAAGTTCACTCTTCACTAGTTGATGTTGCTAATAAACAGTGGGTATTCTTGTTCAGTCTATCAACCCTGAGAAATTTGTTATTACATTATGGTTATTGCGTCTATATTTTAAAGATTGAGACTACCATAGAAATAAGTGACTAGGTAAATTACATAGTAAAGGTGAAATAATTTATTTGCTTTTCAAGATAATTTTAGATTCAAAATAAAGTTTTTAAATTCTTTCGATAACATTTTATCCTGGATATAATTAAAGCAGTCTTTTAAGGTAATCCATTATTCAAATTTTTACTTCCTAATCTTAATAACATAAACATTATTTATAGTCACTTGTACAACCAGTCTCTTAATTAGGAAGATAGTTGAAGAAAAGTATATTTCCTGAGAGAAGATCTCATGCTAATGCCCAAATCTTAAATTAATTGAAAAGGGGGCTTTTATTTCATGAGGCATCTTGGTGAATGGCATGCCAGAGGAAGAATAACATGTAGAAGGGTTTTGTATATTTCCTTCATTGAGTGCCTGGTAATGTTACCAGATTTCTCCAGTTATAGGGAACCTGTGAGTGGGCAAAGTGTCCTATACTATTTTCAGCCTTTAAAGAAAAAAACTATATTATATTTGAGCAGTGACGCTAAAATATCTGTAAGGCTGGAAGAATCATACACCAGTTTCCTAGCACCATGTAAGTTGACCATGGTGGCACACACATGTCTGGAGGCTGAGGCAGAAGGATTGCTGTGAATTTGAGGCCAGCCTGGGCTACACAGTGAGTTTAGGACCAGCAGGCACTACAGAGCAAGATCCTGTGTCTAAAAAATAAATAAAGTATCTGTGATGTCAAACTGTCGTTATAAAATTAGAGAAATAATGTAGATTGTTATTGAACTTTATTACCGAATAACATTATTACTGTAGTTAAGGAATACAGTATTATGATACTTCTAAAGTTTAATCTGATTTTTAACTCTTTAAAATTTGGTATTTCTAACAGTGCATTTTAGAATTAAGAGAACTCACCCAGAGAGCCAGAATTAAAAAAAAAAGAAAGAAAGAAAAGAAAAAACACTAATGGCCCAGAGTCCAATCTCTATCTCTTAAAGTGGACTTTGTTGGTACTATATCTTACTATTTTGTGCTGGGAATTGAACCCAGGGCATTCGTAAGATCCCCAGCCTGCCTCTTTAAATTTTATTTATTTATTTATTGAGATAGCATTTTGCCAAGATGCTAAATTGCCCCTCCAATCTGGAATCTTCATACCTTAACCTCCCAGAGTACTAGAATTACAGGCATGTGCCACCACATGTGGCATAAACAATTTTTAGAATTCAGATGACTGTAACTGTACTTGAATAAGCATTCACTCTGTACTTGACCACAGTCTATACCATTTCCTGGAACACTTTGCTGCTTCAAGCATTTACATGCCTACCTGGCTGATGTAAGGCATTTGAGTGTTCAGTATTTCCTCTTTCCCTCATTTTACAGACAAAAAAAGAAAAAAAAGGAAATTGACAAGTCATTTACCTCAGAGATAGACATCATTTCTAGCCAGGCATGACTGTACCCCCGTAGTCCTAGCTGCTCAGGATACTGATGCAGGAGGATCACAAGTTGAACGCCAGCCTGGGAAACTTAGCAAGACCCTGTTTCAAATTTTAATCTTTTTTTTTTTTTTCGATAGAATCTTGCTCCATAGTCCAAGCTGGACCTGAATTCACTGTGTAGCGCAGGCTGACCACAAACACAGGGCAATCCTCCTGCCCCAGCCTCCTTAGTGCTGGGTTTATTAATAGGCATTTTGCCTCCTGTAATCCCCCTGACACACCCACACACATGCACTTATGCAAATTCAAGTTTTGTCTAGGGAAGTCTGTCAGAAAAGGGACCAATCCCTGTGGGCTAGATAATGCAGCAGTACTTGAGAGATGCTTCCTTGACCCTGTGCTCACAAGAATACTATCCTGAGTGAATGCTGGTAGGAACACCCTGCCCTGGTGTATGTTTTTCTTGCTACAAAAGGGAGAAAGATAGGAATATTCTTCTGTAAAAAGCTACTAAAGGAAATCACTGAAGGATGTTGTATACTTAATGAAAAACAATAGCATATAAGATCAGCTACATTCAGGTTCCTCCAGAAATCCTGTTTATACCTTTATTAACAAAGGAAAGTGGGACATCAAAATTGTGAATTTTTCCAAGAGAGCCTGGATAAGTCTCAGCTTCCCATATCCAAATGTAATTTCACCTACACATTAATATATTAATTGATATGTTACCCCATCAAAGGTGATTTTTAAATGTCTTAGAACAGAGCCTAGTGATAGAGCCTTTTGGGGGAAACAGGATTTACTGTTAATCCAGTGACAGGACTTTTGGATTTTTACCTTAAACGCAAGCCTTTCATGAATCATCGAATATAAAACAATCATTTATGTACACTTTTAACTTGTTTTATTCTTTCTTCCATATTGCTACTCATATCCTGACATCTTTTATATTCACTTTGCTTTTCCCCCTCTAGGTTGTAAAGTCCAAGGATATGATCTTTTGTTCCCTGCTTATTCCTATTGCCTACAGCAATGCTAGATATGTAATAAGCACTCAAAAGTTATATAAGTAATCCAAGATGGTGGGTGATTACGTCAGTTGCTCACATTAGTGACATATAGTTATACATTCAGCCACTTTTAGAATATTTTTTATCAGCCTACATTACTTGTGATTGTATGTTACAAGTACTCAGCCTCACCTCCAAACTCCAAAAGAGGAAGAGTACAGAAATCAGAGCTTACCTTTCGGGATAAATTTTTAAATCTTGTACTTCCATTTTGTAGCGAACTATTGCTCTTCCTGAGGCACCTGTTTGTAATATTTATAAGTGTCCTCATATATAGGCCTTCATGTCTTAGAGAAAATAATGATCTTTTCAGTTTGTTTAATTTTGTTTAAAAACTTACTGTAAAACTCAATGGAAATCCCACTCAGTGTAGATTTTCTCAGTTATTAGTTTTTCTTTTCAAGTGCCTTTTATTTCAGGTCTCAGCCTAGGAGGAGGGGGATACCTTCTTTTTATCTTAGTTGTTAAGTTGTATACAAAAATATTTTGAACTTTACTGAAAAGTTTCATTTTGTTTCTTATTAGGTAATTTTAATTTATAATTTTGAATGATCAATCTCCTAATTAAAGACTGTGAAGTAGCTTCCTAAATAAGTTATTTTTTTTTTCAAAGGTCAATTTTAAATATGTTATGTAGCCTTCCTGTCATGTTAGATTTACCCATTCTCTTTTGTTGAGGAACTGGCAATTAAGTTGGTATAGATCTAGCATTTGTGATTGTTAGTAGAGTCCCGAATTCTGCAACACATTTCTGTCAGTCTTCCTGAGATTAATGAAACTCCTTATTGAAGGAGTTTAAATTCAATTTCTATAGATGGTACTTTTCCCCCAAGAACTCCTTAAAGGTAGTTCATTTCACAGATAAGAGGAATAAGCTGTAGCAGCGATTGAAGGGTATATGAGCAGTACAGATAAAATAATCAAAGGTTTGAATGAGGAAGAATGTCCTTGTCATTTTTATTTTGAGGTCCTAAAATATACCAGTTAAAGAAGTTGGTTTTTGACTGGTATTTTCTCTCTCTTCCTTTTTTTTCCTCCCAAGACAGGTTCTCCATCTCACTTTATAGTCCAGGCTAATTCTGAACTCATGATGTATAACCCAGGCTGGCCTCAAACACAAGGCAATCCTCTTGCATCAGCTTCCCAAATGGCTGGAATTATGGGTGTGTGTCACCACACCCAGCTTATTTAATGCTGGGGAATTGAACCAAAGGCCTTGCACTTGCTAGAAAAATGCCTTAACTGAGTTATGACCCCAGCCCCTCGTGATTTTTTTTCTGTATTTCTTAAGAGTATTACAGCTTTTGAAAAGTTGGCCTTATATCCAGTTGTTACGTTGAAGTTTTTATCATTGACCTTGTAGGTACATGAGTTAAGGTTAAGTCACTGTGGCAGTGCATACCTTTGATCCTAGCACTCTTGAGTGGTTGAGGCAAGTGGATTACAAATTCAGAGCCAGTTGGGCAGTTTAGTAATTTAGCAAGATCTTGTACCCAAAAAAGTTAAGATTATTCTTGAGTTTAGCAGAGATACAGGTTTTTCTTTTGAGGAGAGGTTTCTGACTTTGACCTTATAAACCCATGGCAAAGAAAAGGTTACTATAGGAAAGAACTCTGAGAATAATAGAGAAAAGGCACATTGGAGCTTTCTGAGTGGTGGAAACAGCCTCAGTATTACCCTTATGGTAACAGACTAAACGTAATGATTATAAACTGATAACAGTGATTGCCATTATCAGATTTGCATAGGTGGTCGCAGTTAAAGATGGAGGAGCTACTCATTTTTGCTGAAATTTTGGTTACTGGCTTTACTCCTCAACTTTGTGTGCTTGGGGCAAACTTGAATTAGATTGGAGGGTTATTGGGCCTTTGTCTTCATTCCCTGTGGAAGGGCACTCATTCACTCAAATGGAAAAATGCATCCCAGGACAAAAATGTGAGACAGAACTTCACAAATAAAGGAACAAAAGTTCAGGCAGTAACTGAAGAATTAAACTACTTAGAAAAATATTTACCAATGATCAATGCCAAGTGAAAACCAAAAGGCCTAATTTCATAGAACGTCCTACTGGATTATAATATTCGCACAAGAAACCAAATTGAAAGCTGACAATTGAAGGTCTCAAGTTCACTGAAAAAGTGAAAAAAAAATGTTGATTTGGTATATTGAAACAACACTATCCTGAAGTAATTGGTTACTTAAGCAAAAAGATACACTAGTCAGATAATGCCACCTCAGGCAGAGCAGATTGTTGGTTTTAACAGGGTTTGAAGGAAATAATGAAGTTTAAAGATCAACCAAGTTTCAAAGGCAGGAACCAATGGATTTTGGCTAAAGTAGTCACTTAAGTGGGACACTTGTCATTTGTTTGGTATTTAGAATGAGTGAGTCCACATTTTATTTTGCACACAAACTAAGCAGGGTTCTCTACTGCTCAGCTAATCCCTAGCCTTCAGAACTGTCATTGCTTGATTAAAAAGTCTTAAAAGGCTAGGAATGGCACAGTGGTTAAAGTGCTTCCCTTGCAAGCACAAGGACCCAAGTTAGATTCCCCAGCACCACAGAAAGCCGGGCCTGGTGGCAAACGCTTGTAGTCGCAGCACTCAGGAGGATGAGGCAGGAGGATTGTCATGAGTGCAAGGCCAGCCTGGACTACACAGCGAGACCTTGTCTCAAAAATAAATAAATAGGCAGGATTAGAACCTGTTCTGGTGGATACTTTTGTGCTATGGCTCCAACCACTTAGTTTTTTTTCCAAGAATATAAGAGCTTTATTCTTGTGTGATTTTTGAATCTAAGATCTTAAGAATTACTGAAACTTCCTAATGATAAGTATTGCTCTGGGTTGTTTTCTGTTAGGTTTAATTTTATTTTGGTTTCCACAGTTTTCATCCTAATGAATACTCATTGACTTTCAGTCTGGGAACTCAGTCTTCAGTTATGCCTCACGTTTCGGACTGTTTCCAGGTTCCTTGTCTATACCTTCCTCTACTGCAGGAATAATAAATTTAGTCTTCTGCTTCCTCCAAAGGATTGACCAGATAGTAAATGACTTAAGTCTTTAAGGACCACATGGCCTGTGTTTTAACTACTTAACTCTGCTGTCGTAGCGTGAAAGAAACCACAGACACTGCACAAATCAATGGACATGACTGTGTTTGATTAAAACTTTATATAGGGCACAAGGGTATAGCTCAGCAATTGCCTAGCATGTGTGAGGTAACACTAGTTCAGTTGAGTGCATTTTCCATTTTTGCAGTTTTGATAAATATATATATCCCTTGCCCAGTGGGAACTACTTGTGGCTGATGGTTCCACATGGTTTATAGCAGAGCTCCCTAAAGCTTAGGCCATGTCCTGGTACCCATTCATGGTTCGTTAGGAACTGCCCACAGCAGGTGGTGAGCAGCCGGCCAGCAAGCAAACCTTCATCTTTGTGTACAGCCATACCCCATGGCTCACGTTACCGCCTCAGCTCCGCCTTCTGTCAGATCCGAAGCCGCATTAGACTCTCACAGAAATAGAAGCCCCGTTGTAAACTGCACATGTGTTGTGTGCTCCGTGTGAGAACCTAAAGCCTCCTGTGCTGAGCATTGATGCTAGCTCCACTCCCACACCCATGAAAAACTTCTCCCTGAAACTGGTCCCTGGGGTCCAAAAAGGTTGCAGACTGCTTGGTTATAGGATGTTTGTGTTTGTTTCCTGGTCTTGTTTTGAGAAGATTTGAGAAAACAGAAGCCAACTTCTCGTTCTGTAACCAACAGGAAGAATATCCTGTAACATTTTCAGCTCCTTTCTTTTAATATTCTATTCTTAAATGCTGTAGTTGGTTAGGATAGGGTTGAAAGTCGTATCTGTAATTTTGGAGAAAGTCTGTTTATATAGTACTTGGTATTAAAGTGGCCTAATCTACTTGTGTGAATGTCTTATTTATATAAGAAGCACGTAAATACCAAAGCTTTGCTTAAGAATTCTTTTCTTCTTTAATAAGGTACTCAGTTTTGACAAATTGGCATCATGCGTGAATATAAGCTAGTTGTTCTCGGCTCAGGAGGTGTCGGAAAGTCGGCCCTGGTAAGTTAATCTCACTGAAGCTAAGCTTTTCATACCAAGAAGTTCGTTATTTCTTAAGTTTTAGGTTTTGGTTATTTGCCTTTATTAAGGCAAAATTCCTAACTACTTGTGATTTTGGTCAATTTTTAGTTACATCTGGGTGGATCTTATTTTGGGTATGCCAGAGTATAGTGTGGGCTAAGCACAGAAAAATAGTCTATAAACATGTGTCTGTCTGCATTTTAAGGCCAGACAGGAATGAATTGTTTTTCCTCCTTATGAATAGGCTTATACAATTTTTAATAGAAAATGACAAAACTTACTAGAAGTTTTTTCGAATATTACCTTTGACAATATAGTTGTACATTAATGATCATGTTCTCAGCATGAAGGAATGGTATAACAAGAATGAAGAAACTAGTTAGTGATGAGGGTTAGAGAACAGGGGTAAACTTAGGGAAAATCCCTTTCAGTAATTCAGACTTTAATAAGGACTCACAAAAACATAGAAAGTGACCAGCTTGCACAGAACTTGACGTGTGTCTCAAACCAAGAAATGTACATGGTACAGCAAGAACCAGTGGTGGTGGTGAACGCTTTTAGTCCCAGCACTGAAAAGGCTGAGACAAGAGGATCACTTGAGTCCTAGAGTTCACGCCTAGACTGCAAGGTGATAACCTGTCCTTGGAAAAACTACAGCTTTTGCATTTGTCTTTGAAGTACTGGGGATGTAGGTTGACTATGTTTGTGTCTGTCTGTGTGTGCCTGTGTTGCACAAAATTGTAGTACTTAATGCAGTGTAAATACTATGTAATTGTTACACTCTATTGAAGAAATAGTGACAGAAAAATCTGTACAGATGCAGGAATGTTTGTCGGTCCCCCAACCACCACCTCTCTGAATTTCATTTTTATGTATTTTGTTTTATGGGCATTGCGGGTTGAACCCAGGTCCTGGCCCGTGCTAGGCCAGCATTCTACCCTGTGATGCACCTCCAGTCCTTTTTATTTTTTAGCTAATCTCCAACTTGTGATCTTGTTCCTGGCTGAGCTTAAGTAGACAGAGTTACAGCAGTGAGAGTTTAAAGTTCACAAATTTGGGTTTGTTCTCTTTTAAAATAAAATGGTATTTTTTTTTCAGACTGTACAGTTTGTTCAAGGAATTTTTGTTGAAAAGTATGATCCTACGATAGAAGATTCTTATAGAAAGGTATATGGTACATTATGTTACTTTTTTGTTTTAGTATAAATGTAAATACTTTTTAACTTTATAATTATTAGATATTATATACAAGTAGGATAAAGAAGCAAGTTAATTTGGAAAGTTAGTGGAAAAAATTCTCACCTTTTCTGACATTTGACAGTTAAGAAAAAACATGTCACTTCACACACATACTCACAGAACTTTAAGTTTGTCCTGACCCCGGAATTGTGATTTGACACACAAAATGTTGAGCTAAGCCATCTGTTTGAAGTTATAGTCCCACATTCTTCACCACCACCCACTAGAGTGATGATTGCTCTCAAGCTCCCTGTCTTTAAACCTAGAGGTAGGCAAAAAGTCTTCCTAACCCTCTTAATTATTACTTTCTTGAGATGCCGCTGCTCACAACAGAAAGGTAAATTGTTAGTCTACTAACACAGCATATAACAATGAACTGAATGTATATTTTTAATGTAGCTGAGGGAGTTGTGTCGTGTGTGTGTGTGTGTGTGTGTGTGTGTGTGTGTGTGTGTGTCCCCCCCCCCCCGTTTTTGAGACACGGTCTAGCTTTTCAGCCAGGCCGGTTCTGAACTCACTGTGGAGCCCAGGCTGGCCTTGGATTTGTGGCAGTCCTCCTGCCCCAGCCTCCCAAGTGCTAGAGTGCTAGGGTTATAGACGTGCACCACCGTACCCAGCTTATGTGGTTCTGGGGAACTGAACTCAGGGCCCTTGCGCTTCTAGGCAAGCGCTGTGCCAGTCCTCTAGCCCCTGGCTCCACTCTTTGTACAAATACTGTATTTCCGTTCTTCCTACTGTGTCTACAGTCCACCAGAAACAACAGCAAAATACTCCGGAAATTCCTTCCTTTATCCAAGCCATAAAATTAATTCTAAATAACTTTTTTGCCCTAGGAAATATTAAGTGAAAAGGGGGGGTTATAGGAATATATATTAATTTATTTTATAGCTATTCTACTACCTTCTTTATATGAAAGATCTCATTTCATTATAGTGAGGGGATAAAGTTAACCAGAGAAATGTATACCTAAAATATGGGAAAGTTGATAGTCATTGCTGATATTGTTGGAATTATTGCTAACTTTATTTATTTGAGCTATTTAAAATTCTTCAGAATTACATACTGACTGATAATGAGGCTGAATCTTGCTAAATAATATATTACCTAGTACAGTTGCCCTAATCTTTGTCAGTCTTTAATGTTAGCTTTTGTGTAAATCTAAGGCAGTCTTATATACATAAAAGAGATGTGTTTCAATTTTTTCCTCAGCAAGTTGAAGTAGATGCACAACAGTGTATGCTTGAAATCTTGGATACTGCAGGAACGGTATGTAAAACAAATTACTAAAGTTTATGTAGTTAAAAGTACTAATAATAAAATTACTAGTAATATATTTCAAACGTGAAAATTCCTTCACATATCTCCAGCCCTCTGAAGTGTTTTGATTGACTTTTATTCTCCTTGGAAGTCTGAATTGGCCAGTGTTTCAGTTATTATAATGACATATCTGGAGTGGCTTAACTTTAAAAAGAAACTATTTTAGCTCAGAATTCTGGAGGCATAAGGTCTAGGGGCAGCATACAGTGATGGCAGTCTTTCTGACAGTCCTGAGGCAATGTAGGACATTACATAGGAAGAGAAAGACCATGCATGTTTGTGTGTCTCCCTTTGCTTATAAAGCCACCTGGAATCAATCACAAGGACTCCATCCCAGTGACTGATCCTAATCACTCCCCAAAGGCCCCGCCTTTAAACATTATAGTTGGATTAAGTTTCTGCCCTCTATTTTTGTGGTACTGGGAGTTGAACACAGGGCCTTTGTTCTGAACTATATTGCCAGCCTGTTTTTATTGTCTTATCTTGAGACTGGGTCTCCCTAAGTTGCCCATGGGGGCTTGGAATCTTCCTTTCTCAACCTCCCTAAGTGCTGGAATTATAGGCCTGTGCCACTAGGCTCAGCTGGTTTCTATGCTCTTAATATTTCACAGAACTAAGTGTCCACACATGAAGCCTGGGGAATACTCAAATTATGTCTAAATTATAGCAGCCAACTAGATCTGTAAGTATCCAAAACTAAAGGCAGGATTTATTCTGAATGTACGGTGTGCATTCATCTCTCCAAGTGCCTAGTTACGTGCCTGGTTCTGTGCTCTCACCCTCAAAGGCTCATAGTCTTATAAAGGAGAAGTATGGATGAGTGCAAGGCACCAGGAAGCGTAGCAGTGGACTCGAGAGAGCAATAGCACCAGGAGCTAGCTGTACCTTGGAGGAAAAATGAGGATGCTCTGCACGTTCGGATTATTTTAAAAGCATCCTTTAGGTAGTATTTGAAGACAGGTTATTTCTCGTCCACTGGACAATATTTATTGTATATGAATCTTGGTGTATTTTTGACTGAAAAGTCTTTCTTGCAACACAGATTTTTCATATAGTATCTTCACAGACTATAATTTTTTAAATGTTGCATAACTACAGTATTCATTAAACTAATTATATACTTTGAAAGTTGTCACTGTCAAACTTTTTTTTTTTTTGCACTGTAGGAACAATTTACAGCAATGAGGGATTTGTACATGAAAAATGGACAAGGTTTTGCTTTAGTTTACTCCATCACAGCACAGTCCACATTTAATGATCTACAAGATCTAAGAGAACAGATTCTTCGAGTTAAAGACACTGATGATGTAAGTTGAGTTCCTTATAAATGTTGTATTTCAAATCCCCTATTCAAATGGTATCCAATTTTAAAGTCTAAAGCCAAATTAAAGTTGATGTGCTTGAGGAAAGGAGGACCTTTTTTTTGAAAGGTAGAAGTAATCTTTAATGGTTATGTATGTTTTTAAAGATAGTCGTAAGAAATTCCCTCCTTTCCCCCTTCTCGTGAAAATTAAATGTTATACCCTTCCTATTTTTAAACTGTGCATCTTGTGGAGAAGAAGTGTGGGAGGCAAATGTTACTAATAGAGCAAATTATGTTCAGACTTCATTCCCAGTAGATTTGAAAAACAAAACATAGACACACACATGAATATATATCCAGCAAGTATGGTAAGAGAAGAGAAGAAAAAATGTTTAAAAGAAAGGTTCAGATATATTAGAAAGTGGCATTAATTTAGGTTTCCCTGAAGAGTATACCGTGAGTTTAATTCAATAGGAAACTTCAAGAGGATTGTTTTAATTCCTTCCTGCCTAGATCAGTGATGCTCCCAATTGATTTTGCATTAGAATCACCTATAGGACTGACTGGTTAAACCATAAGGCTGGTGGAGCAGGACCCAAAAATGTGCATTTCTAAAACATTTTCAAGTGCCTTTGAGTCTGCTGATCTGGGTACTGCACTTTAAGATTAGTTATAAGCAAAGGGACTGGAGGAATAGCACAGTGGTTAAAGCACTTACCTAGTTACAGGTAATACGGTGAGAACTGAGAGGGGTACTGAGGGTAAATGCTGTCATTTTCTGGACTTTTGGAAAAACAGGATTTTAAGAATACTCAGATATTTTGTCAGTTGCATTAAACGTGTTTTTGTTAAATGCCTAATAATAAGTTTTAAATCTGTTCCTAAAAGCCAAAATCCATGGTTTTTTTTTTGTTGTTGTTGTTCAACTTTTTTTCTCCCCAAAACTAATTTCTAATAATGGTTTGGTAGAATAAATACTACTTTTCCCAAGAGTGTTCTTTAAAAGAATAAATATCACATATTCAAACGTATTCATGTCACTAATAAGTGGCCTTGTTTTTTAGTAAATTAATATACATTGATTTTACTTTCTGTTCCAATACAGGATTATATAAGAAACTAAAGTCTTTTTCTGTTGTTCAGCTGGTCCTGAACTCTCTATAGCCCAGGCTTACAATTCTCAGCAATCCTTCTGCCTGCCCTGCCTAGTGCTGAGATCATAAATGTGTGCCACCACACCCAGCTCTTTTGTGATGCTGAGCAATCAAATCCAGGGCTTTAAGCTTCCTAGGCAAGCACTTTATCACTGAGCTATTCACCTCCAGACACACACCTAAGTTTTGCTTGGGTTTTATTTTAGTCTGAGACACTGTTTCACTGTTGTTCAGGCTAGGCTTAAATGTGCAGTCTTTCTTCCTCAGCTTCCCAAAGTGCTGGGATTATAGGTCCGCACCACTGCCTTATCTAGCTGAGGAACTAGAAATTCCTCAGGAGCTTCCATATTTCTTCTTTTTTATGTTGTGCAACTGATAAATGCATGTTAGGAAACCAGAAAACCTGAAGAAACACTTTACCCACTATGCAGCCCATGTTCTTACAGAAATACTTTAAAATGTTGAAATGTATAGACTTCTTACTGTCATGCTCTTTACTTCCTTTTAAAGAGGTGGTACGTTTTAATTCCCATCATTATTTGTAAGCCCACTGTTAAAGACTTTTTCCTTACTTTAAGTGAGTTACAGTTTACTTACAAAAATTCTCTGTGGAATGTTCTTACGTTGATTAGGTTATATGTGTTTTACTCAACAGATAAGAAAATTTTCATCATTTTCTCATTCCTTGGAATTACCATTTGACATCTTCATGAGAACAGAAAGCAGTATAGATGAATAGTAAAATTGATCTGAAAGTCAGTATTACTTAAGGCTTACAGGTTTAAAATTGCTAGAGTTTTCGTATTTTAACTGAATTTTAATATTGCAGTGACTTTTTCCTGGCATCATAGGAAAACTAATTCTTTACTTTTGCAACCCTAAGAGATTTGGCTTTTTAAAGACTATTTTAGGGTGCATAATTTGCTTACTTATTTTTATCCTCACAAATGTCTTTTTAGGTTCCGATGATTTTGGTTGGTAATAAGTGTGACTTGGAAGATGAAAGAGTTGTAGGAAAGGAACAAGGTCAAAATCTAGCAAGACAATGGAACAACTGTGCATTCTTAGAATCTTCTGCAAAATCAAAAATAAATGTTAATGAGGTATGGCCAGATATACTTAAGATAGCTCTTTATTTGGGATGTAGCATTGTAAATTACTGGGGGAAAATGTGTGTATTAATAAAAGCTCAAGTTAGTATGTATTCAGGATGACACTTTCATTTTATGTAAGGTAAAGAGTCTTGTTAAATACATGTCTGTAAAAAAGTAAGTCCTACTGTAGTCCATCTATTAAGTGCTGGTACACGAAGTTTATCATGTAAAAAGGCTAGACAGAAAGTAGAGTTTGGGGGAAACAGATAAGCTCATCAAATATATGAAAGATATTATGCAAATAAAATTCAAAAAAGGTATGCATGATTACTGTAGGGACTTTCAGATAAATTTTAAGAAGAGTGAATGATTTTTTGTTTGTGTGATGGTAACTTGTAATTAAACTAAGATTAAGATCTCTACATCTCCATCAGCTAAGTACTTAAGGAGAATAATTTTAACACTCCCAAATAATAAATTTAAAAAGGATTTGGCGCACTCAGTTTTATTCTGGTTCTTAACAATTTTGTCTGCCCTTTTTGGGTTCATTTGTATCCATGGACATTTTCACTTTTTAAATTTCACTTTACTTGTTTAGAGGGATGGTGGTGGGATTTTTTTTTCTTTCTACTCCACATTTAAAAAAATATATATATTTTCAGATCTTTTATGACCTAGTGCGGCAAATTAACAGAAAAACTCCAGTGCCTGGGAAGGCCCGCAAAAAGTCATCATGTCAGCTGCTTTAATATTCTAAATGCATTGTAGCTCTGAGCCAGGTAGGTTCTCCAACTTTTAATCACTTAACTTCATTGAGGGCGTTCTGTCATGAGAGTATAGAATTTCTTTTTGTTACTTCTAAATAAGTGGTTACTTTTTAAAGGTATTCATGAAGTACTATCAGAGAGAACAGAGGCACAAAGTGTTACATGTACAAGCACTGCAGTTAGTGAATTATCACAGCCAGAATTTGAATAGGTGGGCTGGCTTCTGAGTTCATACTTCACCACTGTATTACTATAGTTACTGTTGGAGCATATAATTGGGACCCAAACCTGTCATTGTGTACCTTTTGGATTAAGAGAAAGTTTTGTGGAGCAGGGGATCTATGCTAAGATCTAAAGGATAAATAGAAGTTACAGTATTAGGGATGGAAGGATTCCAAACAGCCCCCAACACAACCTACAAATGTGAGCAAAGGGAAAATGCACACAGCATTTTTATACAGAATTTGAAAACAAAGTAAGACTACACTAGCAAAGCAATTAGATCCAGTGCCTAGTACCTAGTAACTCAGTTACTATCTGCTAATGTTTGCTGATGATAATTTCCCATTCAGTTGTCATTAAAATACTGCTTTACTGTACCCTGTTCTTGCAGACTTCTTTTAAATATGGTCATGGTGGTCCTCCCATTCTTCCTCCTCTTGAGAACTTTTGACATTTGTGACTCTGCTTCCTTTAGTTAAATGGCCTCATATGAGCATAATGTCCACAGTCCACTTAAGTCTTTTGTTTAATTACAGATAGTCTTATGAGACCCACTGATTCCTGAGCACATGCCCATTCTTAACAGCACACAAGGGCCTGAGCTCATGTACTCCCATCTGCCTGTTGCCTACTTGCTGTATTCAATCTGCAAACCTCATTCAGGCTCAAAACAAAACTTTGCAAAAATTATTTCAGAAGCCACATAAATATATTTTGACAGCATTCCTAGAACTTGCAACAAGTCTAAGCCCCAAAAAGAAGTAAAAAGAAAAAACTCTTAACTTCAGCTAACGAGGCATGTATATAGCAAATTTAGATTCTGGTCACATTTTATATCAATTACAAGTCATATTTTAAAGTGTCAATTTTCTCTGAAGAAAAAAATAATACCTGCATTTTTATATCTGTCTTATGATGGATATAGTCTATATAAAGAAAGAGACAATGTGTAACTGTCAACTCTAAAGAAATAAAGAACCATGTGAAATAAATGTTGTTTGTCTCTTCTTTGGCTTTTCAGCCAGTCAGTTTTTGGGAAGAATATGGAACCAAGGTCATAATTTTATGATAATCTATAAATCCTAGTTACGTATGCCTTTGAAACTTAACAATGTTATCTCAAGATTGTAAACAATTATACCACCATTAACTTTGTTAATGTAATTATTTTTTTCTTTTTAATCTTTGGAAGGCAATACACAGAAGTTTGAACAAAGGTTGTTTTTCTTTTTGGGGTTTCTTTTTGTTTTGTTTTTCATCTAAAATTTTCATTTGACTGACTGAAGAGGACAGCAAAAAGACTGTTACTCTCCCTACCTTTATTTTATTTATTTTTGAGGTAGAGTCTTGCCAAATTGCCCAGGCTGGCCTCACACTTGGGATCCTCCTGCCTCGGCCTCCCAGAGTGCTGGGTTTCCAGGCCTATGCTACCACAGCACCTGGACTCCAACTGTAGAATGAAAAGATAAAAGCACCTTGCTAGAAATCATGTTAGATTGTCATAAACTTGATGACTGGAATAAGAACCTATTGTATATTTCTAACACTTGTAAACTGTTGTCTATTTCCTTTCAGTCTTTGTAATTATCTTTTACTCTTTTTAATTATTTTTTTCCCCTTTCAACAGGTCTGAAGAACTGTTGCCCAATTCAACAGTGCCAGCATTCCAACTTTGTTAAACCTACCAACATCTTCAATGGACTTTCCTGTGGTGGTACCCTTTAAGAGGCGGATGAAAGCTACTATATCAGTTTGCACATTCTAATCACTTTCCAGTATCACAGAGAGATTTTTACTTATATAATAGTCCTAGAGTATGCCGCTGGTAAAACCAGAGGCTACATCCAGTATTACTGCTAAGAGACATTTTTCATCCACCAATGTTGTACATGTATGAAAATGGTGTACTGTATACTTTAACACGCCCCATACTTTGTATTGGAGAGTACAATAATGTAAATCCTAAAAGCACCACTATTTTAGCATAATAAAAGAAAGTCCAAAGAGCTCCTATATAGACTACTCCAGATAACTTTGCTTCTTTGATACTTGTAGCTTATTGTAATTTTTTTTAAAAAAATTTCAAGGTCATTATCATTGTATTGTACAAAATAAGCGCTTTGATTAACACAGCTATATAGTTTTTTTAATTTTTCAAAAACCTGTGGAGACAGTGATCTTGTCTTTAAAATATGATAGTCCTTTCAGTATAAAGTCTTAGATTAAAGACGTTGCCTTTAATATCTGTTGGGAAGGAAATGTCCAGACTTTTCAAATCTCCTTATGTTTCCTTTTTTGTTTACATAGGGAACAATGTTTATAGTTGTGTGTACAGTGGGGGTCTACAACAAGAAGTGTATATTTTCAAACAATTTTTTAATGATTTAACAATTTTTGTAAATCATTTTCAGGCTTCTGCAGCTGTAGATTCTCACTGTGAATCCCTTGCTTGCTCATGCATAAGTGTATTTGCAATACCAAATATACAGGTTTAGTATTTTTGCCTGTTAGTGATTGTTTCACATGTGTAACGTTTTGGTTGAGATGTTAAATGGTGGACGAGTACTGTGGATGTGAATGTGGGAAGTAATTTTAATCATGTGTAATTGGTCACAAGGCCTAATTTGCAGTAACTCTTGCTGTTTTATTTAACAATGCCTTGTTGCTTCGTATGCATTAACGTTTGGGTGTAAAGATTGTGTGTCTATCCAACAGGGAGCCACAGTATTTAAATTGACCAACCTAATGTTACAACTACTTGGAGGTGGCCAAATGTAAACTAAAAGCCTTAATTAAAGTGGTGCAATTTTGTATAACTTAGCATCAGTAGTTCAATAAATTTGGATTGCCATGCAAGGGCTTGCATTATAATTACTTGCCACTTGAATGTGTTTTGTGTAATGTTTTAACAGTGCTAGTAAATAAATATGGGCTTACCTTTTTAAATGTAATAGATGTTATTTTACACAGTGTGGTTTCATAATTTCAGATAAGGGTAAACCAAACTCAGTTAATTACAGGAATGACTAGTAAAATGTGTCAGGGTTTTTTTGTCTACAATTTCAGTATTCACGTGAAGTTTTTAATTTTATTGAGAAAGAATTGGTGAATTAAGCAATATTACTTAGTAACAAATACCTTTGGACAATATTCAGCTGTTAGGGATGAAAGAGGAAGGATTGAAAATACTTTTGTGCTGCAGTATGCTTTCAAATATATATAGAGAGAGAGGGTGAGGGAGACATTACACTTAGAATATTGTGGCTATAAAATCTTTTTAATGACATGGACTCAAGTACTGCTTTTTAAAAAAGAGAATAGATCTCTGTCTTATGGGCTATAATTGAGTTTTGTGAAATACATAAAGACACTCTTAAATGTTTTCATACTTAGCCTTTTGTGAAACAGTTAGTGGTCCCATCTGAATTACAAATGACCTGTGCCTAGTGGCACAGGGCTTTAATTCTAACACTCAGGGAGGCAGACAGAATCACTGGCTCAAGCCCAGCCTGGGCAACACTTAGTTAAGTCAGCAAGACTGTTTCAAACTCAGAAATAAGAAATGGGATAGGGATATTGGTCAGTGTGAAGACCCTGGCCTCAGTTCCCATTACTGTCAAAAAGGTTTTTTTTCCACAGTGGCTGCTAGTACCGTATTTGAATGGGCTATTATTTTAAGAAGACAAAGTCTTACTCCTTACATCTTAAACTCAGAGAATTCCATCTGTTGAATGGCCTAAAAGAAAAAAGTTCTTCCAGAAGCTTCTACTTAACCAACAGACTTATTTTGGCAGAACTGGTTTATTAGGAGTAACTAAATAGTCATTTTGTCTGTAAAACCTAAGTGTCAAGCATTGGTCTCGGTCCAGTGACACAACAGTCAAGACCAACTAAAAACTTGTCCTTCCTCCTAGAATGTATATCCTGTTGTAGGGTTTTTCCACCTTAGCACTGTGTTTTTGCAGTGGAAATAGATTTCAGGAACTGTCCTGTACAACATAGGATTTGTAGTATCATCGTTGATCTCTACTCACTATACACCAGTAACCCCACACACATTTCAAGATGTGGCAACCGAAAATGTTTCCAGACATTGTTACTGTAAGATAGTTTAGTATCTTAAGAGTAAAGGCTCTACAACCAAATTTACTTTTATTTCCTCAGAGGACGATAACAGCATTTCTTCATAGGAGTTAACCAAGAGTGAAGCTGGGCATTTGATGAGAGCCAGGCTACACAGTGAGTTCAGGACCAGCCTGAACTACAGGGCGAGACCCGGTCTCAAAAAAAAAAGTGAGTGAAGTAAGTGCAAATGCCAGTGCTTTCCTCTATGATGTTTTAGTCTGTTTATTTATTTATTTATTTATTTATTTATTTATTTTGTCTAGCAAAAAGCATTTTCTCCTACACAAGACAGAAGCTATTTAGCTTGCATTTGGATGAGTACTGATGGAGAGTTAGTTCGTTCATTCACAAGGGTACTTGGAAAAACATGAGCATTAGGAACTCAGGTATTTCACCTTTTTCAAAAGATATGAAAAGTTCACACTTTGTAGGGGTTTTTTTTGAGTCAATGTCTAATAAATAGGCTAGGCTTAAACCTGGGATCCTTCTGCCTCGGCTTCCCAGAGTGCTGGGATTAATTTTTTTTCTCACATACAGTATATTAATCTTTACCAAATGTGAACATTTTCTCATTTTTCTTTCTCTACATATACCCCCTTCCCCTTCCCACCCTCTTCACCATATCCCCATGTCACTTTATCTCTCCAAAGTCTGCCATCTTCCATCTTATTTTATTTTAATGGGTCAGTTTTCTCAGAGAAGCCATACAATACTTTATGTCTGATTCGTTTTGCTAAACATAATGTCCTCAAGATGCATCCATTTTCCTGCAGGTGACTCAATTTTTTTTTTTTCAATTTTGAGGCAGGATCTCACTCTATAGTCCAGGCTAGCCTCAAACTCACAGCAATCCTGCCTCAGCCTCCTGAGCGCTGGGATTACAGGTGTGTGCCACCATGTCGAGCTAATGTGCTGGGAACTGAACTCACGAGCTAAGAGCTTGCTAGGCAAGTGCTTTAACTCGTGAACTATTCCTCCAGCCCCAAATTTGTCCTTTATGACAGAGTAGTACTGCACTGTGTATATATACCACATCATTTTCCATTCATTTGTGGTTGGGTATATTGGCTTCTTCCAAGGTTTGGCTATTATAAATTGTGCTAAAATAAATAAATTGTGCTACTATAAACGTGTATGCATGTACCACTCTTGTATCATGACCGTAACTCTTGGGAAGATACCCAGAAGAGGTATAGCTGGGTCAAGTGAGAGAAATCTCCATACTGCTTTCCATAGGGGTACCAGTTTACAGTCAGTCCTACAAGCAATGTAGCAGAGTTCCTCTTTTCCTAAAACTTTGCCAGTATTAGTTCTTTTATTTCCGTATACTAGCTATTCTTACTGGCATGAGATGGAAACTCAGTGTTTTGATTTGAATTTCTCTGGTGGTGAAAGATGCTGAGCATTTTTTCATATAATTCATTGGCCATTTGGACTTACGAGAACTGTTAATTTGCTTTGTATTCCTTTTTTTTTTTTTTTGGACTGGGTCATTTATTTTGGAGGTTCTAGGTTTTTTCAGTTCTTTGTATATTCTTGATTTTTTCCCATTCTGTGGATGCACTCTTCACTCTTACTTCCTTTGCTGTGCAAATGTTTTAATCTGATGTAATCCCATTTGTTGATTCTCAGTGTTATCTCATTTGCTTTGGGTGTTTTGAGAAACTCCTTGCCTACACCTGTATCTTCAAGGGTTTTGCCTACTTTTTCTTCCAACAAGTTCAGTATTTTCATTTTCATGTCTAAGTCTTCAGTCTATTTTTATTTGATATTAGTATACGGTGAAAGATGTGGTTGTAGTTTCATTCTGCATGAGGTTAGCCAGTTTTCCCAGCACCATTGGTTAAAGAGGCTGTCTTTAAGCCAGTGTATGTTTTTGGTCCCTTTGTGGAATATCAGATGTCAGTTCTATTCTGTTGATCCACCTGTCCACTTTTGTGCCAATACCACGAGGTTTTTATCACCACAGTCTTGTAATATAATTTAATATCTAGTATTGTGATGCCTCCTACTTTTGTTGCTTAGGATTGTTTTGACTATTCTGGGTCTCTTGTGGTTCCATATAAATATTTGGATCAAGTTTTTTCCCCACCCTTCCTCTTCTCTCTGGATCATTTTTTATAGTTCTGTGAAAAATGCTGCTCGTACCTTGACTGGGATTGCATTCAATCTGTGTATTAGTTTAGGTAGTATGGCCATTTTGACAATGTTCGTTCTGCCTGTCAGGAACAGAGAATGTCTTTCTGTTTTCTAAAGTTTGATTTCTTTTTTCAGAGTAGAGTACGGTAGTTTTAAGTACAGAGATCTTTCACTTGTTTAGTTAGGTTGATTCCTAGATACTTAATTTGCTTTGAGGTGACTGTGAATGGAATTTTTTTTCTGATCTCTTTCTCTGTGTGTTCATTGTTGCTGTAGAGGAATGCTGTTGATTTTTGTGTATTGATTTTATATCTTGCAACTTGGCTGAGTTTGTTTATTAGATCTCAGAGTCTTCTGGTGGAGTTTTCAGGGTCATTATTCGTTTCCTATGCATATTCCCTGTATTCCAGTCTCTTGCCTGATTGTTACAGCTGAGGTTTTGAGCACTATTTTGAATAAAAGTGGTCAGAGTGGGCACCCTTGACTTCCTGAGTTGAGGGGAAATGATTTCAGCTTTTCCTCATTGAGGATGATGCTGCCTGGAGGATTGTCATAAATTGCTTTTATCAGCTTGAGGTAGGGTCCTTGTATTCCTGTTCTCATCAGAGTTTAGATCAGGAAGATACGTTGTATGTTCAGGGCTTTTTCTGCAACCTTTGAGATGATTATGTGGTTTTTGTCCTTACTTTTGTTAATGGGATACATTACTTCATTGATTACATGTTGAACCAGCCTTGGGATGAAGCCAGTTTGATCCTGATGTATGATCTTTTTAATAATTTATTTCATTCTGTTTGCAAGTATCTTACTGAAGAATTTTGCATCTATATTCATTAAGGAAATTGGCCTGTAGTTTTCTTTGTTGGGTCTTTATCTGGTTTGGAGACCAGATGATACTGGCTTCCAGGAATGAGTCAGACTGCATTCCCTCTCTTTCTTTCGTGGAAGAGAGAAAGAAGCATTGGTGCGAAGTCTTCCCTAAAGTTCTGATAAAATTCTGTGCTGAATACATCAAGTCCTAGGCTTTTCTTTTGTTGTTAGTTCATTGGCTACTGTCTCAATTTCATCCCTGGTTATTGCTCTATTTGGGGTTTTATATCTTTTTTGTTCAATTTTGGTATACATGTCACAGAATTTATCCATTTCTTCAGTTATTGAATTTATTGGAATATATGTTTTCTAAATGGTTGCTTATAATTCTCTGGATTTCAACGGTGTCGTGATTTCACCTTTTTCATCCGAGAATTGCCTACTCATTTCTGTTGCCCGATTTTTTAATTGGGTCTTTGAATTTGAGGGGTCTGTTTTTCT
Source organism: Ctenodactylus gundi (assembly GCA_004027205.1). Lineage (NCBI taxonomy): Eukaryota > Metazoa > Chordata > Mammalia > Rodentia > Ctenodactylidae > Ctenodactylus > Ctenodactylus gundi. The sequence continues at coordinate 294,000 of PVKB01001260.1, forward strand.
TCAGTTCCTTGTATATTCTATTTATTAGCTTACTATCTGAGGTATAGGTGGTAAAAGAGACTGCATTCATTTAAAGATTGAAAGATTTTGCTCCAGGCACTCCAGCCTTTAAAGTGTGCATTGAGAAATCTGCAGTGATTCTAACAGGTTTTTGTTGGTAAGATGATGTCTGTTTTTCTCTTACCACTTTTAATATTGTCTGTTGGATTTCTGAGCTTTTGATCATGATGTGGTAAGTTTCTAGTCTGATCAAAGTTATTTTGTGTTCTTTAAGTTTCTTGTACCTAAATGTTAATTTCTTTTCCTAGATTAGGAAGATTTCTTCCATGATTTCAGTGAATCAATTTTTTATACCTTTTGCGCTATCTTCTGCTCTTTGTCCCATGCCCATAATTCCAAGGCTGGTTTCTTTTAATACCTTAGCAAACTTTTGTTTGTGACTTCTATGTACTCAGTAAGCTTTGGATTCATTAGGACTATTATTTGTTTAGTAAGTACCTCTTTAAGCCCAATGATTGTTACTTGTTTGAACTGACTGTTCACAGAAACCAACTCTATGTGTTAGCTTTTTTTAATTCCTCCCCTATGCATTCTTATTATTTCAGGGCCTATGACATTAGCTTCTAGGGTCTCGGGTGTTTCTCTGTGTGTCTTCCCATGATTCTATTGCTGAGGGACTTTTAATTCATTAAATGTGTATGAGGCTGTGGAGGGTGAGCTGAAAGTTATCCGAGTTCTGTGCTGGAAGTACGCAGTGAGGAGGAGACCTAACAGTCCAGTGGCCCCTAAGGTGCACTGATCACTCCCAACCCCCTCAGCAAAGCTCTTCCACCTGTCCTGGCTTCCCTCTCCCAAAATCAGGGCTCTCTCCAGTCAGAGGTGCTCCCACTACCACCCTAGCCATTCAGGAGGTCCATGGCCTTTCTTTCCTCGCCACAACTGCCTCTCACGTCAGTTTCTGTTAGGCACTTGTTGGGACCCTGACTGGGCCTGGGATGACTAGGTAGAAGGCAGCTCATGCCCTACTAATCTCGTTTCTCAAGACCAGAGTGGAGCCCCTCCCTCCGGTCCCAGGCCCAGGATGGCCCGTAGCTCTGGTGGCATCATACCCACATTCCTAATTTCCCCTGCTTCCAGACCCTTACCAGAAATCCCGTGGTCAGATCTGCCGTGCAAATTAGGCTACCTTCAGATCCCAAAATCCCTCCAGTCAGGAAATGACCCTTGCCCTGTTACCCTGGCTGATCCACCTCTTCCCCCCACCCCCACCCCCCTTAAACTGCCTAAAAGCCCGGCCCTCACCTCCAATAACCGAGCTGTTGCACTGACTCAGCCTCCCGGATGTGACTCTCGTACTCACGCTGCTCCAGACCCTGTTCCTCCAGACTTCGCTGGTTCCTGATTGCTGGTGGCCAGCGGCAGGGACCCCAAAGACCCAGACAGGCACTATTTAAGAATGACCCCAACGTCTCTGCTGTGGCCTGTCGTTTCTTCTTCCAGAAACAGTTCAGACTCTGCCTTTTTACAAAATGGCTCCTGCCTCCGTCACTGCCTGTTAGGGCTGCCGATCCCTGCTTCTCCGAAGCTGGTCTAAGCTCCGGGAGGCTTTTCGAGGGGAAGCTTGCAGTGTGTTTGCAGTGTTTGCAGTCTGTACTACCCACAGGCTCATTTCTGGAGGCTTTAGTACCAGGTGCTGTCAGTTCCCATGGAGCATGATCTGCGCTTACCTCAGCCTGAGGCTTCTGGCTCTGGGCTTGCTTCAGCCTGTGGATACTGGCAGCTCATGACCCTTCACAAGCAGCACTGACGGAGGCTTGGGCAAAAGGATTGAAAGTTCAAACCCAGCCTGGGCAATTTTGCCTCACTATGAGGCTGAGGCCGAAGGATGACAAGTTTGGTGAGATCCTGTCTCAAAACTTAAAAAAGGGGGTGGGGGGGGGGGGGGGTAGGGATGTAGTTCAGTACAAAAGCCCTGGATTCAAACCCCAGTACAATCATAAATAGAATGCTCATTGCTAAATAAATCTGTTTTCTAAATAATGCAGTTTTTTTTCTTTAAAGTATTCTACATTACACATGTTTTGAAATTGCTTCTCTAAATGTCCTTTGTAGTGGCCTGTAGGTTACTGTTTTGTTTGAGAGAGTCTTACTGTGTAGTCTAGGTTGGGCTAGACTCAGCCTCCTAAGGGTTTCAATGATAGGCATGAGCCATCGCATCTGGCTATGCATTACTGATCTTAGAAATTAAGGATTTTATCTAAAATTAGGGATGTCTACCTGATTGTTGTATTTAAGGCTCAACAAATGTATGAACATTACTGTCTGCAGTTCTGTTTACAATGCTAGAGATAAAAGGAAGGTTGTTTACCCCATATGGAGAATTAACACAACAAAGCACTATTGATAACAATTTGTTAGGGGGCTGGGGAAATGGAGGAATGGCTCAGCGGTTCAAGTGCTTGCTTAGCAAGTGCTGTGTCAAGCACTAAGTACCCAAAAGTTCAATTCCCCAGCACCACATAAGCTGGGCTTGGTAGCGCATGCCTGTAATCCCAGCACTTGGGAGGCTGAGGCAGGAGGATTGCCATGAGTCCAAGGCCAGCCTGGGTTCCACAATGAGTTCAGAACCAGCCTGGGCTTCAGAGCAAGACCTTATCTCAAAAAAAAAAAAAAAATCATTAAACTTCCACAGACCTTTCCATTGGGACAACATAGCGAGCATGCTATTACTTGTCATATGTTTAAAGGTTTTTTTTCACATTGGCTGTAATTGCTGTGGTTTATCTGAAAAGTGGATAGAACTATTAATGTTTGGTTTTACTATGAACTGAGTTTAACCTGGTTAAGGTTAGAGCGACTTAAGTGAGATAATTGTCCAGCTTTCAACATTTGGCTCATAATGCAGAGCTTTTCTGGAAACTAAACACAGATCTTACAAGAGTTTGATGTGAAGAATATAAACACTTAATGGTTACTGCAGTTTTCAAATAGGCAGAGATCAAAAGCCATTATCCAGTCACATTTGTTTACAGTGTGTTGGTTTGTGCCCACTGTGAGCACTCATTTCAGAAGAGGAGACTATTACTATCAAATTTTTTAATGTAAGATGGATCAGGCTTGGGAAGATGGAAGTGTGAAGGAGTAAATGTAATAAACCCAGTGTCTAGCGACAAGGTGGTTAATGAGTCATTGGTTTAGGATCAGTCAAACATCTAACCATAGAAAATTCATGCTTTGTTACCCATACTAAAGCAAGTGACTGGTACTAGAAATCATTTCGTTTGCTTTTGTATAAACAGTCTAGAGCTGGAGGCATAGTTTGGTGGCTAGAGCACTTGCCTAGCGTACAGAAGGCCCTAGTTGCATCTCCCAACCCAACATAAAAACTAGTTAAGTGTGGTGATAATGTGACTATAATATCAGCATTGGGAAGGCTGAGGCAGGGAAACTGCAGTGAGTTCAAGGCCAGACAGGTCTACTTAGTGAGTTAAGGACCAGCCTGGAAGACAGAGCAAGACCCTGTCTTAGTCAATAAGTTAGGTAATTAAATACGGGGACTACAGCTGGACAGGGTGGCCTACTCCTTTTGTCCCAGCACTAGGAGGCTGAGGCAAAAGGATCACAAGTTTGACACCAGCCCATTCTCAAACCCAGTCAGTAAATTATTTGATAACTATTTACATCTATTAAATTTACTTGGCCATTAACAAGCCAATGCAAATTCATTAGATTCCCTGAGTAAATCAACCAGTAATGGAGAGCTACATGGCTGAAAGGAAATGCATCTCTCTGTACTGGAAATGGAATTCGATCAAATGGGTCTGGTATAAGTTGGGCACTTACTAGAATGCTCTCTACTATATTGAATGGAAGTAGTAAAACTAAAGTGACAGATTTGACAGCTGTGTGAAAGTCAAGGAAGGGGTAACAGCAGAACTAGCATTAATCTGGCTAGTTTATAGGCTCTGATCAGCGAGCATGTTAAGACTAGGGTTATAGCTGTGGGGAGAGAGGAAACCCAAGAAACTGCAGAGGAATAACTGGAGAACTGGCCAATAGGAAGCTGGCTAGTTTCTGGTTTACTTGTAGTTTTCCTTACACAAGGAAAAGAACTTTTTAGTAGGATGAAGTTTATGTTAAGTAATTTTTTTTCCAGAGCTGGAAATGGAGGAATATGATCCCATCTCTCTGGGAGACTGAGGCAAAGTCCAGCCTGGACAATTTAGCAACTTATCAAGACCCTATCTCAAAACCATAAATAAAAGTGGACTGGGAATATATCTCAATGTGGAAGCTCTGGGCTCAATCCCCCATCACTACCACAAAACAAAAAACCACTAGTGGTGACTGAACCCTGAGGTACAGCCTTTGGTCTTTTCTGGGGTAAGCCACTGAGACAGTGGGGACAGAGTAGTCCCCTCTATAGTCCAGGCAGGTCTTGAACTCCCTTTGTAGCCCAGGCTGTCCTCAAACTCAAGGCAGCCCTCCTGCCTCATCCTCCCACCAAGTGTTGGGATTGCAGGTGTGCACCATCATGCACAGTTTTTTTTTTTAATTTTTTTAAAGAAAAGTTCTTGCTAAATCACTAAGTAATGATGCTCTTGCCCCAAGGCTTTCAGAGTACTGGTATTGCAGTTGTGCACCACTAAGCTCTGATTTAAGTAAAATATATGTGTGTTGGTTGGCTGGCTGGCTGGTTGGTTGGCTGGCTGGTTGGTTGGCTGGCTGGCTGTTTTTTGAAGTAGTGGGGTTGAACCCAGGGTACTGACACTGAACTACATCCCAAAGCCTTTCTTATTTTTTATGTTGAAACAAAGTCTTGCTGAGACACTGAATTGCCCAGGCTGGGCTTAAACTTGGGATTCTCCTGCCTCAGCCTCCCAGAGTGCCAGGGTTATAAGTGTGTACCCCTACATCCAGGTTAAGTAAAGTAATGAGCATCTTCTGTAGATAGCCAAATGTGAACAGTTCCCCTTGGGGCTAAAGATCTCACTAGTGATTTTCATTAGAATGAAGGGTGAAAGGAAAAAAAAAAGAAAAAGCTCGTGTAAAATGGCTTAGGAAGGGAAAAAGGGTTGAATTATAAGAGTGTCATTACAGAGTGGGGAAGAGAAAACAAGTAACTGGGCACTGACTGGCTCCTGAGGGCACGCAGCAGGGCGCTGCTGTTCTTGTGTGCTTGTCATTTCATTCTCTAGATGTGTCGTCATTTACACCTCGTTATATGCCTCTTGGTAGGGAACCAGCTACTAATCTAAGGAGGTGATGAGACAGCTTTGGAAATAACATCCTCTCATTAGGACCTGGTCTTTGTATATCTGTGCAGCAACTAAGTCTATTTTAGACCTAATGGTGGAAATGTGTATTCAGATTCAGGTGCACTAAGGCCACACATCATCTCTCAAAAACATGTCATAGTATTTCTCTACATATCTAAATAATGTAAACATTTTTGTCTCATTCTCAAATGGCTTTTTGTTACTTTACCTCAAATGTTAGGGAATAAATCTTAATATCTTTTTTTTTTTAAGACAAGGTCTTGCTTTATAGCTCAGGATGGTCCTAAACTCACTGTGTAGCCTAGGCTAGATTTGTACTCACAGCAATCTTCCTGCCTCAGCCTCCTGAGTGCTGGGATTTTAAGCATGCACCACTGTATATGGTGCTACAGAATCAAATTAAGGGCCTTGTGCTTGCTAGATAAGTACTTTAACCACTGTGCCATTCCTCCAGCCTCCTAATGTCTTACTAACTAGGTTCTCATAATATATTGATTCATATAATTTTCTGGAAAAATTGTTAATGTCTTAGTTAAACATCTATATTGGTTCCCTTGGGCTGTGTTAACATGTTTAATGTCTCTAAAGCAAAAGCAATGTGCTCTCACAGTTCTGGAAGCTAAAATTCCAAAATCAAAATGTCATCAGGGCAGCACTTTACAGAACCCCTTCCATTGGCATTGTGCCACATCACTCCTGTTGGCTCCATCTTCTTCTGTCTTATGAGGACATTTGTGATGGCACCTAGAGCCCACCTGAGTAATTTGGGATAATCTCATATTAAAATCCTCACTCACATGTGCAAAGACCCTTTTTCCAAACATGAAGGTAAACCATTCACAAGCTTTGGAGTTAGGATGTGAACATGTCTTTGGGGCCCATTATCAGCCTGCCACACAGTGTTTTAACAATTTTACAATAGTAAAGATCAGTATAAATTTAGGATAACCAAAACATTCTGAACTTAAGCTGCAGAACTTGGGCTCTCAGATTTTGAGCACCTGGGAAAGCCCTGGAGTTAAGCTACTCTCCAGGGATTCTTTTGAAGGAAGCCTAGGATCAGGTGAGGTGACCATGAGTCAGTAAGTAGTTCAGTGTGGACCCATTCCTCAATTCCAGAGCCAGTGTAGTGACCATGGAAGTTACTAACCAGTAATTATCCCTCTGTTGCAGTTACCTTTCACTGTGTGTGCATGTGTTCTGCCTACCCTACGTATTTGTGTTTGCTAGTGATGACAGAAAATATCCTACCAATTTAGGTTTAAGGAGTGATATAGTCAATTTTCTTGGCTTTCCACTTTCAGGCATATCCAGGGGTTTCCTCCCAACTCAATTCCTATCTCTAATCAGACATTTGTAATCCACAGTAGAGGAAAATGAGTTCTTCTAAGACCAAATTGTGGGGCTTAGTTGCAACATTTTACTTCTGCAGTGAGCCGAAGATTTCATTTACTGCTCAGGTTTTGGTTTTGTTGTGTAGTTTTTTAGAAATGAGTGTATAAATAATCAAATGATAAAAACTCAACTGGCTGGACTGAAGTATATTCAATACTGGAGCAAGTTAGGATTAAATCATAGTAGTTTCTTGGGGTATTATGTATGTCTAATAGTAGGGGTGAGGTTTCTGCCTGTGTAATCGCTTCTTGAAAATAAATTCTGAAAATAAGGCATGGTGGCACATGGCTGTAATCCCAGTGACTTGGGAGCCTGAGGCAGCACAATCTCAAATTAAGCCCAGGCTGGTCAACTTAATTATATCCATTCTCAAAATAAATATAAAAGAGAAGGGCCTACCTGGGTTCAACCCGAATATCATTTTAAAAAATAAAAATTTTAAATAAAAACTTTGATCTCCGGGAATGGAGGAATGGCTCAGTGGTTAAGTCAAGCACTAAACACCCAAGTGCGATTCCCCAGTGCCACATAAACTGGGCATGGTGGTGCACGCCTGTAATCCTATCTCTCAGTAGGCTGAGACAGGAGGATTGCTTTGAGTTCAGGGCCAGCTAGAGCTAACTATAGAACAAGACCATGTCTCAAAAAAAAAAAACTTTGATCTCCAGATAACACATTTATCCATTAGTTATTTCAAGTAATGGTGTAATGAGATTGTAACCATCTGTGTGGTTTTTCATATTAAAATATAAACTTCGAGAGCCCAGAAATTGATTTAGTCAGTATCATAGCAACTGTGGAAAAAGTTCTGATTTCATTCATTCATTCCTTTGAATTTTCTGACGTCAGTAAAGCATGATTTGGACCACACTAGATTTCAGTGAGACTCGAGAATGTTTTGTTTGCAGTATGAGAGGTTGAACCTGGGGCCTTCACATGGTGCCATGTCCTCTGCCCTTATTTATTTTTTGCTTTGAGACAGGGTCTCACTAAGGCAGCAAACTGCCCACGCTGACCTCCAGCTTGGAATCTCCTGACTCAGCATCACTGATTACTGGGATTACAGGTGTGTGCTAGAGTTCACTGATTAGACTACAAGGCAATAATGCTTCCTGAAATCCACTTTGAGCTCCTAGCAGAAGCTGACCTCTCAGGTAATGATCGTTTAGCAAATACCTAATAGTTCTTAATTATTTAGAAACAGAGAATATTATTAGCCACTACCATACCACTAATTTCAGTCCACCAATACTTAAAAAGACGATGTCACCAAATGAGGAAGTGGGAGGCACTGCCCTTTCCCCTTCCACTGTGAGCCAGCACAGGATATTCTGTGGTCAGGGCATGCTCCCCTCGACAGGATGTGGCTAGCGACAGCAGCAGAATTAACGGCTTGGTTGCCCTACACCCTCAGCAAGGTCATTGTTCAAGAGAATACAGGACAGGTTTCACAATAACATCCAAACAGGACGGACACAGAATGCTAAGCACCCTCTCTATACTCTGCTGAGAGTGAACACATTCTAAAATGCCAACCACCATTGGCTCAAGAGCACCCGCTGCACAATGTCCATCTCCCCAAGGCAATTATAACGAAGAGTTTTCCTTCAAAAACTCAAAGGAGCAATGGAATTAGCTTACCTGCTTCACTTTTATAAAAAAGAAAAGCAGAATACTGCAATAGAAGAAAAAATTGCCCAGGAGCACAAAGGGATACTGAGAATTGTCATTGTTGGTAATGGGTAGAAAAGTTTCTGTGACAGAGATTTTTAAAGGCCTATGTCATATGTAAAATATCAATGTAAGTATGTGGGGGATAGTGTGTAGTGATAGGTACTGGGTCAGCAGTAATATGGCATTTGTATACTCAATTTTTCCTAACATTGTTATACTATCTTTAAGTAAAAATAATTTTTTAAAAATGTGAATAATGAAATCATCATTGTAAGTTCATCAGGGGGAAAACATTTTAAAAGCCAAAGAAGCATGGCATGGTTATGCACACCTGTAATTCCAGGACTCAGGACGCTGAGGCAGGAGGCTTGCCATGTGTCTGAGGCCACCCTGGGCCACAGGATCAGCCTGGGCTATAGAGGGAGACCTCAAAACAAAACAAAACAAAACAAAACAAAACTGCCAAAGAAGCCAGGAATGGTAATATATCCCTGTAATCCCAACACTTTTGGGATACTAGTACAGGGGGATAACAAATTCAAGGGGCTAAAGGTGGTTAAAGCACTCACCTAACAAGCGCAAGGCCACAGATTCAATTCCCTGACACCATATAGGCTGGGTGTGGTGGCACGCACTTGTAATCCGTAGGGAGCGGGGAAACTGAGACAGGAAGATTGCCGTGAGTTTGAGGTCAACCTGTGGTACATATTAAGTTCAGGACCAGCCTGAACTATTGAGCCAAACCCTGCCTCAAAAAAAATAAAATTCAAGCCCAACTAGGCTATGTGGCCCAGGTCCGAAATCACAGTATTCTGGGAGGCTAAGGCGGGGGATCACAAGTTTGAGCCCATCCTGGGCAACTTAGTGACACAGGGAAACCATGTTTCTCAAAAATAAAAAGGACTAGGACATAGATCAGTGAAGGCTCTGGCTTCAATCCCCAATAAAACACACACACACACACACACACACACACACACACACACACACACACACACACACAGTAAAGTTTATTACCTGAAACAGCCTTAATGTACATCTGAAGAAACTTACAGTTGATCTTGTGAAGGCCAAAAGGCAGAAGGCATCTCTCAAGATGGTAAGCTTTTCCTGAAGTTTCAGCTCAATCACACTAAAGTACAAATAGAACGCTAAGCTGGGTTTTGAGGCTGGGGTCACCTAATGCCCTTTGCACCACAGACTCACCCTTGTTTACAAGGGCAGTGTTCATGGCAGCTCTTTCTTGGCATTCCATTCTACTGTCAATGCTTCCATTCCATCATTTTACGCTTTCCAATGCACTTCTATTTATAGAAGCTGTAGAGTCTGCTCTTAAATGTCAAAATGTTTGTAGCTCCGACTACATAAAAAGTACCTTAAGAGTTAATTCCTACTCTTTATGAACTAAATATGCCTTTTTTAATCATTAAAATTATGCCATGGATTTTGTTTTTGGATTGTCTGTTCTATGGTAGTGAGAATCAGCCCAGGGACTTCACACTGAGCTACATCCCCAGCCTTTTTTTTCCCCCAGTGAATATGTTAAAATGTTACTCTGTAGTTATGGCTGGTTCTGAATTCACTAGGTAGCCCAGTCTGGCCTAAAACTCATGGCAGTCCTCATCCCTCTGCCACCCAAGTGCAGGGATTATATGTGTGTGCCACCACACTTGGCTAATTTTTATGTGGTGCTGGGGGATCAAATCCAGGGCCTTGCACATGCTAGGACGAGGGCTTGGCTAGAGCCAAAACTACCCAAGGAAAAAAAATGATGTGACTTTCCCTTCCTAAATGTTTGGAGTAATGTTCATGCCAGCCATCTTTGCATAATAAAATCTAAACTGAATGTAAATTGTGCTTTTTAGAGAAAATAGCTAGACAGCTCCCCCAACCATCCTAATAAATCACTGTCCAGAAATGTGAATGGTTTTGGATTTAGAGGATTTCTAAGCCAAGCGGAGACATATGTGAAAACAGGAAAGCCAAATGCTGAACTTAGCATCATATGGGCAAGCTGTGTGGGTTAGCGAGAGAAGGTCCGATGCAGGGGATAATGACTAGCTTTTCACTTGCCCCAGACCATTTCCACTATTGATGAGGCCCGAGATGTCAGTGAGGAGGAGGCATGGCAATTGATTATTTGTCTGATAAGCCTTTTGTCAGCAAAATCACACTGCCTCGAAAATGGCACTGACTATGCTTAAGACAGTAGAAACAATACCACAGTAAAATCCTATACTGAGCTAAGGTTTACTAACCTAACATGTTTATGATTTCATGTTTAAAATCGTCACTTTTTATTTTTTTTTTTTTTTGTACTGGGGTTTAGCAAACCCAGAGACTTCGTCTCACCAAGTTATTAAGTTGCCCAGACTGGACTCAAACTTGCTATTCTCCTGCGTCAGTCTCCCTGAGCACTGAGTTTGTAGGCCTGCACCACCATGCCTGGATTCATATCAATATTTATATTTGCATTTTGTTAAATTTAAAATCAAAATTATAAATATTAACAGATACATGTGATACTTAGATGCATGTATGCATTATGTAGTGTTTAAATCAGATTCAATATATAAAACATTTATCATTTGAGGATAGAAACTTTTCAAAATCCCACCTTCTAGCTTTTTGAAATGTATAGTACATTAGAATCTTTAGTCATTCTACTATGCAATTGCGCACCAGAACTTCGTGCTCCTAACTACATAGATATCAGTACCTAAATCACAATGCAGCAGTAACAGTATTTTTTTTTTTTTTGAGACAGAGTCTTGGTCTGTAGTCTAGGCTGGTCCTGAGCTCACTATGGAGTCCAGACTGGCCTCAAAGTCACGGCAATCCTCCTGCCTCAGTGTCCTGAATAACTGATTACAGGCATGAACTATTATGCCTGGCTAATTTTTATGTGGTGTTGGGGAAATCAAACCCAGGTCCTTTCATGTGTTAGGCAAGCATTCTAAAGTACACTCCTAGCCCTAATAAAAGAGTGTCTTGAAATTAGAAAGTTTTGTATTTTACTATTTTGCTTTTCTCTTCAAATTGAATACAGGCTGCTCCATCACACACACACACACACACACACACATGTAAGAACGAAAAAAGCACTTTGAAAAAATTAAAAGAAGCTGTGAAACAAATTATTTGAGGGTCCTTCCTATTTTTAAGGTCCACAAGATTGAATTAATAAAGACCTCATTTGATATGATACAGATTTTTGTAAAGTGCTTATATAAGATAAAATAAAAATGAATATTATAATCTAACTATATCTATGTAGATTCTCCTGTTAGAATATTGTTTGAAGAATTGAATGCAATTGTATGTTTAAAACTTAAAAATTCATTCAAGAAAAACTTAGTAATTAATTAATGTTTTTTTGAGACACTCTATAGTCCAGGCTGGTCGTGGACTCACTACTTAGCCTAGGCTGACCTCACATTCATGGCAATTCTCCTGCTTCAGCCTTCTGAGTACTAAGATTACAAGCATAAAACACCATGTCCCACTTAAAGAAAAATGTCGTGGGCATCTATTCATTATAGATAGAAGTAAACAAATACAGTCTCTGTATTATTGGAGCTAAATAAAATAGCAAAATCTCCTTGAATATTTGTAATTTGTTGCGAATTATTACAGTATTAGCCAGCATTTTCATTATTGTTGTAGTTTTGGGGGAAGAGTTGTTTTATTTTGGTAATCCTGGGAATCCAACCCAGGGCCTTAACACTATGCTACATCCTCAGACTACATTTTTTTTTTTTTTTTTTTTTGAGACAGAGTCTCACTAGGTCTCTAAATTCCCCAGGCTGGGCTCCATTTTGCAATTTTCCTGCCTCAACCTCCCAAAGTGCTGGAATTACAGGCCTGGGCCATCAGGTCCAGATTCCTAGCCAGTGTTTGATGTGCCAACACCATTCTAAGTAATTGACATATATGAGCTCATTTATCCTCCTATTAAAACTATGATGCAGGTGCTATCTTTTGTGTTATACTGAGATACGTATAGAGAAGAAATTTGCCCAAAATTTCATTTTGTAAATAGGGAGATCTGAGATTCAACTCATTGAGTATGTGAACTCTGTCACCTCTCAGATGCTATATAAATATTATTCAGATCATAACTGATAGGGAAGGGCTGTAATCCCAGCACTCTTGGAGGCTGAGTTTTGAGGATAACAAGTTCAAGCCCAGCTTGGACAACTCAGGGATGGAGTGAGACCTTCTCTCAAAATAAACAAGATTTTTTAAAACAGGCTAGGGATGCAGCTCAGTTCAAGGGTCCTGAGCTCAGTCTCAAGTGCTGCAATAATAATAATAATAATAATTATAATTTATTATAGTTGTAATTTTTAAAATAAGAAAAAAATTTACATCCCAGCACAGACTTTTCAGGACAACATCTTGTCGGTTTTATACAAGATGAAATCAAAAGTGTAGGTTGATGAAGTAACTCATTAAACATGAAATGACATGACTGTACCCAATTCACTACACTGTTTAACTGGGATGACAGACAATTTAAAACAACAACCAGCCTGGCTCCACATTTAAGCTTGGCCCTCGTTTAATCTCTGAGTTAAAGAATTTTTCTTCCAACCAAAAATTCATATCCTAAAAGACATACTGTCGTAATCAATAACTTCCTGCCATGCTCACACAACCACATCCCTTCCTAGAATTGTATCAGTGGCTTACTGAATTCTTCCTTTATCCTTTCTTCTCTCCTCGAAGTTCTCCTAACATGCCTGAATGTTCAGTGCTACACACCAAGCCTTTTCCATGATAAAGAAAAAAGTCTTTTTCTCCCCTGGCTCATGAACTTTTGAAAATTTTTCCCGGGGGGTTCAGCTGCCTGGTCTCTTTGGATCAAATTTACAAGTGTTTTGCAGTTTCTGCATCACTAATGTTCAACTACTTTGTAAAACGAAATTACTCTGCACAAGAACAAGAATATTTATTACCACTGAACTGCACATTCAAAAATGGGCTAACCTAGACTCTGGGAGTATGAGGTAGGAGGATCACAATTTTGAGCCCACCCTGGACAAGTCTGAGCCTAGCAACCTAGTGAGACCCTATCTAAAAATAAAAAAAAATGGCTGGGAATGTAGCAAATGCTCAACTCCAAGTACCAGAAGAAAAGAGAAAAAGAAAAAAAAGTGAAATAAGAGCCATATGCTTAAAAATGGTTAAAATGTTCTAGCAGGGATGGGGGGTGAAAATGATCAAAGTATGTCACATGTGTGTATGAATCTGCCAAAATAAAACCCATTAATAAAAACAATGGTTAGATTTCATTGATATCTATAACAATAATTTTAAATATTTATGTATTACATGTCAGTTATGTATGTGTGAAAAAATAAGTTTACCTGATTTTTTTAAAAAATGAGTGAACATGCCGCTTTACTCAGTCTACACGTCCTGGGTCTAACCACTCTGCCTGGCACAACGTAGACACTTGAATTTTATGAACAGATGTGGATGAATAAAGGAATTCTTCAGGATGGTGTCCACTGAGCTGCCTTATATGGAGAACTAAAGGATGTTTCATGTCATATTTATACTTATCAATATAAAGTATCAGTTATTCTGAGCTCCTCAGACTGAAAAAAAGCCCACTTCTGTTGCTGCTACATCTAAGAAAGAAAGGACTGGAGTTTGCTCAGTCCCATCTGTGTTACTAATATCTCTCTCACCATGTCTCACTAAATCTGATGTCATTAAATGAATGGGTAAAAATTACAAGGGGAGGGCTGGGGGCAAAGCTCAGTGATTGGAGAGCTCACTCAGGAAGCCAAGGCCCCAGTCTGATCCCCCAGTGCCACACTCCAGCTAGACATAGTGGCAGGAGGACAGCTATGAGTTCGAAGCCAGCCCGGGCTGCAAAATCAGTTCAGGGCCGGCCTGGATTACAAAGTGAGACCCTGTTCCCCACCCCACCTCCAAAAAAGTACATGAGTGAAAATTAAGGTTGCTTTTTAAACAATGCCATGCTGATTATAGTGTCTGGTACTATTTTAAGCTCTTACCTATATTAAATCATTAAATCCTTGTAATACAGTTGTACTATTATTATACCCAAAAATAAAAGGTATACATTCATGCCCCAGGCCACATAGCTAGAAAGTGGTAGAGCTGCTAGCCAACTGCAGGCAAGCAGCTCTGAAGTCTGAGTGTGCAGTCACTTTTGCATTAGTTCTTATAATAACCCCCCCCCCCAAAAAAAAAACACTCTTGGGCAAGGAGTGCAGAACACCGTGGGAGAATGCTTGCCAACCTGTGCGAGGCTCTGGGTTGATCCCCAGCAGACAAAAAGAAGGAGGGAGGGAGGGAGTGAGGGAGGGAAGGAAGGAAGAAAGGAAGGAAGGAGAAAAGAAGGAAAGAGAGGAGGGAGAAAGGCAGGAGAGAAAGTTAAAAATAGCCTCATTCACAGGGGAAAAGTTTAGAAGAGCTAAATGGCTAATGAATTGCAGAACTAAGATTCAAATCTAGAAAGCCTGATATGCCAAGACTGTGCTCCTAATCTCCAGGCAAGAATGTTCCCTGACCTGAGCCATGTTTTAAAAACTACACAAAATGATCAACAGATTATCCAAAATTCAGTGCTAGTGCTTGTTTTGTTTTTCTACTACTGAGGAATGGGGAGTGAACCTAGGATCATCACTACATCTTCCACCTATTTTTGTTTTTTATTTTGAGACAAGGTCACCCTAAATTGCCATGACTGGGATTGAACTTGTGACCCTTCTTCCTCAGCCTCCAAGAGAACTGGGACTACAAGTATGTGCCACCAACTTGGTTGTATTTAATGTATGATTCACTGTTATTTACTATACTTTTGGCTTGGTCAATGTAGTTCAAATCTATGACATGCATTAAATTACTGTTACAAAGTGGTAATAGCATATTTACAATGTTTTGAGCTCAAAGAAGAAAATTCCTCAAATATTAAAGTTACTATTATTATTATTATTATTATTATTATTATTACTGACACTGAGGACTCAAGGCTAGATCTTCACTCTAGGCTACATTGCCGGCCCATTTTTTCAGTTCTGATTTCAAGACAGGGTCTCACCAAGTTGCTAAATTGACCAGGGTGGGCTTGAATTTGTCATCGTCCTGCCTCAGCTTCCCAGAGGAAGGAATTACAGGTCTGCATCACAAGGTCTGCCAAAAATTAAAATTACAGACACACACACACACACACACACACACACACAGACCACATATGATATCTCAATAACTGTTAAATAATCTAAGTACTTCTAAGTAAAGCAAGGAATATGAATTAGAAAATAACAAATTTGGCCAGTTTCATCAAGCACGGTCACTATCAACTCTAATATAATCTTTACTTAATATTTTTTTTGAGGCAGGGTCTCACTCTAGTCCAGGCTGGTCCTGAACTTACTGTGTAGCCTAGACTGGCCCTAGATTCATGGCAATTCTCCTGCGTCAGCCTCCAGAGGTCTGGAGTTACAGGCATGTGCCACCACAACCAGTTTATATGGTGCTGGGGAATCAAACCCAGGGCCTTATGTTTGGGAGGTGAGTACTTTAAACCACAGTGCCATTTCTCCAGCCTCTCTTTGCTTAATTTTTTTACATTGTTTCTAAGCATGCTGATATACACAAAAAAATCTGCTTCCATCATTTAAAACAAAATAAACATTTCCAATTTACTCCCAACTCTCTAAACATCCTTTTAGCGGCTGCACAACTATCTATGCTGGGAGTTTCAGCTTGCTCCGCTTCCACTTCATAGGTATGAAAAAAACATGCAAAATGGCCACGGACTGTTTGGGGAACTGTCGTTGAATATGGCCAGAATATAGAATTTGAGGCAGACATGAGGATGGAAGACACATAAATTGAACCCTAAAGACTGATTAAAGTAGCTTGGAGTTCAAATTGAGATCTAGAGGAATCTACAATACGAAGGATTTAGCTGGAGGACTTCCCTTAACACAGTGAGAAAGTGATCAGTTAGGACAAAAATATAGCAGTAGGTTGAAAAAACATTTTAAGGTTTGGTGACAAAGTGTATGTGGAGAATGAGACAATTATCTACTTGAAACACACACACACACACACACACACACACACACACACACAGTATAATCTCATTTTGTTTCAGTTATTCATAACTACATAAAGTACTCCTATAAAATATAATGGCATACAAAATACATTATTAACTCTGTGGTGTGTTTTGGTTTTCCTCCCTCTTGGGGCTAAGGATCGAACCCAGGGCTTCACCTATACTAAGTATGAACACTGTCCCTGAGCTAAACCCATCTTGGGGGACTTTGATGAGGATTATCTCATGGAATTGTAATCAGATGTAGTCAGGAGAATTCTTTCATTTTCTTCCATCATGACCATTTTTTTACTTTCGATGAACGAAACATATATTTTATATATAGTAAGAAAGCTAGTAATGTTATTTACAATTTAGCTAAGCAGAATCTTGGGCAAGAAAGGAGAGAGAAAAAAAAACAGTACCTAGAAAGGAACACCAGGTGAAAGGATAATACTTTAGGTGAAGGGAGGAGATTCAGCAGATTTTGAAACAAACACACTGACCTCATGTGCCATTTAAGAAGGAGAGACTCACCGAGCTTTGGTAACATGGCATGTCTATAATCCCAGCACTTGGAAGGTTGAGGCAGAATGATTTAGAGTTCAAGGCCAGCTCAGGCTACACAGTAAGTTCAAGGCCATCCTGAACTATATAGCAAAATCCTGGTTCAAAGAACCTAAAAAAAAGAAAGAAAAGAAAGAAAGATTCAATATTATCTATGTATTTATGCCAATCACTTTTATAAATGTAGTTTTAAATTTTTTTCTTGAAGAAGCAATCAAATTGATCCAAATTAAGAGAGTTTTTAAAGATGCCTGAGATGTCAGTAGGGCTACAGATGTAGATCAAGTGTTTGCCTAGCATGTATAAATTCTGAGTTCAATTACCAGCATCCAAAAAAAAAAGAAAGAATAAGAAGGTCAATAAAGAAAAATGTTAATGCCAGGAATGATTCTAAATTCAAATAGAATGAAGCAACATTAAAACTACATTTGAGATTCTATATTGGGCTGTTTATTGGAGGCAGACAGGTATAAAAGACATTGGGCTACCAATATCTCAAATAAATAATAACAAAAAAGGTCTGAGAACATAGTTCAGAAGGAAGGTCTTGTGTTCAATTTCCAGTACCACAAAAAGAGAGAGAGAGAAACAAGAATCATATATTTTCCTACCAAATCACAATTTAAAAAAAACTCAAAACATTCAATAGTAACACAATACAATAATTAACAAATGCAAATTTGTATAAGGGTCCCAATATCTATTTTTTTTCCCCTAGTACTAGAGATCCAACCCAAGGCATTCACACTAAGCTATATGCCTAGCTCATTTTTTAGTTTTGTTTTTGAGACATGGGCTCACTATGTTGCTAAACTGCCCAGGCTGGAATCAAATTTTTGATCTTTCTGCCTCAGATTCCCAGAGTATCAGGGCTACAGGCCTATACCACCAGGCTGGCTTTAGAAGTGTCAAAGTACAAAAGTTCAACATGAGTTGTAAAGCCATAATTGGCTTTTGCTAGAGATTCATGAATTGGAAAGCATTCCGTTTTTGAAATGGAGCCTCATTGAAATGAACAGAGATGTTGGCTTTATATGAAGATAAGGGCTCAAGAAGGCAGACATAACTATAATCCCAGAACTCTGGGAGGTTGAGACAGAAGGATCGCAAGTTGAGCCCAATCTGGGCAACATAAGTGACTTAGTGAGACCCTGTCTCAAAGTTAAAACCAAAAATTGGACTGGAGATGCAGCACAATGTGAAGGTCTTAGGTTCCATTCTCAGCACCCCACCACCACCACCACCAAAAAACCCCAGAAAACCAAAAACAAAAACACAGATAAGGAATAAACAATTGATTGGTCATTTTAAAGTTAATTTCCTTGCTGGGAATGGAGGCACAAACGTGTGATCCCCGCACTCTTGGAGATCAAGGCAAGAGGATTACAAGTTAAAGTTCAGTCTGGGCAACTTGGTGAGACTCTGTCTTAAAAATAAAAATTTAAAAAGGTTTGGGTATGTAGTTCAGTGAGAAAACCACCAAAATAAAATAGAACAAAAATGTCCCTCTTATGGTTAAAATAAAGGGTACTTCCTCATCATGCTGCCTTAAGCAGAGTGGGCTCCTTCTGATTGGATGCTATGAACCTCCTGATATATATTTTAAAAAGAAAAACCTATCCTTTCTAGGGTGTGTATGTTGCAGATTAGCAGGCGTTGAACCCAGGGCTAAAACAAGGCTAAAGAATTAAACACTGCATTCAGGAATAACCTCAAAACAAGACAGCACAGCAGCTGGATATAACATCTGCTGGGTGACTCTGAGAACTAACCTCAGAATTGTGGGTATAAGAGAAAGATCAGATGACAACATAAAAGATATATAGAATTTATTTACTAAAATCATGGCAGAAAATTTCCAGAATCTGGGGGGGGGGGGGGGATTTATATTCAGGTACAATAAGAAAATAAATCACCAAATAACCCTGACCAGAAAATAATCTCGGTACATCACATTATGATCAAAATCTCAGAAATTTAACATAAGAAGAGAATATTAAAAGAAGAAAAAAATAGACATTATTCTACAAAGACAAGATCATTCAAATAAGTGCAGATTTCTCAATGCAAATTTTAAAGGCCAGAAGAGCCTAAAATGAGGTATTCCAAGTTTGAAAAGCAACTAAGTGTAAACCAAGATTGTTTTATGTGTCAAAATTATCCCAAAAACCGAAGAAGTAAAAATTTCTCACAACAGATAAACCCTAAAGATATTTACAATCAACAGACCAGCGCTGCAGAAAATACTTAAGGAAAAGCTGGGGACATAACTCAGCAATTAAAGCAGTCTCCTAGCAAATGTAAGACCGTGAGCTCACTTCCTCAGTCCTACCTAAGCTGATCATTGTGATGCATGCCTGTAATCTCAGCACTTGGAAGGCTGAGGCAGGATAATTGTTGTGTGTTTAAGGATAGCATGGGCTACATAGTGAGTTCAGGACCAGCCTGGATTACAGAGTGAGATGCTGTTTCAAAAAATAAAAATAAAAATAAAAATATTTCAGGAAATCTTAGGCAGAGAAAACAGTACCAAAAAACTCAGAGGAAAGGAAACATCAAAGGGAAAGTATGACAAAAACAAAACAAAATAAAAAACAAAAAAGTGACAAAATCCATCAAGTGTCTCATGATAATAACTCTCAATGCTAATGGTCTTAATTTGCCAATCAAAAGACAAAGACTGGAAGATTGAATCATAAAGCAATATCCAACCATTCATTGCCTGCAAAAGACATACTTCACCCACATAGAAGCATATTGACTTAAGGTAAAAGGCTAGAAATTAATATTCCCTACTACTGGAGCTCAAAAACAAAAGCACCTCTACTATTCTCAGCCACAGTAGACTTCCACTGAAAACGGAGGGAGCCGGAGGAATGGCTCGATGTTTAAAGTGTTTGCCTAGCAAGAGCTAAGTCAAGAGTTAAATACCCAGTTTAACTCCCCAGCACCACAAAAGCCAAGCATGATGACACATGTCTGTAAAATCTCAGCACTCAAGAGGCTGAGACAGGAGGATTGCAGTGAGTCCAAGGCCGGCCTGGGCTCCATAATGAGTTCAGGACCAGCCTGGTCTGCAGAGTGAGACCCTGACTCAAAAAAAAAAAAAAAAAAGATCAGAAGAGACAAAGATGGACACTATATACTATTAAAAGAAACAATCCCACAGGAAGAGCTCACAATTATAAACATATATGCACTCATTGTGGGCATACTCAATTTCATAAAACAGAAAGTATTGAACACAGTATGTCAAAGAGACCTCAATGTAATCATACTAGTGGATGTAAATACTCTACTCTCACAAACAAGACATGTCACAAAGACAAAAAAACCAACAAAGAAACATCAAACCTAAACCACACCATGGAACAAATGAACTTACCCAACAGATTTCTTCAGCAAAACACACCTTTTTCTCAGCAGCACACAGGACTTTTTCCGAAATAAACCATATCCTTGGCCATAAGATATGCTCAAATAAATACTAAAAATAGAAATAATTCCATGAATGCTTTCAGATCATAGTGGAATGAAACTAGAAATCAACAACAAGAGAAACTATACAAATACATGGAAATTAAATAATACATTATTAAACAACTAAAGGATCACAGAAGAAACCAGAAAAGACATCAAAAACTTCCTAAAGTCAATGGAAGTACATCATACCAGAATCTACTGGACCCAAGGAAAGCAGTATTAAGAAGGAAATTTACAGCTATGAGTGCACATTAAAAAGAAAATCAAAGAAAAAAAATCCCAAATAAATAACCTAATGATGCAGTTCAAAATTCTAGAGAAACAATAACAACCCAAATCCAAACGTAGTAGAAGTAAAGAAATTATTTCTTAAGGAAGGAAATTATAAGGATCAGAATGGAGATTAATGAAATTGAAGCTAAAAAAAAACAACATGAAAGGTCAATGAATCAAAGAGTTGGTTCTTCAAAAGGATAAAAAACACTAACAAACCCCTGGCCAAACTCACCAAAAGAAGAAAGAAAAAAAATCATATTAATGTAATTAAAAATCAAAAGGGTGAAATCAGGTATCCAGAGGATTATAAAACACTATTCTGAAAAATTACATTCCAATAAATTCAAGAACCTAAGAGAAATAATAAATCCAGACACATATGATACCAAAAATTGAACAAAAAAGATATTAAAAACTATGAGTAGTCCAATAACAAGGGATGGAAATTGAAACAGTAATAAAGTCTCTGCAAATAAAGAAAATCCCAGTACCTGATGGACTCACTGCAGATTTTTGTTCAGAACTTCAGGGAAGAGTTAGCACTACTGCTTTTCAAAGTTTTCAATGAAATTGAAAGAGAAGGAACACTGCCAAACTCTTTACTGGAAACCATTATTACCTTGACAACCAAACAAAATAAAGACCAGGGGCAGAGATATGGCTGAGTGATTAAAGTGCTTGGCTAGCAAGCTTAGGACCCTGTGGTTGATTTCCCAGCACTATATTGAACTAGATATGGTGGCACACACTTATAATCCTACTTGGGAGGCTGAAGCAGGAGTATTGCTGTGAGTTCGAGGCCAGCTGGGCTACATAGTGAGTTCAGGACTAGACTGGCCTACAGAGTAAGACCCTATCTCAAAAAAAAAAAAAAAACTATAAACCAATTTCCTTAATAAATATAGGTACAAAAATCCTTACCAAGATACCTGCAAACAGAATGCAACAAAAGTTACTAAAAAGAACATACACCACGACCAAGTTGACTTCATTCCAGGAATGGAAGGGTGGTTCAACATATTTGTAAGTCAATTAATGTAATACACCACATTAACAAAAGGATAAAAACTATATGAGTATCTTAGTATATGAAGAAAAACCTTTTACATAATACAATATCAAGTCATGATAAAAAAAACTCTGGTGAAAATAAGTACAGAATGATCTTACCTCAAGCTCATAAAAGTAACTTATGACAACCCTACTGTGGACTTCACCCTAAATGTGGAAAAACTGAAAGCATTTCTTTTAAAATAAGGAACAAGACAAGAGTGACCACTCTCACTACTCCTATTCAACATAGTGCTGGAAACTTTAGCCAGATCAATCAGTACACATAGGAATCTGCATATGAATATGCATAGGAACATGCACAGGAAAAGAAGTCAAACCATCCCTTTTTGCAGATGACATGATCCTTTACATAGGGGACCCAAAAAACTCCACCAAAAGACTCTGAGAACTAATCCTACACAATCCTAAGTGACAAAATAAAAGCAAGAGACGTCACAACACCAGACATCAAGTTATATTACAAAGCAATAGTGATAAAACCACATAGCATTTGGCACACAATCAGACAGATAGATCAATGAAACAGAATTGAGGATACAGAGACAACCCAAGCACTTTCATCATGTGATCTTCGACAAAGGGGCCAAAAAACACACTGGAGAAAAGATAGACTCTTTAACAAATGATGCTGGGAAAACTGATTATCTACACAGAGAAGAATGAAACTAGATCCACATCTTTCACCATGTACCAAAATCAAATCTAAGTAGATCAAAGACTTAGATATTAAAATGGGAGACAGAGATATAGCCATGGACTTTCTCAAAAAAAAAAAAACCCAAAGCACATGAGATAGCAGTAAGAATCAATAAATGAGATTACATCAAATTAAAATCTGCATAGCAAAGGCAGAATGAAGAGAAAACCAATGAATTGGAAATGGCAGGTACTCCTTGAATAGAAGGTTATTAACTAGAATATATAAACTTTAAGAAGACCCCCCAAAATAATAGACCCAATTAAAAAATGGGCAACTGAAATGAATTGGCAGTTCCCAGAAGACTAAGTACAAGTGGCCAATAAATAAATGAAAAAATATTTAAAATTATCAATAAGACAAATGCAAATCAAAACACTGAAGTTCCATCTAATTCTGGTAAGAATGGCTGATAGCAAGAATTCAAAAAACAACAAATGCTGGTGAGACTGTGTGGAAAAAGAAACCCCTCTGCACTGTTGGTGGGACTGAAATCCGGAACAACTATTTTGGAAAGTGATATGCAGATTCCTCAAAAAAAAAAAACCCTGAAAATAAATATCCCATTTGGTCTATCTCTTCTGGCTATCTCCCCAAAAGATTTAGTCATCATACAAGAGTGATGCATGCACATCTGTGTTTATAGCAGCACAATCTAAAATAGCTAAATCTTAGAAGTAGCCAATATATCCATTAACAGAGAAATAGATGAGGAAGATGTGGCATATTTACACAATGGAGCATTACTTTACGACACAGAAAGATAAATTTGAGTCATTTGTAGGAAAATAAATGCACCTTGAAACTATTATGCTTAGTGAAATGAATCAGAGATAAAAGATTAAATACTGCAGTTTCTTTAATATGAAAAAAACCAGACTACAAAAAGTAAGAGAGCAAAACAAAAGAGAAATGGAAGAAAATAGGGAGGTAGATCTTGTGGAAACAGAGGATATGAGGGAGTGAAGGGATGAAGAAGTAGAAATGATCACCATGTGATATGTAAACATACAATTTCTCAAGCTAATGCTATTATTATATATCGCAAATACCTTCTAACAAATAGAAAAAACTCCAAATGCAGAATTGCCTAAGGGTGAATACTTAAGGCCTTCTTGAGAACATTATTTCCCAGAATGTAAATAAGGCAACTTGAAATAATTTTGTCTTTTCCAACTGGAACCAAGGAGAGTACTGAAGAACAAAAAAGTTCTGCCAGAAATCTTTAAGAAAAAATGGCTCAGCCTGGTGGTGCAAGCCTGTAATTTCAACTTTGGGAGGCTGAGGCAGGATGGGCCCAAATTTGAGCCTAGCTTGAGCAAATTAGTAAGACAATGTCTCAAAATCAAAACAACAATCAAAAAAATTGTCTTGTGATGCAGCATACAGTGAAGGCCATGGGATCCTTGTCCAGAAGGAAGGAAAAAAGGAAGGAAGGAAGGAAAGAAAGAAAGAAAGAAGGAATATTTTATAAAGTTGATGATCAAGTGCCTAAGAAAGAAATTTGCCAATAAAATGCTTTGAAAGGCAAGAAAGAAGCCAAGTGCTATGGCACACATCTGTCATCACAGCTACTTGGGAAGCTGAAGTACAAGCAAGACCACAAATTTGAGGCCAGACTATCAATTCAGTGAGGTCCAGTCTCAGATTAAAAAGGGATAGGAATGTGACTCAGTGGGAGAGTATCCCTGGGTTTTGGTTCCAAATGCAGAGAGAGGAAGAGAGAGAATTACAATGGAAAAATTGTCTTCTCTCATAAGTAATATAGGCAGATTGCAGAACTGAGATTTGAATGGCTAGGGATGGTAAACAAACAAACAACAAAAACCCAGCAACTTTCATACACCTATGGAATCTCAAATTGGCATTTGTCATCAGAATCCAAGATATCAGTGACATGAGTCTAAGGATCTGAAAGAAGCTGTAGTTTTTTCATGTTCACCAGATCTTCAATAGTATCTTTATCAAATTTAACAAGGTTCCAGTTAACATTCTGAGAAGTGTGTAAGCGAATCTTGCATTGATGTATCCAAACCTAAAATTAGTATATGAACTGACTTACAAGAGAGTGTGGTTCCGACAAAACCATAGAAGCAATTATCTTGATAGATAGCTCTTTGTTAGATCTCTTGATAAGCCTGGTATCATCGGACTGGAGAATCTGATTCATGAGAGCTATACTGTTGGAAAATTCAAGCAAACCACTTTTTGTGACCCTTCAAATGATCTTCATGAAGTGGAATGAAGAAAATGACTGCTTACTTTCTTGGAAATAGACATAGTGGTATCAAATAGCAAAATTATAATAAATTTAAACATCTTAACTACCTTAGTGATTCTGGAATCAGGCAATACTATATTCCACAAAATAGAACATTTTCATGAGCCGAGCAGAAGAAGTTGGCTTTCTTTTTTTTTCTTTTCCCTGCCTTCCTTCCTTTTTTCTTCCTCTCTCCCTCCCTCCTTCACTTCCTTTCCTTCCTTCCTTTCTTCCTTCCTTCCTTCCTTCCTTTGTTCTTTCCTTCCTTCCTTCCTTTGTTCCTTCCTTCCTTCCTTCCTTTCTTCCTTCCTTTTTACCTCTGGTCTGGGATTGACCCCAGGGACTTTTTACTAAATTACATCCTTGACCCTTTACAATTAAAAAAAAATTTTTTTTATGATAGGTTCTCACTAAATTATCAAGTTGCAAAGGGTGGGATGAAATTCATAATCATCCTTATTCATACGCCAAGAGTGCTGGGATTAAGGTATGTGCCACTACTCCTTGAGAGTTAGGCTTTAGAGACAGAAAGGGCCTGAAAAAAAAAGAGAGAGAAAAAAACCAAAATAGCAAAAAAGAGGTTGATCATCTTTTCTTGTGAGGCAGAAACAAGGGGGAAAAATTGGTGAGCATCAGGTCTTCTGCCAAGGATTAACAGAAACTGGCTTATTTAGTAAATTTGGTTGTCACATCTGTCCTGATTTCTTTGAAGACCAAATCATTGTTTGCTTTAGTGAGGCGCAACTTCCTATTATTTGATCTTATTTTGATGACTCTGGCCTGCTGGAGCTCAGTACTGGGGCTGAGATATCCTAAGAGATCCTGAAATTTTGACTTAACAATTAGAAGACATCCTCTCAACAGTTTTATTAGTAAAAGGCGAGAGATTTATACGATCTGAGGGGAAACCAGAGCACCAACAGTTTTATTAGATTAAATATGTGGGCTAAAATGTCTACCATTACTTTTTGTAATGTTTAGTTAATAAAGTCACTGGTTTAGAACCAGGGAAATAAAGCATTTTTTGGGGGGAACACACTTTTTACCTAGACCTATTCCTTGCCCTTTTCACTTTGAAACAGACGACAATGCCATCACCTTTTATACTTACTTTTCGACTTTTTAAGACTGAATGTACTGTTCACAATAGCGGAAAAAAACCAAAACAAAACAGGTAAAGGACAAATAGCAACTACGGAAAGCAATGTTTAAAACCGTCCATTGAGGTTACACCATAATTCAGCGGGAATGCCTCGAAACAAGGACGACTCTGAGGTGGTGGCGCACAGCTCGCTTGCATATCTGAATTCCAGTCTAGGCTTTTTCTGACAGCAAATACCAGGAATCACTTCACATTTTTCCAGACTACCAACATACTTCACATTTCCGGCAAGGAAACCCCACGGCCGGGACCACGCCCACACATGTCGGCCTGGCGGGGTGAAAGAGCGACCAAACCCCGCCCCCTACTCTACGCACAGTCACGCACTAGCAACTTTCGCGCCTGCGCTCACGGAGCCTGTGACGTAGGCGGAAGTTGAGACCTAGGAACTTTAGTTTTTGCCCAACCTTTTCTCTAGGGCGGGCTTAGCAAGAGAATGCTTCCGGGCCGAAGGGTTTGCTTCCGGAGAGCGGGAAGGCTGAAACGCGGTGATAAAAGTGGAGTCCCTTCTACAAGATTGTAAGCGAAAACGGCCGTCGCCATGGAGAGGTCAGTCTTGGTGGTGACAGCTGGGTCCAAAATCTTGTCCCTTTAACACGTTGGCGCAACGAAATAAGGAAAACTGAACCTCCATAGGAAGCCGAGAAAATCCAGAGGGTTGCCCAAAGGACCCCTTATCCGGGTCTGGCGTTTTGGTAACTTAACGGAGGAAAAAAGCCGCTTGGCGTGTGCCGAGGAGGAACAAATAATTCCCTATTTCCACGACAGCTGTGGATCTATTCTGCGCTTTCGTGCAGCAACATTGTTCTTCCCGAGGTGGGCGGGGTAGGTGGTGGCCAGCCTTTGGAAATCTTGGGTGACAAACCCAGGATCACAAAGCATGGTACTGGGATCTTAGCTCCGACCTGATGATTAAAAGTCCCAGGATCAAACAGTGTTGAATTTCTCCTGTGATCTGGTGAATATGCTGGCTATCTGCGACAAAGATGAGTTATTCAAGTTTCTTGGCTTTGGGAATCATTGTGTAAGGGAGGAGACAAGAAGCAGTGTAGAGTGGTGTTTTGTGCTGTAAGTACTGTGAGAACGTGAGCGCGTAAGTCCCCTTGTCACGGGAGGTTTAAGGAAAACCTCTGACAGAAATTAACTTTTTAGCTGGTATTTGAATAATAGTAGTACATTATTCAAAATTTTTTGAGTGCTTATTACATGACTGCCGTTGTGCTGAGCTCTAAATGGCTTATTTAATCGGAGTCCTGTGAGAGTTTGTACAATAGTCCTGTTTTCATAGATAACACTGAGGTTGAAAGAAATTAAAGAAGTTGGTCAAGGTTGGAAATCTAATAGGTAGAAGAACCAAGTGGCCAACATGTCAGGTTTTTTTCTCCAGTTTTTCTATGGCCATTCCTTGAGTAAATTGGTGCTCACTTGGTGGAGGAAGGAGCACATGTCTCTGCTCTATAAAGGAAACATGTTTAAGATATACCTTGTGTAGATGAATGGTCACGTGCATATATGTTTTTATGGGAGTGATGTTTGTACCTGAATATGGGGCTGAACCCCTAATCATAATATTTTAAATATGCTAGGAAATAAGCACTTGATTCTGCAGGTCAAATAGTTCTGTGAAGATTTAAAAAGGAGAAGTAGTTTATTAGGTTCTTGTTTTAAAACTTAAGACTTAATTCGTATGCTTTAGTTTCTAGATCTTTGGGTGAGAATGATGGGAGATCTGGAGCACTCTGACTTCAGTAGCACAGGGACAGGAAACGGTGCTTAGTGCGCTGTGGAGAAATAACTTAAAACTCTTTTTTACCTTTCCATCTCATTTGCTCAAACAATTTTTGTTTCACAATACTTACAGTTCGGAGACCACTCATAACCATATCATGGTGTTTTGGTCAACAGCAGGCCAAATATATGAGGGTGGTCCCATAAGATTATATTGCCTAGTGATGTCATAGCCATCTTAGTTTGTGTAATTATGTTATGTGTGCATGACAACAGAATTGCCCAGTGACATGTTTTTCAGAATCTGTCCAGTAGCTAAGAAGTGCATAGCTATTTTAGAGATTGTAGAAGGCCTTTAAAAGGTCAGTAATTAAGGAACTGCCCAGTCTAACAGAAAAGGTTTAATGTCATAAATCAATCATTTAAAACAGTGCTAGAGTATAGATACCAAGTGTTTAAATAATTCCATAGGACAGAAAATTGTGAGCGCTAGAAAGTCGAAGACTTTGTGTAGGTAGAATTTGAGAGGGACTTTGAGAAATGAGCAGGATTTGGGCAAAAAGACTCGACTTTTGGAGTGACCTAAAATTATATCTACTCAGTGTCTTTTGGAAGTGTTACATACATTAAAAGAACTTAATTGTACTATTTTAGGACTGGCTTTGGAGACATGTCATCTCCTGTGATCCGGGAGACAGAGGTGACGCGAACTGCACGGAAACAAAGTGCTCAGAAAAGAGTTTTAAGTATCTTTTACATTTTAAGGATCATTATCCAAATTGCAGCATGTTTTGAATCAGTGTTATAGAATTTTCTTTTTATAAGAGCTATTAAACAGCTATAATAAAGTACTATGGAAATTAGTGTTGTTCACTTCACAGGTAAATATAATACTGTCATTGAAATTCAGGAGAATGAAATTTATGTTTTTCTGAAAAAAGGGATGTTGTTTTACTGCTGTCATATTGTGGTTAGCTTCTGCTAAGATTAAGTCTTTTTTTTTATTTTAGAACTTTAGGTCAATAGTTAACTAAGATTGATATCTGAGAATATAATTTTATTTATTTATTTATTTATTTATTTATTTTTTGAGACAGGATCTTGCTCTGTAGTCTAAGCTGGTCCTGAACTCAATGTATAGCCGAAGCTGGCCTTGAACTCCTGTCAGTCTTCCTGCCTCAGCCTCCCGAGTGCTGAGATTATAGACATGCACCACCCCACCCTGTTTATGTGGTGCTGAAGAGTTGAACTCAGTGCCTCGTGCTTCCAAGGCAAACGCTCTGATGGCTGTACTATTCCTCCAGGCCCAAGTGAGAATTTAAATGGCAGAGAAAAATCAGTTGCTCTCTGTATGGAAAAGATGGTAGCTATAAAATAGTTCGTTCTTGAAAAAAGTATTCATATGTTTTGTGAAGTAAAACTATGCTTAATTCTAACTTTAACAATCTCTTCTACGTGGAAAATTTTTTCTTAACTCCTCTTAAAGTTCGAGCCTCCCGTGATGAGAGTTTTGGTAATACTACACCTAGAAACCAGATAATCCCTCGAACTCCCAGCTCATTTCCAAAGCCTTGTAAGTTGGTCTTTTTGCTTGTTTGTTTGTTTATTGCTTTTAAAGTATTTATAATAGCAGGCAACATTTATTGTGCACATTTTAAATATTAGGTTAGAGTATCGACAAGCACAAATAATGATTACAGTTATTTTAACTCATTATTAAGGCATTGTACTTCGCATAAATGAACAGTAACTGACATATCAAAAGTAAATGTTATCTCTATTTTACCAAAAGCAGAAGTGACACTTAGAGAAATTTATATAGGTAATAAGTTCTCTTTACTAAGACCCATAGCTCAGTGGTTAAAGTGCTTGCCTTGTACTGCTTAGTATCCTTTGTAAAATTGGAATATGAAGGATTTATTGACTAGTATCGTTTTTTAACTGCTCAGTTACATTATGGTGAAAGCAACCATAACATTTTTTCTAATTGGCTCAGTAGTGCCAACACTTTAAGTATAGAAACATAAGTTGTTATGTTATGAACGTTTGAAGTGTTTGGTTAGAATCTAACTGTAAAATTGTTTGTTAGCTTGCTTTGTGCTGATGATCAATGCTCCTACACCTTTGGTTCTTTTTACTAACCCCTTGTTTGTAGTTACTCCACCAAATCGAAGCTTGCTAAGGCATCCAGATGTTTCCTGCATTTTTGGAACAGGAGGGAAGTCTCCCCGTCTTACACAGTCTTCGGGGTTTTTGGGAAATGTGTCCATGGTATGTATAAAATTAATGCTAAAAATTTCCCCCTTTTTATATAGGGCTTAAAGTTAAACCTTTTAGTGAAAATTGAAGTGATGTTTGTCATAAAGGTAACTCTAGGTTATGTGATTTGATGTAATTGGTTAAATATTTGTAAAACAAACCTTTAGCATTTTATGTTACAGGTAGAAACTGACAGCAGTGATGTTAGATATGGATAAGTTGTTTCTATCTGGCAGTTTGCTGACCTAACGAAATATATGCTGAGCCCTGGTTTGAACATAGAAAAGTAGAGCACCCTGAGGAATAGAAGAAGAACAGTATAATAAGGACGGGCATACTGTCTCCACGTGGAATCTGACAGTAGATAGCAGTGGCTGCTGCTGAACTGATTGCTTGCTTTTATGCGGAAACCCTCCCAGATGGTCATAAAAGTGATCTACTTCTGTGAGAGTAAAGAAGAATTTGACTGAGTTTGGTTTTTCTTCTCAGTATTATAAAAAAGGGAAAAAAATTTTTTAAAGTAGATGAGAGGCACTTTAGGAATCACTGTAATATAATATTGGCAATAACAGAAGAAATGGCATATGAACTATTATATAATATAAAATGGCTTCACCCAAGTATTAAAAATACTCTGTAGGAAAAAAAGTACTGTGTCTGAGAAGAAGAAAATAGAAGAGCCTTGAAATAGTAAACTGTTATGGCACATTTTGTTCAAAAAGCAAAATTAAAATGATTCTTCTTTCTTTTTGAGGTGCTAGGGAGCCGACCCAGGCCCTCACACATTGTAGACAAGAGCACTGCCACAGAAGTAATCCTCAGCCAAATCCATCCTATATTTGTCTTTTGGCAAAAAGTGTACCTCAGAAGGGTAGAAAGGTATACACGTGGTAGGTACAAGTCCCAGGATTTGATCCCCAGTGCTATACACACAAAAGTTTTGTGAGAGTTTTGTGGGAGTTTTTTTGTTACTATCTAGTGATGAGTTAGTCATGGCGTAATTTACTGTACTTACGGAACTGCTTTATTTTTAGTAGTAAATTACTTCTGTGGTCAAAGGTATTTTCTTCCGCCTTGGTGCTTTGAATGGAACCCAGGGCCTTTGCACTATGCTACATCCCCAGGCCATTTTTTCATTTTGACTTTTGAGGCAGTCTCCATAAGCTTCCTAGGCTGGGCTTGAACTTCTTCTTAGCCTCCCCTAGTGCTAGGATCACAAGCCTATGCTGCTGGCCCAGCTTATTTTTGCCATGTTTAATGTTAGCAGTGAAAGGTAGTCTTAGATATAGGTGGCCCTAAAGTCAGTAAAGTTACTTGCTACATTAATGTTTTTAACATCTGTCTATACCAAGATTTTCTGAAGGCGATGGCTGTTTTAGATAATTTGAAGCTGGGTATAGTAGTTTGGGCTAGTTTTGAGGTCACTGTGTAGTCAAGGAAGGCTAGCCTAGAACATGCCTATAAACCCAGCATTTGGGAGGCCAAGACAGGATGATCACAAGCAAGGTCCACCTGGGTTACATAACTAGATCCCGTCTCAGAAAAACAAACACAAAAGATTTTCAGTTTGATCTCATACTACTGATGGTGAGTACTTAGGAGGAAGTAGACTAGTAATCACTGTCCAGCAGTGGAAACTCAGCTCTCCACAGCCCATAGTTAACCCCTCTGCAATATGTAAGTTTCCACTGCCCATCTTTAGTTTTATACTTTGGGTATACTTGTTCATGCCTGGATTTTAAGTAAAGGAAAAAATTTAAAACTTAATTATGGATATTTTTCAATCATGTTCAGAAATATGGTAGTAAATTAAATCTCCATGTGCCCATTGTCAAGTTTCAGCAATTACCAAAAACTAATTTTGTTCATTTATGCTTACATGCATTTCCCATAAATTACTTTATAACTTCCAGATATCATTGTTTTATCCATAAATACTTCTGTGTATATCTACAATATAAAAAAGTACTTTTTTAACATAAGCACAATACTATTAATATGTCTAACCAACACATAACAAAATAATTCCTTTCCAAATATTCATCCCATGTGTACAAACTGAAAGAATCATTGTTGGGTAGTTTTGTCCTTGGGTGATGATCATACTGTATACTTACACAAACTAAGATGGCTACAATGCTACTAGACAATATAATTTTATGTGACCACTGTCCTATATGTGACCTGTTGTTGGCTAAAATGTTATCTGACGTGATTATGCTGTTATTATGTGTTTTAAAAAAGTGTTCTGATTACCTTAGCCAGGTTTGGTGGTATATGCGTGTAATCCTAGTACTTGGGAAGCTAAGGGAAAAGGATTGCTGTGAGTCAAGGCCAACCTGCGTTACATGGTCCAGGATCATCCTGCACTACAGAGTGAGACCATGACTTTAAAAAAGAGAGAGAGAGAGAGAGAGAGAGAAAAGAAAGTGTTCAAATTTCCTCACTTTGTCATCTTTTTTTTTTTTTAAACATGTTTGTTCAGCCTCCTTCCAGGTTGCCTGATGGGCTACTCATAAGCCAGTTTACCTCTTTTTTTGGACTGTGTCATGGCAATCCTGCCTTAGTTTCCCAAATACTGGGATTACAGGCGTGCACTACCATACTCAGTTAATTTTTATGTGTTCATGAGGAATCTTACCTTGTGCCTGTTAGGCAAGCCTTCTGACCACTGAGCTACATCCTCAGCTCTTGTCATCATATTTTAAGTTTTTATGTTAAATCAAGATCCAAACAAGGTCATATTGGGCATTTGCTTTCTTATCTCTTATCTTTAATCTGTAATCTCCCTTCTTTTTTCATTATTACTCATTTATTGAAGAAAGCGGATCATCTGTCCTGTGTAGTTTCCTAAAGTGAAAATTTTAAGTGAACTTACTGGGTGACTTTATTTTACCTAGTAATATCAACTTATATTTAACAAAACATAACCTTCAGTAGCTTTAAGAAGCATGGAGTAGTACACAGATGGAAAAAATTAAACCTATAAATTTCTTTAAAATATAAAATAACCCTTGTTGGCTATCTTTTAAAAATGAAAACCATGCATAAATTTTTTTAGAAATTTGTTTTTACACCTTAAAATACTTAACTCTATGACAATAACTGTTGTGTCTCTGTTGTGTATCTGTTTTCACTTTTAAGGTAACTAATCTGGATGACAGTAACTGGGCAGCTGCATTTTCATCACAACGTTTAGGACTCTTCACAAATACAGAGCCCCACAGTGTAACAGAGGATGCGAATCTCAGTGCTGTTATGTTACGTGAAGACGATCCTGGAGAAGCTGGTATATAGTTTTGAACTTTGTGACAAAATAGCTCTTCATTTTACTAAGATCAAGTAAACTGTCTCTTTTTACGAATGTCGTTCCAGTATACATATTTTCTCTTTTGAGAGGAGTGTCTTATAAAAACAAATGTATGTTTTTCAAGGTTCTAGAAACTAAAATTCTGACATAAAGGTGTTGGCAGAGGTAAGTACTTTAAAGGGCTCTTGTGAACAGACATTTTCTCCCATGTGACTAATATATTTTTCCTCTGTCTCATATATTTTTCAGTATGCTAATTCATTATGGTCATGGCTGTCTTTAGAAAGATGACAAACTTGCAGTTGGAACAACATCTTACTCTGTTATCCTTTAGTATAAATTGCAGCCTATGAGATTATTAGATAAGTTTCATTGTTTTGTTGTTACTTGTGCCATTAAAGGAGCTTTTCTTGAGGTTTAGGTTTTTATTTTTATTTTTATCTTTTTTTATTTTTTGAGGCAAAAAAATCCAGGCCAGTCCTGAGCTCACTGTGTAGCTCAGGCTGGCCTAGAACTCATGACAGTCTACCTGCCTCAGCTTCCTGAGTGCTAGGATTACAGACATATGCTACCATGCCCAGCTTATGTGCTGGTAGGGAATCAAACCCAGGGTCTTGGGCTTGCAAGGCAAGTGCTTTAGCTGCTAATTTGTTCTTCCAGCCCCTAGGTTTAATTTTTATATAACATTGTGGATATGTTTTATTTTGGCTGGACACTAGTACTATTTTTTTCAGATAGTATTGTGACCTTACTAGTTTTAGGTTGGTTATTACCATTTCCTCATGGAAAACACCATTTGCTTTTAGTGTCCATGTATATATGCATTATTACATTGGCTCTTCATCATTTTACCATTGTCCTGAGTTGGTAAGTGCTAGTCAGTGTGCTTACCACTGTACGAGTATTAACTCAAGTGGTCCTTATTATGGGCTGTTAAAGATTTATAATATTTTAGAGTAAAAAAACCAAGATAGTAGTGTACACCTCTTATCCCAGCTGCTCAGGAAGCAGAGATTGAAGGATTAAGAGTTTGAGGCTAGGGCTGGAATGTCACAGTGGTTAAAGCACTGGTCTAGTAAGAACAAGGTCTTGAGTTCAATTCCCCAGCACCACATAAAGCCAGGTGTGGTGGTGCATGCCTGTAATCGTAACACTCAGAGGCTGAGGCTGGAGAGTTGACATGAGTCCAAGGTTAGCCTGGACTACACAGTGAGTTCAGGACCAGCCTGGGCTATAGAGCGAGACCCTGTCTCAAAAAAAAAAAGTTTGCGGCAACCTGGGCAGCGTGGCAAAACTTTGTCTCAAAAAATAAATCAGTAAAAAAAAGAAAGAAAGAAGCACATAAACACATAGGAAAAGAAACTAATGCTCAAAGGGGTGAATTGACTTGCTTAAGATCACTTGATTAGTAAGTGATTACACCAGGATTTTAAACTAAATAATTTGATTCTAGATCCCAGTTGTCATTACTGAGGTGGCTACTACCTAAAAGATAATTCTATTTTAGTGATAAGATATTAAGTATTATGCAGTTTTGTAATACAGTATATTCATTTTCGCTGTGTAGAACATACTGTTAATTATATACACTTAACTGTCAGTTACTTTGATATGGTACACTCAAAATATGCTCATATATTTCAGATATTTTAAATTTTTGCTTGGTTTTTGTAGTAATTGTTAATGATATGGGAAAATGATGTGAAAAAAACTAGCTATTTTGGGGGTCTTAAAGGTCTTAATTGGAACTGGGCATATTATTATAGGCTTGTAATCCCAGCACACTAGGAAGAAGAGGGAGAAAGATTACATGTTCAAGCCTACTCTCAGCAACTTAGTAGTTTAGACCCTGTCTCAAAATCACAAATAAAAAATATGCTAGAGATGTAGTTCAGTATGAACACCGTGGGTTTGGCCTTCAGGACCGCACACATGCACACACATGCAGGCACACACACAGAATTTATAGGTAACAACAGAAAAAAATTGATAAACTGGACTATACCAGTCATCATTATTGTTATTATTTTTCCCTTTATTTGTATTTTTACTTTGAGACAGGTCTCATTAAGTTGCTAAGTTGCCCAGGCTCAGCTCAAACTTGTGATCCTCCTGCCTCAGTCTTCCAGAGTGCTGAGATAACAGGCATATGCACAGCTGCAAATCGTGTCATATCCCAAATGGTTCATATCCAGAATATATAAAGAAATCCTGTTTCTCAACAACAATAGCTCAGCTCAATTAAAAAAATGGCAAAGACCTTAGACATTTTTCCAAAGAAGATATCATGACCAACAACACATGAAGAGGTGCTCAACATTACCATAATTATTAGAGAAATCAAAACCAGATAATCACAACTGTTGACAATGATGGACAGAATGAACTCGTGTACTATTGGAGTTAATGTAAAATGTTACAGCCACTATGGAGAATGGTATGGCAGTTTCTTAAAAAATTAAAAATAGGGCTGGAAGAATGGCTCAGCAGTTAAAGCGCTTGTCTAACAAGTGCTATATCAGTCGTTACGTCAAGTGATAAGTACCCAAATTCGATTCCCCAGCACCACATAAGCTGGGCTTGGTGCCGCATGCCTGTAGTCCCAGCACTTGGGAGGAGGCTGAGGCAGGAGGATTGCCATGAGTCCAAGGCATACCTGAGCTGCATAGCGAGTTCAGGACCAGCCTGGGCTATAGAGCAATACCTTGTCTCAAAAAAATAAAAATTAAAAATATAGCAGTTTTATACCTCTGAGTATAATTGAAAGAACTGTAAGTAGGATTTCAAGGAGATAGTTGTATATCTGTGTTCATAAGTGTATCATTCACAGTAGCCAGAAAGCAAGAGCAACCTAAGTGCCCGTTGATGACTGGATGAATGGAGCAACAAAATGTGACACGTACATACAATGGAATGTTATTTAGCTGGCAGGAAAGACATTTGGACTTGTACTAGAATATGGATGAGCCTTGAGAACATTAATGCTGAATGAAACAAACCAGTTACAAAAAGACAGATACTTAATTTTCACTTAAATGAGGTGCTTAAAAAGGTGAAACCTAAAAGAGAAAGTAAAATGATGGTTGCCTGAGGGAAGTAGGTGATGGGGTGTGGATAAATGCTTATGATGGTGCACAACAGTGTGAATACACTTACTGCCACTTAACTATACACTTGAAATATACTTACTATACACTTATGGTTATTTTGTGTAATGTGTATCTTACAATTTAAGTTTTTAAAAATACAACAGTGGAAAACAAACACATAACTGTTTTATTTCAAACAGAATTACCTAATTTTCTTTGTTCTTTCTCTTTTTAATGTGTTTTAGCCTCCATGAGTATGTTTTCTGATTTCCTGCAGTCTTTTTTGAAGCACTCTTCAACTACAGTTTTTGACCTTGTAGAAGAATATGAAAATATTTGCAGTAGTCAGGTGAGCCAAACTTATTCCATCTTTGGTCAAGCTTAAGTCCTTTTAGTTATTTTAAGCAACATTCCACTGATTTTCATACTATAAAAGACATGTCTGACTGGTCTGGAGTTTAGGCAAGCTATTTCTACTTTTCACATACTGAGGTTTTATATGTCATTTCGTGTGTGTGTGTGTGTGTGTGTGTGTGTGTGTGCGCGCGCGCGCATGTGTGAAGCTTTATTATGGATCAGACAGATGTAAGCAACACAATGGGAAACAGAGACTACACAGGCAGCACTGGTCTTTTGCACAGGGGTGGGAAATAAGTAATGTGCCAGGCAGCTACCTCCTCAAATAAGAGTTAAGGACCGTCTGGTTAGCTTCAGGTCAGAGACAGGGAAAGGGAGGAGGGGACTTTGCTAAAGAAACATGGGTAGCTGAAGTTTAGGAGGCTTGACTAGGAAAAGGGTTCAGTATTTTAAAAAGGAATTAATAAGTCCCTGCAGAGAAAGGAGTAGAAAGGACAGCAGAATGAGGAGACTGATAGAGGGATGCAGGAGGCCATCTAATCCCCAAAGCAGGGTCAGAGGGGTGTGGTTGATTCCCCTCCCAGTCCTGGCATTTACAAGTCCTCATTGTTGGACCAAAGGGCTATCTTTGAAACCACAGGTCTTAGGAAGCAGCTAGACTTCGTATGGTCAGAGATCTTCTCCAGGCCCTCAAAATGGAATATGAAGTTCTTCATGTTAGGAAATGTGTCCAGGCACTTGCGTTTGAGCATATTGTGCTGGTTAAGGACATCATAAGCAAGGAAATCCACATAAGTGATCTTGACCTCTGCAAACCTTGGATGCTTCCCCAGGAGCTGTGGGAAGAGCTTTATCTTGTCAGGGAGACCCTCAAGGACTCTGGCTTCTTCGTCTCATAATTGGGATTGTTGCAAAGCGTGATACGCTACATTCGGAGGTCTAGAATCTGCTTCTCCAAAATGTCCACAGGAATCCTCTCCTGTCTCCTTGCAAATGTTGTACTTGTGGGCATTGTAACGCAGGATGGCATTGCTCAGGGTGTGCTTGTTAGTGCTGTCAATTAAGAAGGACAGATTAGGGACGTCCAGGTCTGGCTTGAATTTTTCATTCAGCCCCTGGCTTCTGTCATAGTGAAGAGTACCGCCCATGGTGTATTGCCTCTCTTGGCTGGAGTCTGTGTATTCTAAGAGCAAGCAGATGGGGTGAGTTAGCCGTGGGTGTTCCAGTAACCTGGAATCATTGGCCCCATGCTTGGCCTGTAGGGCAAGGAGGGCTGGGTGTAGTAGGGCTGAGCCGCCTTTATCCAGGTGCACAGAATAGGCAGGGCTCCATACGTAATTTCTTTGGGGCACAAAAGGAATCTACTACTTTAAAATAAATCTAAACTATACAGAGAACTTTTAGAACTCAGAGAGAGAAAT
This sequence comes from Ctenodactylus gundi, assembly GCA_004027205.1. Lineage (NCBI taxonomy): Eukaryota > Metazoa > Chordata > Mammalia > Rodentia > Ctenodactylidae > Ctenodactylus > Ctenodactylus gundi. Next base: position 332,117 of record PVKB01001260.1, read on the forward strand.
AGCTGGAATAAAAATGAGCTAAAAAGGAAAAAATAGACAAAAGATGAATAATGGACACCTCACCAAAGAAGATACAAATGATAAATAAGCATGTGAAAAACATGCTTCCCATCAGATATCATTAGGAAATTGCAAATGAAAACCCCATGCTGCTTCATACTTACTAGAATGGCAGAAGTCCACAATGCTGTGATCTTAGTTACTTTCTCATTGCTTTGACAACAATACCCAACATCCAAAATTTCTGGGAGGAAAGATTTGTTTGGCTTACACTTTCAGAAGTTCTCACACATAGTCCGTTCATGGGGCAGCGGCCAGTTGTGGAGGTACATAGCAGAGACAGGCTGGAGAGCTGCTCACCCCTTTGCAGATAGAAGCCAAGTGAAGCGGGAGCAAAGTGAAGTTTGGCAGACTCAGGCCTGGCCAGAGTCTTCCCAGGAAGAAGCTGTAACGCGTGCTCCCCACCTCCTCACCCCCTGCCCCCACACTCCCCGCAGGGTGGGTGCCCCTTCCCTTATTTCCTGGTCTGTAAGTCAATAACAAACATCTAAAAGTTGGGAAACCCCCGATATCAACAAGTTGTTACAATCCGTCCAGGTCAGACCCCCAAATACCCACCCCTTCCAGCCAAGGTCTGCCTCCTGATAACACACAGTTCCAAATAAACACATGAGGCTTTTGGGAAACACTCAAGATCCAAACTATAGCAGCTGTAGTACCACTAAAAGCTGACAAACGTGGTTAATAGGAACTTTTATTCCTTGATGATGAAAATGCAAGATAGTACAGTCACATCGGAGGAGAGTTGGGCAGTTTCTTGCAAAATTAAACATGTTCTTAGTGTATGATCCAGCAGTCATACTACTTGCCATGTATCCAAGTGAATTAAAAATTTATGTTCACCACTAAAATGTGCACACAGGTATGTATAGTAGCTTTATTCATTAAAACTTGGAAGCAATGATGTCCTTCAGTTGGTGAATGAATAAACCTCCAGAATATGGAATATTCTTTAGTGCTAAGAAGAAATGAGCTATTAAGCCATGAAGAGACACAAGAATCTTCTGTTTTGTTTTGCTTTCTTGAGACATGATCTCACTATGTAGTCTAGGCTAGCCTTGAGCTTGGGTTCCTCCTGCCTTAGCTACCCGCATGCTTGAGTTACAAGTGGCGTATTGCTCAGACAGCAACAGAGGAATCTTAAATGAATATTGTTAAGTGAAATAAGCTAATGTGAAAAAAGCTGTCACTGTGATTCTAACCATAACATTTTAGAAAAGGCAAGAACAGGAGATAGTAAAACGATGGCTGGTGGTTAGTGGGAAAGGAGGAATGGATAGAATTCTACTGGGGATTTTTAGAGCTGTGGAACTGTTTGTAAGACGCAACGATAGTGGGTATGTGTCATTATGATGTGTCAGTGTAGTGTCATTGATTTTAACAGATGTACAGATTATTGATAATGAAGGAGGCTACATGAGTCCTGGGGTACTCTATACATTTAGCTTTATGAATCTTAAATGGCTCTTAAAAAGTACAATGTAATTAAAGAAAAAGAACTTTAAAAAAACTACTGCATTTAAGAATAATTGGAGCTGGATGCCCTATGTGCACCTGTAATTCCAGCTGCTTGGGGGACTGAGGCAAGAAAATTGTGAAATCAAGGCCAACCTGGACAACATACTGAAGTCCTATCTTAGATAAAAGAAGGAGGTGCTGTATAAAACTTTGGAGATTTTTTAAACACTGTATCCTTAAACTTTCTGCAGTTATATGTGTTTCAAAGGAGATACTACTCTTGGTTCATATTATGAGTTTTGTTGATGATAGATTTGAAGGTTTTATTTAATATCACCCTTATTTAACTTATTGAAGATTTCTTGAATCTGAAATGTGAAATACGTTAAACATTTATGTATCTATCAGATTAATGTGCCTTGCTCCAGATTGGAGTCATTTCTAGTGAGAATGTTTTATTATATTCAGTGAAAAAAAAAGAGTTGGTAAGCAGCAAAATTTATAATGTCTGCATGCATACTGTAATATTGTTTTAGCAATATGTACTAAATACAAAGTTACTAGTAACCCAGAGCTATAGAAAATTCACCTCTTTATATTTGTGGGTTTTAATTCAGGTGAATATACTGAGTAAAATAGTGAGCAGAGCAACACCTGGACTGCAGAAGTTTTCAAAAACAGCGAGTATGCTCTGGCTTCTTCAACAGGAGATGGTCACATGGAGGTTGCTGGCTTCTTTGTATAGGTAAAGTTGTATTGAACTCGTAAGTACAATCAACGTAAGTTAGCAAGCTACCAGGAAAATAATACAAAAGTTATATAAAGATGTGTTTGTAGGCTTCTAAACATCCTGCCCATTGGTACACCAGGGTTGGAAAAATCATGCTAGGAGAAGAACTTGCACAGAGATCAGGACTGAAATAACATTATTATGGAAGATTTAGTTCAAGAATGAGAATTATATGATGGCTGTGATGAATATGATTGTCTCATTTTTGATAAAGAGTAATTAATGAGTTATATAGCCAAATAAAGTGGAGTGTAGTTACAGCTATTGACTACCATAGTTGTGATTTCTTCCCTTAATGCTGGTTTCACTTAGTTTTGGTATTAAGATCAGATATCAGTGTATTGTACAAAACACTTGAAACAAGGGACTATGAGAGGAAAGTAACAGACGGTATTTAGTGTGAGATTTTTCAAGTTCTTTATGAAGAGGCTGTAGCATCATACAAAGAAGAAATCATGCATCCACTACCCAGCAGTATTCCAGAAGAACTAGAAGACGGTATCATTCTGATCTTGAGATGAGTCAGTGACTGATCAGTTTACAGTAATTCTTGTTGATATCTCTCTACCCACATCATAGGAATGGCCCAAGTATCTATAAAAAATTTTATTAAAACAGGCCTGTGCAAGTAGATCATGTCTAACGGTTTATGCCTGGTTTTCTTTTTGTCCATGAGAAAGCTAACTGTCACAAATACAAGTATAATATTAACATTAAAAGTAATATCTCACTAGTTGCTAAATAATAATTCAAATTGGTAGGGGTTTTTTACTATAGAAGAAAATGCAGATGATCTGTTAAATACTAAAAACTAAAGAAAAAATGTGTAAGTTTCACTACTTTTGAGACTTATCATTTCTAATGCCTTCATTGTTAAGAGTTAATTATGAGAGAGGGGGGGCTGCCAGATCACAAAGCAGATGATAATTACCCAAAATTGGGAGTGTATAAAACTAAGGAAAGGCCTAAAAGTAGAGTAGTATTTAGGAGAAGAAAGATTAAGAAAAAGAACAGAAAGGAAGACATTTTATCATTGAAATTTTCTTGGGTTTTGGTTCTCCTTCTGTTGCCTTTTCATGCTAATGAGAAAATATTGAATCAGGGCCCAAAGGCATATACCTATAATCTCAGCATTCAGAAGGCTGGGGCAGGAGGTGAGAACTGGAGAACATTCTGGCCCTGTCTGAAAAAACAGAAATACAGACAATACTGAAAGAAAATCGTGTTGGTCTTTCACTTCCATTTTGCTATATGAAAACATTATTTTAAAGAATGTATGCATCAACTGGTAGCCATTGGAGATTTGCAATGTGTATTTCTAATAAATAGGAGTTTTCCCTTTTTTTTTGAGACCGGGTCTTGCTCTGTAGTTAGCCTTGGCTGGCCTTGAACTCACAGCAGTCTTCCTGCCTCAGCCTCCCAAGTGCTGGGATTACAGTAGGCGTGCACCACCATGCCCAGCTTATGTGGTGCTCAGAAATGAACTCAGGGCCTTGAAGACACTTCAACTGCTGTGTCATTCCTCTAGCTCTCTTCATCCTTTTTGAGACAAGGTCTCCCTAAGTCACCAAGTTGCCCAAGCTGGGCTTGAACTTGTGACCTCCTGCCTCAGCCTCCCAGAGTGCTAGGACTATGGTCTTGTGCCTCTGTGCTTGGCTACTACTTTTGTCTTTTTGAGTCAGGGTCTTGCTCTGAAGTCCAGGTTGGCCTTGAACACTTGGCAGTTCTGCTGCCTCAACCTCTTGAATGCTGGGTTTACAAGCATATGCCATCACATCCACGTTATGTGATGCTGGGGAATTGAACCAAGGACCTTGAGCTTGCTAGGCAAGCATTTAACTGCTGAATTATCCCTCCAGCTGTACTACTTGTATCTGGTATTTAAAGTTCAGTGATTAAATTACTTGGTATATACCTGTTAGAATGCATACTTGTATACGCAGTAGCTTAAAGAGTGAGTCTCTACATTTGTGTAAAATAGGCTTTTTGTTTTATATTATCTTTTCCTCAGAGACAGAATACAGTCTTCATTAGAAGATGAAAATATGTTTGCAATCGCTGTAAGTTTTTATTGATTTTTTTCTTTATTAATTACTTAAAGATGTTTAAATATTTTTGGTAGTAGAATTTGATTTTTAATCCTCTATCTTGAGCTTCTGCCTATGAAATATTTCATAAATATGTAAAAGATACAACTATATAAAATAATCAAATAACAATTTATGTTACATAATAATAACAGTACTGTATTATTTCTCTGACTATTCAGTACAATAGTTTGTTATGTGTACATATACTACCAGGTATTTTTCTTTATGTCTTTATATGTATGTATTTACACATATCTAAAATTTTTTAACAAATAGTATTTCATTTATAGATTTTACAGACTTGTTTTTTCTTAGTTTGTTTTGAGGATGTGGCTTACAGTTTCTTTTTTTACTCACTGATATTTGTTAATGAATTTTTACATCAGTTCATACTTTATTTCATTATTTCATGTTGTAAATGTGCCATAATTTTTCCAGAAATTCTGCTTGACATATTTAGGTTGTTTCAGTACTTTTGCTGTAATAATAATGCAATGAAAATTGCTCGTGTTCATGTTTTCATGTCTGGAAATGAAATTTTTTGAGATTGTCATATCACCTACGCTACCAGTGAATACTTCCACCCACAGTATATGAAAAAGATTACTTGAATAAAATACATTAACAATAGCTTGAGTTTTCTAATTGGGAAAGTGTCTCATTGTTTTAGTATGCAAATCTTTGGTCACCAGTGACGTGGAGTACTTTTTTGTTTTTGATCCATTTGTTATATGATTTTTTTTTTTTTGAGACTAAGTCTCACTCTGCAGTTCAGACTGGTCCTGAACTCTGCATAGCCCTGGCTGGTTTTAACTCTTTTGGAAAGATACCTAGAAGAAGTATCACTAGATCAAACTGAATAACTATTTTCAGTTTTTCAAGGCATCTCAGTACTGCTTTCCATCATGGTTGCACTCCCACTGGCAATACGACGGGATTCCTTTTTTCTTGCATCTTTACCAGCATCGATGGCTTTTTGAGTTCTTGATAAGAGCCATTCTTGCTGAAGTAAAGTGGTGTGTCATTATTGTTTTGATTTGCATTTCTCCTTTTTGAGATAAAGTCTTTCTCCGTATTCTGGTCCTGAATTCACTATGTAGCCTCGGCCGGTCTAGAACGCGTGGCAGTTCTGCGTCAGCCTCCCAAATGCTGGGTTTATAGGTGTGTACCAGCATGATCAGCTGCTATGTGGTGCTGGGAGGTGAAACCCAGGACCTTGCGCTTCCTGGGCAGGTGCTCTAATCAGAGCTGCACCTCTGGCCCATTCGCATTTCTCTTAATGGCTAAAGATGAACATTTGTTCATGTACTTGTTGGCCAGTTGGACTTTTGAGAACTATCTGTTCATTTCAGTTACCCATATTTTAATTTGGTCTTTGATTTTGAGGGATCTAGTTTTCTTTAGTTCTTTGTATATTCTAGTTATTCACCCTGTCTGAGGAGTAAGAAGTAAAATTTTTTGTCAGTTCTGGCTTCACTCTTGATTATTGCCTGTGCTGTGCAGAAGCTTAATAATTTGATATAATCCCATTTGTTAATTCTTGTTCTCTTTTGCATCAGGTATTCTGTTAAGAAAGTTACATCTATGTCTTCAAAAGTCTTACCTAAGTTGTCCTCCAGGAAGTTCAGTGTTTCTGTTTTAATACCTTGATCTTTGATCCACTTTGATTTTAGTACATGGTAAAAGATGTAAGTCTAGATTCATTCTTCTGCAAGTGAATAACAGGACTCCCAATACCAATTATTAAAAAGACAATCCTTTTTCCAGTGTATATTTTTGGCCTCTTTGTCAAAGAGCAGGTAGTTGAGGTTACTTGAGGTTTTCTCTGCATCCTTAGTTCTGTTCCATTGGTTGGCCTGTCTCTTGGTGCCAATACCATACGGTTTTTGTCGCTGTTTCTTTGTGGTATAATTTTATGTTCAGAATAAAGATGCTACCTGCTTTTGTCTTATTGCTCAAGATTGCTGTGACCATTCTAGCACTCTTTTGGTTCCATGTGAATTTTAGGAATGTCTTTTTTTAGTTCTGTGAAAAATGTTGGTATTTTGATAGAAATTGGATTGCATCAGTACTATCAGTTTGGGCAGTATGGCTATTTTAGCAATAGGAACAGGGATGTCATCCCATTTTCTAATGTCTGCTTCAGTTCTTTTTTCAGCATAATATAGTTTTCATTGTAGAGATCTTTCATTTTCTTGGTTAGATTTATTCCTAGGTATTTAATTTTTGAGGGGCTATTGAGGATGGATTTGTTGTTACCTCTTTCTCAGTGATTTCATTATTGTAGAGGAATACTACTGATTTTTAGTATTCATTTTGTATCCTGCAAGTTGGCTGAACTTGTTACTTGGTTCTGTGAGTCTTCAGGTGGAGTTTTTGGGATATTCTGTGTAGAGAATCACATCATCTGCAAATGAGGATAATTGAACTTCTTTCCTCTCTAAATATGTTCCCTGTATTTCATTCTCTTGCCTGATTGCCCTGGCTAGGCTTTCAGTTGCTATATTGAGTAGGAGTAGTAAGGGTGGACAGCCTTGTCTTGTTCCTGCTTTAAAGGGAAAGGCTTTCAGTGTTTCCCTCTTTAGCATAATGTTGGCAGTAGGTTCGACATAAATGGCTTCTATTAGCTTGAGGTAAGGTCCTTCTATACTTGTTTTCATCGGGGCTTTTATTATGAATTAATGTTGAATTTTTGTCAAGGATTTTTCTGTGTATATTGAGATGATGATATGATTTTTTCCTTGCTTTTATTCATGTGGTGTGTTACATTAACTTACATGTGTTGAACCATCCTTATATCCCTGGGATGAAGCCAGCTTGATCGTGGTGTATGATCTTTAAAGATTTGTTGAATTCTGTTTGCCAGTATCTTGTTGAGAACTTTTACATCTATGTTTATAAAGGAAATTGGCCCAGAGTTTTCTTTCCTTGTTAAGTCTTTTTCTGGTTTTGGTATCAGGGTAATGCTAGCTTCCAGAAAAAAAGTTTGGCAGTCTTCTTTCTCTTTCAGTTCTGTGAAATAGTTTTTAAAAAGTATTGGTAGCTCTTCCGTGGAGTACTGGTAAAATTCTGCATTGACTCCCTCCAGTGGTGGTCTTTTCTTTTGTGGGTAGACTTTATTACTGCCTCAATTTCCATACTTGCTATTGTTCTGTTCAGGGTTTTTATATTTTATTGGTTCAGTTTTGGTATTTTGTGTGTGTCTAAGAGTTTTTCCATTTCTTCTAAATTTTCCAATTTGTTGGAATATAAGCTTTCAAAATAGTTCCGTAAAGTCATCTGAGTGTCAGCAGTGACAGTTGTTATTTCACTTTTTCTTGAATTTGCAATCCTCCTGCCTCATGAGCCTCCCAGAACACAGGGATTACAGGCCTGAGCCTCCAGGCTGGACTCTTCATTGGTATCTGATCGCATCAGGTATTTTCCTTTTGTATCCATTATGTTGTATATTGTAAGAAAGGCTTTTCATACTTTTTTGAAAAATATTTTTGAATATTTTCCTCTAGATTTAACTCTTTGTTATGGAAGAGCTTACAAAATAAACTCTTCAATTCACCTGGATTTAGTTTGTTCATAAAGTAAACAAGACATTTAATTTTTAAAAAAATGAATAGCTGTTTATCCCAACACCACTTACAAACAGGTCACTGAGTTGTAATGCTGCCTGTGTAATATATAAAATCATATTCATACATGAGTATTTTCTGTTTGGTTGATTCTTTTGAAAGCATGTACTACATGAATTACTCAGAAAATTTGATATTCAGGTAGGCTAGGTCCCTTTCTCCCATTTATAAATTCATTTCAGGCTACTTTTGCACTTTTTTACCACAGAGATGAACCTTACAATTTTTTTTTTTTTCAATAGGAGAAAGCTTTAACTAGAAACTAAGGAAAGCTGGACCTGGTGACGCAGGCCTGTGATCCCAATACAGTGGAGGCTGAGGCAGGAAATCACTAGTCTGAGCCCAGCCTGAATAACTTAGTAGGATCCCATCTCAAAATCAGAACTAAAAAATGGGCTGAGGATGAAGTGTGGTGTGAAGCCCCTGGGCTCTATCATCAGAACCACCCGCACCCTACCTCCCCCAAAAAAGAAAATGGGAGGGACTTAGCTTGAGGAGCGGACAAGGTCAGGCTGGCTCACTCTTAATGGGGAGTAAGAGCAATAGGAAACGAGTCCATTTGACCAGCTGGAGGGATGAGTGTGTCGGACTAACCCCAAAATTTCCATTTTTAAAAGTACTTTTGACACATATTTAAATAATACTGAACTTTAACTTTATCATATTGAATTTCCTGTTGGTAAGGGCGTCTTTCTTCATTTACTCAGATCAGACCTTTTATGCTTTGTAAAAATCTGTGCCTCCTCTCTGAAGTTCTTTTTGAATTCTTTGTGAATGGATTCTGTTTTCTAACTAGTTATTATTAGATAAAAAGTTTCTGATTTATGTGTAGAGCTCATGTTTGGCCATCTTTCTGAACTCTCTTACTACCTTTCGTAGGCTTTTGTTTTGAGTTTATTGAATTTTCTCTGTCAGCAGTAATTTTAAAAATAATGAGTTTCAGGGCTGGTGACATAGTTTAGCAGTTAGAGTGCCTGCCTAGCAAGTGCAAGGCCTGGGGTTTTATTCCCCAGCCCCACATAAATTGGGCATGATGGCATATGCCTGTAATCCCAGCACCTGGGAGACTGAGACAGAAGAATTGTCTTATATTCAAGCCAGCATGGTGTACATAGTGAGTTTGGGATGAGCCTGGACTACAGAGTAAGACTCTATCTCAAAAGAAAGAAAGGAAGGAAGGAAAAATACTGAATTTCTCCCAGTCTTCCCACCCCCCCCCCCCCCCGCCCCTCTCCTAGTCTTTTTGAATCATTATTCTTATTTTTGGCCTGTGTCATTGCATGGACCAGGACCATTCATAAGTGGTGAATTAAATCAATTATAGTGGACATTCTTTTCTTAGTCCTGAAAAAAAGGGTTTTTTTCCATCTTACATTTGATGTTTTACTATAGATCAAGGATTTTTTTTCTCCTGGTTTGCTAAATATTAGAATAGGTATTTGTCTCACTTTTTTGTTGCCAGGACAGAAATGCCAAACATTCATAATTTAAGGTAGAAAGATTTCTTTGTAGTTCACAGTTTCAGAAGGTTACAGTCCATTCACAGGTGGGCAGCTAGAAATGGTGGGGCTGGGTCCAGGGCCAGGGCCAGAGAAATAGCTCCTCACAGCGTGGCAGGACAGAGCCAGTCAGGGTAGTGCTGTCCTTCCAGGTCAAGCCCCAAGCAAGTGCCCGTCCCTTCCAGCAAGGCCCCACCTCCCAGCCATACCCAGTATCCAAAGTTACATGAGGCTTTTGAGGGATACTCCAGATCCAAACCACAACAGTATTGAATGTACTTGATTGCTTTTTTTTTAAGCTTGAAGAGATACCTGCCTTAATTTGTTAGTGTAATAACTTACAATGATAGTTTTTCTAATATTAGATTATCTGTGAATAAACTCAGAGTTGTATTTTTAAATATAATTTTAAATTTTATTAGCTAATGTTTACTGTAAGCTTTCCTAACTTTTTTTTCTGACTTATCCTCATTGAGTTTTCGTATCTGGAATTATGCTGTCTCTGCACAAGTTCAGGAACCTCCTATAATTTTTTTATTTCTGGTGAAGAATCTAGGAATTACTTGTTTTTTAAAGCCTTCGTAAAATTATTTCTGTAAAACCATCAAGACCAGATGCTTTCTTTGTTTTTAATTTTCTGATTTTAAAAGTAATTTATATTTGAAATACAGTAGTTGCAGAGATTCCTCTTTTTGTCTTCTGGTTTTTAAATTGGTTATTTCATGTTAGTTAAGAATAGTTAAAGTATTTAGTGTTTCACATTAGGTAGGTATAGTTATGTTTAGTATTTAGTGTTTCCTTTAGTTAGATATGGTATTTGCTAGATTTTTTAAAAATCAGATAATGGCTTACATTAGTAACCTGTTTTTCTGTTTTTAACTCGTGAAGTTTTTTTTCAAGTGACATTTAGGTATCAGTCAAGTTCATGTAGGCTAGCGATGTGGCTCAGAAGCAGGGTACATGGCTTACATGTGCAAGGCCTTGGGTTCAGTACTCAGCACAACATGCACACATGGGCACACACATTTCTGTATCTTTTCTCCTTCAACTGTGAATAAAATATACTAATTAATAGGTTGAACCGTGCTTTTGCTAGTTACAATGTATATTACAATATATCCTTTTGGTATACTGCTTTGTATTACTTGTGACTATTTCTGTGATATTGTGGTTAAAAGACAGCCGTAAGCATCTGGGATTACACTCTTCAGCTTCTGTGGCGTTGAATGAAATTTAGTTTCTAAATTTTTTTTCTAATTTGTAACATGACTACAACCAGCTCTTTATTCCAGTTTTTAAAGTTTAATAAGTATGTTTATTTTCTTTAAAACGTTATTGCTGGAAAAATAGAATTTTTAAATTCTGAGTATAACAAATTAAAATGTCAAATCAGAACAATGCAAATGTATATACAAGTTTGTAATGTATTTATACATATTTTAAAAAGATGAATTTACAGATTTAGTGTGGAGTAGAATATTTAGGAATAGGTGATTATTTCTGATTAGCTTTTTACTTTTCTGTTGAGTCAGTATTCTCAGAATATATTTGCTTTCTTACTCTAAATAATTTTCATAATAGGCTGTTAATGCCAGTGAAAAAACAGTTGTGGAAGCATTATTTCAGAGAGATTCACTTGTCCGACAATGTCAGGTATGACTATAGTGTTTTAATTTTTTTTTAAAGAAACATAGACCTGGGGGTAAATGATGTGTGAAGTTCTGAATTTTTTAAAATTATAAACTTTAAGTTTTTTCTTTCTACTTTATTTTTTTGTTTTTTGTAATTAAATTTCAACATATGTTCTTTACTTTTTAAACAACAGCCCTAGAGGTTTCAGGATTAGCCTGTTAAAAACTTAGTTTTTATAAAAATTTAATAATACTTATTCTGTCTTAAAAATTTTAAATTAGTGATTAGAAAAATGGGGTTGATATTACTTAAATCAGAAACTGTTTGGAAAACTGACTGCAATTGGTAGTGCCTATAGTCCCATCTGCTTGGGAGGCTGAGGCAGGAGTATCACCAGTTGAAGCCCAGCCAGAACTACATAATGAAGCCCTCCTCTTTGAAAAAAAAAAAAAGCTGTTTGCATTAAGGATAGGAGTACCACTACAAATAAATCACTAATGAATTTTCATGGTTAGTACTAATCTTTGTTTTTCTTCCTTAGTTGGTGGTAGATTGGTTAGAGAGTATTGCCAAAGATGAAATTGGAGATTTTTCTGATAATATTGAGTTTTATGCAAAATCAGTATATTGGTAAGTTACTAACCTTTTATTCTTGAAGTTACTTAATGTTCATTTTGTTCATTATCTTTTCAATGAATATGCATTCAAAAGTAAAACTCTGCCCTTACGAAATTTATAATTGTTTAAAGAGAGTTAAGTGGCAAATATATTGAACTAAGAGCATTAGGAAAATAGTAGAGTTAATGGCTAGAGGATGACAGTGTTCTAAGTAGAAGAATTGGTCAGAGAAGTCTGTAAAGAAGTAACAGAAGCTTTCCCTTTTTTTCTTTTTCTTTTTTCTTTCTTTTCTTTTCTTTTTTATTTTTTTGAAACAAGGTCCTGCAATGCCATCCAGGCTGACTTCAAACTCACTATGTATCCCAGGGTGACCTTGAACTTGGGATTTGTCTGCCAAAGCCTCCCAGCTGCTGGGATTCATAGGCATTCAGACACCATGCCCAAACAAACTGTTCTTTTCTTTAGTCAGTGGTACAGAATAGAGAACCCAAATATATAAACACTCATATGATGATTTGGTTTTCAACTAAGGCATCAGAGCAACCCGGTGGGAATGAGGTATTATTTTTAGCCAACTGCCCAGGAGAAAACACTATGTGAAAAGAGATTAGTCTTGACAGCGTCTTCACGTGATACCTAACAATAAATTCAATGTGGTCACAGTCTCCACCACCCCCCCCCCCCACACACACACACACACACTTTGGAGACAAGGTTTTGCTCTGCAGCCAAGCCAAGGCTGGTCCCGAACTCAATATGGAGCGCAGCCTGGCCTTGAACTCACAGCAGTCCTCCTGCCTCAGCCTCCTCAGTGCTGGGATTACAGGTGTGTGCCACCACACCCAGTTTATGTGGTGCTGAGGAATCAAACTGGGGTACTTAGTGCTTGACTTAGTGCTTACTAGGCAAGCACTTTAACCTCTGAGCTGTTCCTCCAGCCCAGTGTGATCAGAGTCTTAAGTGTAAAAGCTACAATCCTAATTCTTTTGGTTTGTATGTTTGGAGACAGTCTTGCTTTGTAGTTCAGGCTGGTCCTGAGTTTACTATGTAGCCCAGGCTGGCCTAGAATTTATATACTCCCGTCTCAGTCTCCCAAATGACAAAATCACAGGTGTGTGTCACCAGGTTATGTGGTGCTGGGCAATTGAACTAAGGTCCTTGCACTTGCTAGACAAGCACTGTAGCTGCCGTGTTTTTCCTCCAGCCCCAACCATAATTCTTAGACAGATAAAATATATCTCTGAAACTTGGAGATAGGTATGTGTTTTTTAGATCACAGGAAAAATATCATCAGTAAAAAACGGAATTAAATTAAAACTTCTCTGCTAAGGGTGGCAGCACATGGCCTATTATACCAACACTCAGGAAACTGAAGCAGAGAATTAATAGTTTTATCTCTTTGTCTGTCTCTCTGTCTACCTAAAAGATACCATTAGTTAAGGAGGAACAAGCTACTGACTGTTAAATATGTACAGAACAAATGCTTCATAAACAACTACAACTCAATAGTAAAATAATAACCTAAGCTGGGCTTGTTGATGCAATCTAGCACTCTGGGAGGCTGAGGCAGGAGGACTGCAAGTTTAAGCCCAGATTAGGCAACTTAATGAGTCATTGTTAGCTGATTTAGTTAAAACAACTCTGTCTCAAAAGGAAACATAAGAAATGGGCTAGAGGTATACAGTATGAATGCTCTAGTCTCAATTCGTAATACTCTGCCCCAGAACCAACCAAACAAACAAACAAAACAGTAATAAGGGCAAGACAGGTGACGGTGAATGGTCAAAGATGTGAAAATTAATGCATCATTAATCATCTGAGTTAAAATGTCCTACTGTAGGAAGAATTTTTGCATTTTTTTCAAGTTTTGAGGCTTTTTTTCCTCTACTTTGATTTGTTGTTTTAAGGTTTTTTTTTTTTGGGGGGGGGGTTGTTCTTGTTTTTGTTTTTTTTTTTTCCCCCTTTTAAAAATTTGGTACTTTTTCTTGCAGGGAAAATACTCTCCATATATTAAAACAACGACAGCTAACTTCTTATATAGGAAGTGTTCGTCCTCTTGTTACTGAATTGGTAAGGCTGAGAAGTATTTTCTTTTGGATCCTTGATGTAGTTTTCTGACATTTGCACGTACTAGTGTTTCTAAAACAACTGAGTTGCATTTGATTTTGGTGTATGTATTTGAACATATCTGTGGCCTTTAAATTGTAAAAGAAAACAATGGAAAGTGAACTGAATATGACAGCATTACAGAGAAACTGATTTTGGTCTCATAGAAAGGTTAAAAAGCTGTAACCTGTGGAAAAAGTCTTTTCTTTAGAAAGCTAGGGAAGAAATACATCCCTTTGAGCTAGCTTGAGGTTAATAAAATTACTTTAAAATGTAAGTAATAAGAACAGCGGTGAATTTGGAAAGAACAGATACCAAACTATTTCAGAAATAAAGGAATAGAGCTCTGTTTCAGGTGAGGTATGTAAAATGTTTGTAGTACCAAGTGAGAAAAATAAGTAGCAATTGAAAACATTTCATAAAATTCTCTTTGGGTAACAAAAATAGTTTTTGATGAAAATTGTCTGGAAATTACTGGACGATCTTGAAATAAATTGTAGCTAAATTACCTTGTAGCAAACTACAGCTGAAACTCATTTTCTCTTAACAACTACAAAGTGGTGGACTTCCTTTTGCCTGAGAGTTCATGTTCCAAATTGAATGTGTCTGCAAAATCTTTGTGACAGTAACCAATGACTTGTTCTGTAGTCCGTTTTCTGATTTGACATTTATATTGCTATATATTCAGTAACATTTGGAATAAAAATAAAAATTACCTCCTTTTTTTGAGACAGCGTCTCCACTCTGTAGTCCAGGCTGGTCCTGAACTCACTGTGGAGCCCAGGCTGGCCTTGGACTCATGGCAATCCTCCTGCCTCAGCCTCCTGAGGGCTGGGATTACAGCCATGCATCACCGCGTCCAGCTTATGTGGTGCTGGGGAGTCAAACTCGGGTACTTAGCGCTGGACTTAGTGCTTGCTAGGCAGGTGCTTTAACTGCTAAGCCATTCCTCCAGTCCACTTCGTTTCTTATGTCATATTAAAATTTTTGTTTAAATTTCATTATGTAGAATGTACATCGTGTGTGCGCTTCTTTTTCTTCTCCTCTCTTTCCCTCCCTCTTTCTCCTTCTGCTCCTCCTCCTCTTTCTTTCCCGTACTAGGCATTGAGCCCCCAACTTTGGTACTGACCTGTATCCCCGGCTGTTTTTTATATTTTATTTTGAGATGGTCTCCTAAGTCACCAAGTTGCCCAGGCCAGTCTCAAACCTGGAATCCTCCTGCCTTAGCTCCCAGAGTGCTAGGATTACAAGCTTGCACCAGAGGCCTGGCTCAATAACATTTGTAGTTGATAAGTTTGTTTGTTTTTAATAGGACCCTGATGCTCCCATAAGACAGAAGATGCCACTTGATGATCTGGATCGAGAAGACGAAGTCCGATTACTCAAGTATCTCTTCACTCTGATCCGTGCTGGCATGACTGAAGAGGTAAAACACGTAACGCTCTCCTGTTCAGTTTCAGAAAGCTGTGCTTTTGGGAGTCTTAGGTAATAATACCTCTTAAGAGTGTTGCTGCTATGAGATATTTTTTGTACCGGTTTTGGGCTGTTTTTTTTTTTTTGGTCACTTTTTAATAAACAAATGTGGAACCAAAAACAAAACAAAACAGAACAAAAGTAGACTCTTTTGATTCTCCAGTATCAAAACAAAAACAAAAATTATGTTTCTCTTATCTTGGTCTCCCAGAATACAAGAATTACAGAACTGGATTACACGCAGATCTACCTCTGATTTCTTTCCTTCTCTTTTTTTCCACCTTAGTCTGGAGATGAAACCCAGGGCCTTGGTACATTCCCACACAGTTTTGGGGGTTTCATTTTGAGACATGGTCTTGCTAAGTTGCCCAGGCTATTCTTGAACTGGCAGTCAGTCCTCCTGTCGTAGTCTCTCAGAATGTAGGCCTGTGTCACTAGACCTGGCTTCCCCCGCCTTTTAAATTAGTTCATATTTGTTATATAGAGCAATGGATTTTATTTTAGCAGATTTTATACATGTATATAACAGAAGTGTTATCCTCCTATCACCTCCTTCTACTTCTGATTTAAGAGTTCAGAGTAAGTCTAACCCCTGGGTAACAACATGTAGGCCTTAAAGGCAATGGTGGCTCTCACATTTCTTCTTGATCATGTTGAACATAAGAAAATGTCATCAGTGTATGAACAGTAGTGACTTCGTTGTTATAGAGACTAACAGTGTGCTTTTGTAAAACTTTAACATAAATCAGGGATCATTAACCTCTTTACCCTCATTTGTTTCTAGTGGAAATAAATAGCTAGTTGAGTACTGTGAGAACTGCTGGTAAGCCTGTAATCAAAGAGAAATGAAAGTGTTAGATAAAAACAAAGGCAAAAACCAGAGAAAGTTATGTTAGTAAGGTGGAATGCCATTATGAATTGTCAGCATCATCCTGTGTAATGTTAGCTTTGCATGTTACCTAATTTTGTCATGTATTGGTTATACAGTAAGACACAAGAACTTTTAGTACTACTCTGGTGATGTCGCTAACTGCTCTTTCTTGTTTCTGAAGGCACAACGACTTTGTAAACGTTGTGGTCAGTCATGGAGAGCTGCAACACTTGAAGGCTGGAAACTGTACCATGACCCTAATATTAATGGAGGTATTTTGTTGGATTTTATTTTGAAGTTTGAGGATAAAGGTATTTAGGTCTAAATGCCAATTTTTATGAACTGTAGCTTTTCTTTTTGGAAGTAACTGAAGTAAGATATCATTTTGAACTTAAACTTTCTTTTGCTGTTTTATAGGAACAGAATTGGAACCTGTTGAAGGGAATCCATATAGACGCATTTGGAAAATCAGTTGCTGGAGAATGGCGGAAGATGTAAGATGACATTTTTACTGCTATTTATATTTACCTCTGTTTAATTAAACGAAGACCCACAGAGGAGCTGTGAAAAATTCTGAGTAGCAAAGAGACTAAATTCCTATTTTTCAGCAGAATTCTAGTGAAATTGAAGAATAAGCTAACTACTTACTAGAATTACAGGCATTAAGCACTAATAGTTAAACCCTGAAGGCTGGAGAAATTGGCAGAGTAGTTAAAACACTTGACTGGCAAGCTCAGGCTCCTGGGTTTTGTTCACAGAAGCCGAGCATGGTGGTTCGTGCCTGTGATCCCCACACTTGGGAGGCTGAGGCAGATGGATTGCTGTGAGTGTGAGGCCAGCCTAGGCTGCATATTGAATTCAGGACCAGCTTGAACTACAGAGTAAGACCCTGTCTAAAACACCCTAAAATTAAAAAAAATAGTTAAACTCTGAGCTGATTGTGGCGGGATATATATATCCCTCTTATATGAGCACTGGGAGGCTGAGGCAGGAGGATTGCAAGCTCAAGCCCAGCTTAGGCAGATTAGAGCCTTAGAGAGATTTTGTTTTAAAACAAAATAACAACAACAACAAATACCAGGCTAGGGATACATGTCAGTGCAGAAGCCCTAGGTTCGGTCTCCAGGCCAACAAAGCAAAACCAAAAGAACAACAAAAAATTGACATTAGAAAAAATATAAAGGAGATATTAAGTAAGTTTAGAGAAAAAAATATTAGACTAAACTTAAGAGTTAAAGCTGGGTATGTAGGGAAAAGTCATTGAACCATACTTTGAAAAATCAGTAGGATTTGGATTATTGGGAGTGAAAAAAAGGAAGGAATACTAGGTGTGATGCATGGACTGGGAAAACTCAAGAAATAGTGATTTCTACCAGGCTTAAGTAAATTAAAGCAAATTATACTTCATTTTGTAATGGATACAGCATATACATTCTTTAAAAATCACTGCAGGTAGCTTGTACGAAGAAATCCACAGTACTTATGAGAAAATTAAGAAAGTAATACTTAAAAACTTTATCAGTGAGCTAGGCATGATGGCACATGCTAGTAATCTGATCTACTTGCGAGATTGAGGCAAGAGGTTCCCAAATTTGGGGCCAGTCTGGACATCCTAGTGATACTTTGTCTGAAGATAAAAAATGAAAAGGGCTGACAGTGTAGCTCAGTGTTTAGAATCCCAGTGGGTTTAATCCCCAGTACTGAAAAAAAAAACTATCAGTGGTACGTGAAAAGATAAAAACTTAACAAAAATGGTAGCACAACTTTCTATCAGCTAAACAGCTTATACATACATAAATACAATAAATTTGGTATTTTACCTTGAAAGAAACTTGAACTTTACTTGTAGAATTGGGTGTCAGTGAGCTTACAAAACTTTGAGCCCTCTTGCTGTCGCATTTTAGAAGATTAGTATGGCAGTGAAAAATAGCCTTTTCAATTGAAAGGACTAACAGCTTAAAATTAGGAGCTTATTGGAATTACTCAGCTACTAAGCAGTAAGTGCCTGTCTTAGGATAGTAGAGGGGAGAATGGAAAGGGAGAGAGCAGGACTGGCTGGAACTAGTGATTGGAAACAGAAGGCAAAGATGAATTCACTTATTTAGAAGTTTGAAGTCTTGCATTTGGAGGACAGTGAAACTTGAAATGCTGTTAACCCCAAAAGTAAAATGAGATAATGTGGTGAATTCTTAATTTTACTTAATCAGGTGCAGATGCATGCATGCCTTGTTTTGATGTTCTTAGGTCAGCATCAGGGAAGTATGAGGTACTTTGAAACATTCTAGGAGAAAACATCTATTTAGGTTCTGTGGAATAAAATTTGGTTTATAAACTATCAAAACATTTATTAGAATTGGTTCTGCTTCTACTCTGAAGTTTGGAAACACAAAAATAGATTTCTAGAAGAAATGGGAAAATTGATATACCAACAAAAAGTATTTCAAATCTGTTTATATTTGTTATGTTTTAGGAGCTTTTCAATAAATACGAGAGAGCAATTTATGCAGCTTTAAGTGGAAATCTCAAGCAGGTAAGCAATCTTAATATTTTTATCTGTCAAATAAAACTAGATGCATAAGACATTCCAATAATTATATATAAGAATCTTACAAACTTAAGCCTCCTTTAAAAAATAGTAATTATAGAGATTGTTGTGAAATGGAATACTGTCTTATATTTAACCTGTATAGCCCATAAATTTTATGAAGTCAAATCAGACTTTAATTTCTAACTAAGAATTGTTAATTGCAACACATTTATTGAGCACTTATATCCAAAGTGTACTTCTCACTTTGTCTTATATACTATGTATGTTTCTTACAACCTCTTTTCTCCCCTACACTTTACATCTATTTTGAGAAATACTATGATAATTAACATTTCTGTTAGCATACAAAATTGGTGCTTTTGTGAATTTGATGTAGAAAAACATCTTAATAGTTGAAAACTTCTTAAAATATGTAGTGTGGGAGAAAAAAAGTTATTTGGTAAAATATTGTTAAAATCAACAATGCTTTGTATCATTATAAAGTGAGTATAATTCCTATCAACGGACATCATTGTTTTTCCTTTGTTTTGTGGACTACATTTGTATGTTTCTGATTTTGGAATGGGCAAAAGCTTCTTCCTGTCTGTGATACCTGGGAAGACACAGTATGGGCCTACTTCCGGGTGATGGTGGATAGTCTGGTGGAACAGGAGATCCAGACATCAGTAATGACTTTGAGTGAAACAGAAGAACTCCCTAGAGAGTATCTTGAAGTAAAGTGAGTGTGTTGGCTTGTTTTTAGTCATGGACATTTGTTGTATGCTCTTTGTCAAGCCCTTTTCTTATTAATATTATTTTACCCCTCTTTTACTCTTTTGAAGCTGGACCTTAGAAAAGGTTTTTGAGGAACTTCAAGCTACTGATAAAAAGGTAAATGTTAATATAAATGTGTTACTGTTTATAGAATGAGAAGCAAATGTTATTTTGTTGTACACGATAGCTGCTTTATGATGGGTTTTTTCCCACTTTCCTTTTTATATTATCAAAATTAAGACTGGGGTTTTTTTGTTTTGCTTTGTTTTGTTTTTTTGAGACAAGGTCTCACTGTGTAGCCCAGCCTAGTCCTGAATTCACTGGTGTAGCCCAGGCTGGCCCTAAGGCCAGAGCAATCCTCCTGCCTCAGCCAGCCTCATGACTGTTGGGATTACAGGTGTGCGTCACCACAACCAACCTCTGAGTGGTGCTGGTTTATCCATCTTAAGAGTCTGGGCCTTGCAAGGCAAGTGCTTAAACCGCTGTGCCATTCCTCAAGCCCCTTTTTTACTTTGTGAGATAGGATTTTACTGTGTAGTCCAGGCTTGTCCTGAACTCACTGTGTAGCCTCTGCGGGCCTCAGACTGATAGCAGACTCCTGAATGGTGGAATTCCAAGCATGTGCCACCATGACCGGCAGAGCCATTCTTTGAAAGAAAGAAAATTATGTGAATTATTCATTAGTTCTCTTCCATCGGTTTAGCATTGGTTTCATCAAAATACATTTATATAAGCTACATATATCCTTTTTCATATTTAACAGATATAATAGAGAATTAATAAATCTTTTCCTAGTTGCCCAAATAAGCTAATTTTTTTTTATAAAATTGATTAAGCCAGATATGAGGTGTTGCGGGCCTGTAATTCCAGCACTTTGGGAGGCTGAATCAGGAAGATCACAAATTCAAGCCGAGCCTGAAAACTTAGCAACTTAGTAAGACCCTATTTCATAATAAAAAAGCCTAGGAATGTAGCTCCGTGTAAAGGTCCTGGGTTCAATTTCCAGTACCACAAAGGTGGGGGGCGGGGAGTAGAGGGTGGGAGGAAATGGGAAGAAGGGAAAAGAGAAAAGAAAAAATTAAAATACCTGGACCAAAAAAAAGAAAAAACCCAACTAATTTTTCATAAAACCAAGTAGCATGTACTTGTGAATGGCTGGATTTCTCCATACTGTGCACTGTTCTGTTTGGTTGCACTTGGTGACATCTGCAGCAGAATGTACCCACAGAATGATTTCAAGTATTGCTGCTCATGTGGAAGCAAATCTTGTAATTTATTTTGCAAAGTACAAGGTCCTTCCTTTCTGGCCTACCATGTTGTGCCAAGATAGAAATAAAATGCAGATAAAAGTAGTTAATAATAAAAACGGAGCCTAGTGGCTCAAACCTGTAATCTGAGCAATCTGAGAGTTTGAAGCAAGAGAATCACAAGTTCTAGCCCAGCCAGGACAAATTAGTGACTTAGCAAAATCCTTCCTCAAAATCAAAAGTATTTAAAAAAAAAAAAAAAAAAAAACCCTAGGGATGTAGTTCAATGTGAGTCCTGGACTCAATCCCTACTTTAAAAAAAAATTAGTAAAATTCCCAGAGATTAAATTGTTATACAGTAAATTCTACTTTCAAAATGTTTTTCTAGCCTGGATTTATAAGTGTTGAGAATATCAGCAAGACAAAATTTCTAAATACTTTTTGTTCTCCCTAAAGGGCTTGTCATTTCCAACATTATGTGTGTTCCTTCAAATAGTTGATATTATAAGTTTAACAGTGATAGGATACTCCAGAATGACACTGGAAGACATGCAGAAAATGTAAAAATAAATTTTTTTCAGAGAGTTCTGGAAGAGAATCAAGAACATTATCATATAGTTCAAAAATTCCTTATCCTGGGAGACATTGATGGTAAGATATAACTGCATTTTACATTGTCTGTGTTCATTTTATTAGAGCAATTTTTGTAGAGTTATTAAATGTGACTTAACCACATTTGTAAGCTTTATAGATATCCAGCTATTTATCAGGTTGTTGGAAAAGTCATTTATTTTTTGTTTTTCAAAGGTCATTTATATAAAGAACACAGTGATATTTTGCCCATTTTGTTTAATGATCTTTTGCCATCTTTCACTGAGCTTCATAATTCCTTGTTCATAGAAGGATCTGCAAAAACTGAACAAGGTGCTGATTTACAGCCTCATCTGACAGCCCAATAAGTGCAACTATTTACTTGCTTAATTATAAGATAAAGTTTAAATTCAACCCAGAGTGTGGTTAAGTAAGTATAGAAGGTTACCTAATGCTACTGTGAGACAGACTTAAAAGCACTGTAAGAATGACGTCAGTATTTGTGATAATGTTTATTTCTCCCCTTTTGATTTGTTCCTGTTGTGGAATCTTTGCATTGATGGCTTCTAGGTTTGATGGATGAGTTCAGCAAATGGCTTTCCAGAAGCAGCAACAGTCTACCTGGACACCTCCTTCGCTTCATGACTCACCTCATTTTGTTTTTCCGCACTCTGGGACTACAGACCAAAGTAAGTAAAAATGAACAATTTATCTTTCTCTACCAAATTGATGCTATATAACTGTCATCAGGAAGGCACATTATTCTTTGGTGTTCTCTAGAAATGGTAATAAATATGTGAAAGTCTGTGATATGGCCTCATTTGGTCACCCAAGGACAACTCCTTCCGAGTGGCCCGTTGGAGTGACAGTCTGTGGCCACAGAATATGGTTACATTATTTTTAAGGATTGCCACCTTGTCAGAATTCAACTTTAGGTCAGCTAGCTGAACCAGGCAAAATTCTGTGTGGTATTTTAGGCCTTTTTGTTTTTTCTCTTTCATTTCTAGTTGTTTATAACGTATGTGTTAGAGTACATGTAGAAGTAGAGTAGTGCAGTAGTGGAAAGCTTGGGCTTTGGAGTAGAACTTCTGAGCTCATTATCATCTGACTGCGTAACGCTGGGTCAAAACAAAGCAACAGCAAAAAAATGTCCCCTGGATCTTTGTCTCTTTTTCTGTAAAATGTGAACAGTTGTAATAACTATCCACAAAGAATCATGATGAAGTGAAATCAGGTGAGCTTTGTTATGCACAGAGCCTAGTGTATAGTGATTGCATGGTGGCATGTATTAAACTATTAAATTATTTAGTAGCATAATTTTTATTATAAACATTATTACTATATATGTAAGCAGTTGCATTTATTATAATTGAATTGTCTTTTTTTCCTGTGAAGGAAGAAGTCTGTATTGAAGTTTTAAAGACATACATACAGGTAAACTTGGAGAATCTACAACTTGATTTACTTTTTTCCTATTTTAACTAAAATAGAACTCAGAGAGATATTAATACCCCATGGTAGGAGAGTCATCAAAATCTTTGAATTACCTTAACTACATTTTTAGAATTGGAAATTCTCAAATAAACTTTTTAAAAACTACTGGGGATGGATTATGGCTTAGTAGTAAAATACTTTTGGAGCATGTACAGTTTTCTGGGTTCTTGGGGCTGAGGTATAACTCAAGCGGTTAAAAAGCACTTGCCTAACAAGCACAAGGCCCTAAGTTCAGTTCCCTAGCACTACATAAGCTGGTTGTGGTGGTGCGTGCCTGTAATCCCAGCACTCAGGAATCTGAGACAAGAAAATGGCCGTGAGTTCAAGGGTAGCGTGGGCTACATAGTGAGTTTAAGACCAGCCTGGATTACAAAGTGAGACCCTGTCTCAAAAAAAAAAAAAGAGTTCTGGGTTTGACATAGTACCGCTTGCTATTCCTAGAATTTCTTTTACTGTTGACCTTATTTGATCTTTTTCTATTTTTCAGCTTTTAATAAATGAGAAGCATATAAATCTCATAGCATTTTATACCTGCCATTTGCCTCAAGACCTTGCTGTTGCTCAGTATGCATTATTTTTGGAAGGTATTACAGAATTTGAACAGCGCCACCATTGCCTAGAACTGGCTAAGGAAGCAGGTAAAAATGGCTATTCACCTACTGGCATTTTGGCTTTGACTTTATTTGTCCCTTAGATTTTGATTCTTATTTCTCTTGAGAGAGAGATAAAAAGGGAGTAAAATTTTCAGTGAATTTCTGTTTAAAATATTAATTTTTTAAATTTTGCCATTTAATTTCATGATGCTTTCGTATTTTATATATTAGATTTTAAAGAATTATTCCAAGGGCTGGAAATATAGCTCAGTGGTAAATACACACCTGCCTAGCATGCATGAGGTTCTGGTTTTCATTCCAGCACTACAAAAAGGATTATGCTTTCAAATTTACCAGATCATTGCAGCTGTTTACAGAATATTGGTATCAAACCAGGCATAGTGGTGCGTACCCATAATCCTAGCACTTGGGAGGCCAAGGCAAGAGGATTGCCATGCATTCAAGGCTACCCTGCAATACATAGTGAGTTTAGGATCAACCTTGAGAATGGAGTTAGACCCTGTTTCGAAAGAAAGGAAGAAAGAAAGAGAGAGAAAGAGAATGAATGAATATTGGTATCAATGATTGTTCCCTTTGTCATTTAAAATGTTTTAGATTTAGATGTTGCGACAATAACAAAAACTGTAGTTGAAAATATTCGAAAGAAAGACAATGATGAATTTAGCCATCATGACCTGGCCCCAGCCCTGGATACTGGCACTACTGAGGTAATTTACGGTCGGGGGGCAAAAGTGTTTTGTTACTTCTAATAATTCTTCATCTCATTCCTTGGACAGCTTCTACCATATATACTAGTTTCTGTTCTTCTTTTTTTTTAAAAGAGTGTTTCTTTTTTGGCCATTGCCTTTTGAACAACAATAAGTAAATTTCAGGTTTATGTGAAGGATTACTAACAGTAGTAGTATATTAAAGGAAGCTTTTATAGTAGAAAAAAATCTGAACATTGTCTTTTAGTTAATCAGGTTATGCATTTTAATTCACTAACTCTTCTGTTTTTAGAAAGACATGTTATATCAAAAACAGTTTTAATGTGGTGCTTTAAAAAACAATTGGGCTGGACATGTAGCTTAGTGGTTGAACACTTGTCTAATATGTGTAAAACTCTGGGTTAAGTCCCCAGTACTACAAAATAAAATAACATGGCTAAGTAGGTGGGGCATGAATTAAATACATATAATGTATAATTCCAGATTCATAGCCCAGTGAGTTTTTTTGTAATTGAATAGAAAGCTGTTAAAATAGAAAATAAGTTAAGGAAACTTAGGTTATTTTTATAACTTTATATAACTTGAGGGGAAGTATTCACTAGAAATGCAGATATGAGTTAATTCTGTTAATTTTCAGACTGTCTGAAAAATACATTTTTTTTCCTCTCTTTTTAAAATTCTTTTCTCCCTTCTAATTGACAGGAAGACCGTTTGAAAATTGATGGAATTGACTGGTTGGTATTTGACCCAGCGCAGAGGGCAGAAGCACTGAAACAAGGCAATGCAATAATGAGAAAATTCTTAGGTATGCTATATTTTATGTTGTGTTTTCAGATGTATCTTTTTTTTTTTTTCTGTCCTGTACTAGGGAGTGGGGTCCACGCCGGGACCCTGCCTGGCCTAGCCCTGAGCCTTTCCCTGACCTTTCCGTCGCCTTGCCTGCTCCTAGACCTGACCTGGGGCCTAGTGCCCATCAGATACATCTATTTTTGAATTTTGTTTGGTTTTCTGGCCAAGTTTTACCAAGTTTAGCAAAGGCAAGAAAACCAGATACTCATATATCAAATATGGTATTGATAAACAAAAACTTCAATAGTGAGTTGTCATTATCTTAATCAGTTTTATATGTAGTTTCATAGCTATCAGACTTACAAAAGTACAGTTGCTTTATTTAGGACACAGAAGTATGTGAAAGTATAACTGGATTTAATACAGCCTTTTGTATTACTGTCACATCATGGTAAGGAAAGAGCCAGTCTTGGGCAGAAAGATCACCAAGTCCTGAAGTAGAAGTACTTTGGGACCATAAAAGTTATAAACCAATGATTTGAGAAATCATTAACATAGAAGTGTGTATTCACTGAAAATTATATATCCTTTTTTCACAGCATCAAAGAAGCATGAAGCTGCAAAAGAAGTATTTGTGAAAATTCCTCAGGATTCTATAGCAGAAATCTATAATCAGTGGGAAGAACAGGGAATGGAAAGTCCACTTCCTGCAGAAGATGATAATGCTATCAGAGAACATTTGTGCATTCGAGCTTATTTGGTGAGATTGTACAGAAAAACCTTAGTCTTAATTCTGAATTCTCATTCATTCTCAGATTTTGAACTTGTTTCTCTAAGTGGCGGTTG
Organism: Ctenodactylus gundi; assembly: GCA_004027205.1. Taxonomy (NCBI): domain Eukaryota; kingdom Metazoa; phylum Chordata; class Mammalia; order Rodentia; family Ctenodactylidae; genus Ctenodactylus; species Ctenodactylus gundi. Next base: position 357,929 of record PVKB01001260.1, read on the forward strand.
GTTTATCCTGTCTTCCTTACTACCACTGTTGTGACTGAACCACAGGGCCTTGATACCATGGCCTTCATTGTCACGGTTCTCTGTGCATAGCTTCTAACCAGGCTAGATAGTGTTGTAAGACTCCAAATGCTTGTCTCGACTAATTTTTCTACTTCTAGCAGTACTGAGAAAAAGCAAAACATTCTGCATTTGTTGGGGTTAAAATAACCTACTCATTCAAAATTTATTCAACAGATCATTATCTGTGATAGTCAAGTGATTATATTAGGCTAAGTAATACACTCAATTTGTGAATAGCATTCTGTCTTTTCTGTCTAACAGCCAGTAAACTAGTCCAGAAGATTAGCCGGTATGGTAGCCCGTGTCTGTAATCCCAGCACTCTGGAAGGATGAGTTCTGCAAGTTCAGTCCTATGCTGGGCAACTTAGTGAGACCCTGTCTCAGTAAAAAAGTGCAAAAAGGGTTGGGATATAGCTTTGGTCAAAGGCTCTGAGTTCCATCCCAGTTTATTAAAAAAAAATGAACACAGATACTTCACAGAATGACGTCTAGATATAAGGTGATCAGGTTTTGTTTCTTGGTACTGCAAAGGTTATTAAAGGTTATTCCTAACAGCCAAATTAAGTTTTAATTTATTGTTTAACAATTAAAATGAAAGCATTTTTCCCTTTTCAAATTTGCATTTTAGGAAGCCCATGAAACCTTTAATGAGTGGTTTAAACATATGAATTCAGCTCCACAAAAACCAACATTGATGGCTCACCCAACTTTTACTGAGAAAGTAGCTTATGAACACAAAGAAAAGAAATATGAAGTAAGTTGAATAGTACCTGGAATGAGCTTATTGCGTCTAAAAATGTTGTTAGCATTTAAGTAGATCATTTGTTTGCCCGTGTTCTGATTGTAGCAGGTGATCTTCTTGTTCTTTGAAAAAGTCATTTGTTTACTTTTTGTATGTAATTACCTAATATTGAAAAATACTTTTAGATAAAATTAGCATATGTTTACGAAGTTAGCACTTTATTAACTGTTGTCAGTTGATACTCATTTTTACATCTGACTGACCACAGTCAGCTCTTACGAATGACGTTCCATGCCTATATTCCTGTCTGTACTCACGTGGCACGTGTCTGTCCTCCCAAGATTAACAGGCTGAGTTAGGTTAGGAGGGGTGCAAATTTGAGCCCAGCCCGGTCAATCTAATAGCTTTGTGAGACACTGTCTCCAAATTTAAAAAGGAGCTGGGGATGGAGCTCGGTGTAGAGGTATTGAGTTTAATACCCAATGCTAAAAAAAAAAAAAAAAAAAAAAAAAAAAAAATCCCAGAACATTATTGGGCTGAGCTTGTGGCTTGCTGGAGGAAAGCACATGCACAAGCCCTAAGTTCAATCCCCAACACAAAAAAAGATGGGAAGAGTCGGGGGAAGGTGTCTAAACATTTGTATTATCTATTAATTTTTGTTCATTATGTCTGCATTGTATTTGTTTTACAGATGGATTATGGTATTTGGAAAGGACATTTGGATGCCCTAACCGCTGATGTCAAAGAGAAAATGTATAATGTCTTGTTGTTTGTTGACGGAGGGTGGATGGTAGATGTCAGAGAGGTAAGCTGTGTTTAGAGCAAAAAAAAACAAATAACATAAACTCAGCCTATTAGAAGATATTCTGTCGCTGAAGGAGAGCATCTGTAGATTTTATGTACCATTGAATTTATAACTAACCTACATTTTAAGCAAAATTTTATATATTTAATATTTTGTATGTATGGAGACCTTTGGGACACCTTATATAACTTTGTATTTAATATATTTATATAGGACTCTACAATCTAGTTTATAAAAATTCTCAGCCAAGCCTGGTGGTCTGAATCAGCATTGTGGTAGGCTGAGGCAAGAGGATTGCAAGTTTAAGCCTAGCCTGAGCAGTTTGGAGACTTTGTGAAACCCTGTCTCAATTTCAATAAAAACAATGGGCTAGGGACATAGGTCAGTATGAAAACACTGGCTTGATCCCTAGTACCAAAAAATAATAATAATAATAAATCTGAGCCTAACATTAATTGAGTATATAAGTATTTGATTTAATTTGGAGATAAATTTTGTAGTGTGAGAAAACATATAAAGCAGTGGCTCTTGCTTTTGAGCTGTCCATTTCAATAACCTGGTGACCTTTAAAAAAATACAGGTTTTGTCTCTAGATATCCCAGATAAATTAAATTTTGAATTAATTAGTTTGAGGAAGGGCTAGGCTTTTTTTTAAAAAAATCACTTATATAGGTGGTCTAAATTGAGAACCAATTACAGAAGTATTAAATGCTGTAAAAGAAGCACAGAGTAAGTATTTTTTGAGTTCAAATAAAGAAAAGCTTGCTTTAGGCTGGGAATTGGGCTCAGTGGTAGAGCTCTTACCTTTTACACGTGAGCTCTGAGTTCAATCCCATAGTACCGTGGAAGAGAGGAAGGGAAGGAGGGAGAGAGGGAACACAAGGGAGCTTGGACAGATGGGTAGGACTTGGATAAGCTGAGATGGGGGGAAGGAAGAACACTATGGAAGACTGGAAATTTTGGATTCTTGGGTATTTGATGTTATTTTGAATAGATAATAATAGTGTTCTTGATACCTTCTGCCACCTTTCTTATTTATTTATTTATTTATTTAGATACTGGGAATTGAACCCAGGGCTCATGAATGCTAGGCAAGCACTCTGCCACACAGCTGTACCTCCACTCCTGTCTTATTTTAGCAACTACGATTTTTAACCTCTTGAATTTTCTGACTAGAAACAAAAAGCAATAGGAGCAGGAAACCAGATTGGAGCCCCTGTTTCTGCTTTTAGTACCTAATTTGTTTTCTGATTCATGATGGTGCTCATGAAGATAAAATGTTAGTGTTATAAAATACTAAGTATCACTTAAGTTTTGAAAAGACTGGAATACCTTACTAATACACAAATTTTTGTCCTGATTACTTACTAATTTTAATTTTGTAGTTAATGAAAACTACAAAATAATCTCACATCTCATAAAAATGGAAGTAGGTTGGAAAGGTGAAATGCCATTTTTTTTTTAATCAGGCGTTTAGAAGATCAGCTGGGCCATTGTTGTGTGCCTATATCCTAGCTTCTGGGGAGGCTGAGGCAGCACTAGTGTGAGGCGACTTGGAGCAGCTAAGCAGGATCCTATCTCAAAGTACAAATGTAAAGAAGGAAAAAAAAGAAAGGGCTGAAAGGGCTGGGGATGTGGCTGTGGTAGAGCCTTTTTCTAGTAGGTAAAAGGCCCTGGGTTCATTCTCTAGTGCCAGAAAAAAAAAAAAAAATCACTCTTCTCAATCATTTCTTCAACTTATCTAAGGTAGCAAAATAAGTAAATAAAAATT
>PVKB01001260.1:361406-412176 GCA_004027205.1 Ctenodactylus gundi
AAAAAAAAAAAAAAAAAAAAAAAATAGTCAAATGAACCAGACCTGGTGGTGATTCTGTAATCCCAGTGCTCTGGAACACTAATAGGAGAATTGCAAGTTCAAGTTCAAGTCCAGCTTAGGCAGCTAAGCAACATAGCAAGACCCTTTTGAGAAAAAAGTTTTTAAAGCGCTGGAAATGAAGCTTTGCACAAAGGCAAAGGGTCAATCCCTGGGCCGCAAAAAAAAAAAAAAAAAAAAAAAAAAAAAAAAAAAAAAAAAAAAAAAAAAAAAAAAAAAAAAAAAAAAAAAAAAAAAAAAAAAAAAAAAAAAAAAAAAAAAAAAAAAAAAAAAAAAAAAAAAAAAAAAAAAAAAAAAAAAAAAAAAAAAAAAAACCAGAACAAAAAATGTGTAAAAGATTGACAGGCAATAAATAATTCTTAGTGCAGAAAGCTGGCCTAAGTTACCTAGGCTAGCCTGGGTTCATATAGTTACTCCATAGTAGAATTGCCAGGTCACATTTTGTTTCTTCACTTCTCCCTGTATCTCTCTGCCTTTGAAAAATTGTTTTAGAATTCAGTTTAGAAATAAACTAAATTACAAGAAGATATTTTTAGGTTTTTTTTAGCTTGTCCTGGCTTTTTGTTTTGTTGTGTCATGTTTTGCTCTGAATTCTGTGGATTTCTTTCTGATTTTGCTTTTTGCAGTGCTGAGGATTGAATCCAAGGCCCATGCATGCTAGGCACTACCTATGATCTCAGCCCACCCTTCTTATTTTAAATATTTCATAAATTTTAGTGTGATTGGGTACTTTTTTATTATTTTAATCATGTTACTTTTCAAGTTTGCTGTGAGAAAATCTAGTGGGCATAAAATGTCTTTTTCTTTCTTTACTGTCTATGTAACTTTTTAAGATCATAAACACTTAGAAATACTAGTTGTTTTCTTCACAATAAGTTTTGGTAGTACTGAGGATCGAACCCAAGGCTTTAACACAGAGCTACATCCCCAGTTCTTTTTGTTTTTTGAAACAGGTTCTCTGTAGTCCAGACTGGTCCAAAACTCACCATGTAGCCCCAGGCTAGTGCTGAGTTTATAGGCGTATCTCATTAAGTCCTTATATATTTGCTGACTTAAATTAGAAATTTGCAGTACAGGTGCCTTCTCTCCCTTCATGTTAATCCTTTTTCCAGCCATGATCTCTGCTGTGACTTTGCTGTGTCTGCTCAGACCTATGGTTCTGTGTAATATCCAGGGAAATGCTGATTATTTTCTTTTCTCATTTTTTTACTCTAATGATAATCAGTCTTTCTTATTCCTTCTATTCATGTTGTCATTCTAGATATACCAGATTTACTAGAAACACATTTAGCATCATTTTATTTTCATTATATTGTACTTTGTATAATATACTTTATTCATTTTCATGCTTTTTTGCCATAAAATCTTATTTGCTGCATAACATGATTGAAATCCTGCCTCTCTTTATTTTTAATAGGCATGATAAGCTTCAGGAAACTCTTTAGCTTCTACCTGTTTAGATTTAATTCAGTGAAGTGATCTTTCAACATACATGGGAGATTCATTCCAAAACCCCCATAGGTAGCAAATTGCAGATACTGAATTTCATTAAATAGTGTCTTTTTTTTCCCTTGTAACTTACACATGTCCTCTCAAATCCTTTAAGTCATTTCAGGATTACTTATTGTCTTAATTACTTTTTGTTGCTGGACTGCATTACCTGACATCCACAACTTGAGGGAAGAAATGTTTATTTTCAGTCTTCACAAAGCCTCAGTCCTTTTATGGGGGACTGGTGATGTTGGAAGGACTTGGCACATGTCCAGCTGGGGAAAAGCTCTTCACAGCATTACAGTATGAAGCAGAGTGAAAGGCAGGGTGGAGCTAGCGTATGCCCTTCCAGACCACAGCCCAGTGAATCTGCCCTTCTTGTGCAAGCGCCAGGACCTACCCCTTCTCAGGAAAGTCCCCAGGATTTACCCCTTCCAGCTGGCCCCACCTTTCAACAGCACATGGAATCTGTGGGTATTCTACAACATCTGAATGTATGAAGCTTTTGAGGACATTCTAGATCCAAACCACAACTCTCATAATACCTGATTTAGTGAAAATTCTACATAAATAAGTACACTGTATTTAAGGAATAAAAACAAGACAAAAGTTTGTGCACATTTAGTACAGGTGCATCTTTTTTCTTAGTATTTTCTGTCTATATTTAATTGAATGTGCAGATTTAGAACTCATGGATAATACAGGGCCTACTATACATTCTGTTTATAAGGATACCTAGCTTATAGTTGTTAAAATGATTACTTGATGTGTGTTGTAGGATGCTGAAGAAGACCATGAAAGAACACATCAGATGCTTTTATTGAGAAAGCTTTGTCTGCCAATGTTGTGTTTTCTTCTTCATACCATATTGCATACTACTGGTCAGTACCAGGAATGCCTGCAGTTAGCAGATATGGTGTCCTCTGAGCGCCACAAACTATATCTGGTAAGTTCTAGGGCATTTGTAGCTTTGAATTTTAGTGATTTGATGATATACTGTGTTAGTAATTTTGTGAAGGTATTGTAGTTTTAGTTCTTATGGTTTTTTGGTTTTGTGTTTTGTTTGAGACAGCGTCTCACTCTGTAGTCCAGGCTAGCCTTGGACTCACAGCAATCCACCTGCTTCAGCCTCCTGAGTGCTGAGATTACAGGCATGCGCCACTACACCCAGTTTATGTGGTGCAGGGGAATTGAACTCAGGGCCTTTGTGCTTGCTACCAAGTGCTTTAACTGCTGTGCCATTCCTTGAGCCCCGTTCTTAGATTTTTGCAAGTAATCGTACAGTTTTAATGTTGGTGCTTCTTTCCCCCAAGGTGTATGTATGGATAAGCAGAAGTATATGAATGACTTTAAGCAATGGCCTTGAAGTTGCTGAGCAACTCTAATGTACTAGCTTCTGGCCACCTAAATCCTCAAAGGGATTTTTTTCTTCTATCAGGGTAATTAGATTGATGAGGTTACAGTAAGTTCATATTTTTTATTCTTGATTTTCTTTTTTAATATCAGGTATTTTCTAAAGAAGAACTAAGGAAATTGCTGCAGAAGTTAAGGGAGTCCTCTCTAATGCTTCTAGATCAGGGCCTCGACCCTCTAGGATATGAAATCCAGTCCTGATTCCCCTAGTGTTTGTATTTTCACTTATTCCTGTGATAAGTGGAGGGCTTTTTAATATAAAATATACATATTTGTAATTATTGAGGTTTTTTTTTCTTTTGCATTGAGGAAGAATGTAAAATTTAGGCATTTGAATTTTGTACTTTAAAAAATACTACTCTTTGCTTTGAAAATACAGTGTATTATATCAGCATTTCCTGTGTTTTTTAAATAAAATTATATAAAAATTAAAATTGTCTGTTTCAACAATTCCAGGATTATCTTTTCATTATGTAAGAAGGCAGTCAGATCTCTATTTTTTCTGTAATTGTAAGTACTCTGATACCTTCAAATCATAAAGAAGATAGAAACTAGATTCACTTTCAAGTCTGTCATATAGTTTCTCATTCATCATAAAACTTGTTCCTTAAAATATAAAAATTAAGGGCTGGAGGAATGGCTCAGTGGTGTGATTCCCCAGCACCACATAAGCTGGGCGTGGTGGCGCGCGCCTGTAATCCCAGCACTTTGGAGACTGAGGCAGGAGGATTGCCGTGAGTCCAAGGCCAGCCTGGACCACAGAGTGAGACCCTGTCTCAAAAAAAGAAAAAAGTATGTGTGTGTGTGTAAATACGAATGTAGCAGGAATGTTTTCTAAAATAGTATATGTTTTATTTGGAAAACATTTCTAGTTCACTGACTCAGCAGACTTGTTATTAAAGTAACTTTGAGGAGCTGGGGTCAAAGCTGAGTCCTTGTCTAGCAAGTATAAGACCCTGTGTTTGATTCTCCAGTACGACATTAGCTGGGTGTAGTGGTGCACGCCTATAAGCCCAGCACTTGAAGCTGAGGCAGAAAGATTGCTGTGAATTTGAGGCAAGCATGGACTATGGAATGAGACCCTGACTCAAGGAAACAAGAAAGTTTGGGTATATGAAAACAGAGTAATACGTGGCACACAGTAAGCACTGAACACATTGGGGAACACAAAAATGAGGAAGATCTAATCCAGTCCTTTCAGTAGAGGAATGTGTATATTTGAAAAGTGTCATTAAAAATGTGAATAATCTGAACAGAAGAAACCTCAAGCTAAACGGTCTCTCAAGAACTGGTATGTTCAGTGCATATCTTAGTACACTGAGTATATGAAGGGAAAAGGTAAGGTGCAAAAAGACGAGGTACTGTGGATTGACTGGAAGAGTCAGCCTGGTCAAAATATCACTCCTCCCCAGAAGTCCTGTCAAAGTCCAGCAAGAGAAGAGATTGTGTGCTAGTTTATTAATTGACATTATTGAACTAATACTACTTTTCTTAAGGGTGATAATGGTATGATGGCTATGTAGGAAAATATACTATCCTCAGGAGATGCGTGCTGAAATATGTAGAGTTGGAAAGTCATGAAGTCTGCACCTTACTTTGAAATAGTATATTGCTTTAAGATAAAAATCTACATTGGCAAAATGGTAGCTGGTCTGTGTGAAGGACTCAAGAATATTATTATAGTCTTCATACTTCCCTTTATATTAAAAATTTCTAGAATAAATGATTTGAATAGTGCTCAGCAAATAGCTGGAACAACTAAATACTGACATGTAAAATATATAAACCTTGACCTTCATCTTATCCCATACACAAGAGTTAACTAGAGAAGGATCATACCACTGACTTTAAAAGCTAAGACTGTGTTGTGTATAGTGGCTTAGACCTGTAATTCTAGCCATTTAAGACGCTGAGGCAGGAAGATCGCAAGTTCAAGACTTGCTTGGGAAATTTAGCAAGACTCTGCCTGAAAACAAAAAGGGTAGAAACGTAGCTCAGTGGTATTAATGCTTGCCTAGTATGCACAAGGGCATGGGTCCCTTCCCCACTACACACACACATGCACAACTTATGTCTGGAATACACGAGTAACTCTACAACTGAAAAAGGCAAAACATTTTTAAAGTGGGCAAAAGACTGGAACATATGTATAACTAGTAAGCCCATGAAGAAATGTTTAAATCAGCATCACTATGAAAATAATGCTGAATTATCACTACACATGTATCAAAATGGCTAAAATAAAAGACTAACAATACCAAGTATTGATAAGGATGTGAAGTAAATGGTACTATCTTTGGGGAAATTTCACCATAACATTTACTCAAGAAAAATGAAATTACACACACAAAAATAAAAGTTGCAGAAGTGTTCATAGCAGTGTTCACTATGTGCAAGGTCCTGGACTCAATTCTCAGCATCTATGTTCATAACAACCCCAAACTGGAAATGCCTGTCAATAAGAGAATGGCTGGGCACATTTTGGTATATTCACACAAAAGAAGACTGCTTAGCAATTTTAAAAGATAAAAACTGTGGATCCACTCAACAGAATAATCCACAATAGATACTTTAATCCTCTGTTTCTTTTTGTGGTGCTAGAGAGCTAGCCTAGGGCCTTGTGCATACTGAGCAGATCTCTACCACAGCTCCATCCACAGCCTGTTTTTGTTTTTGTTTTCGTTTTGAGACAGGTTCTCGCTCCCTATCCAAGGCTGGTCCTGAACTCACTGGTGTAACCTAGGCTGGCCTTGGACTTAAGACAATCCTTCTGCCTCAGCCTCTGGAGTGCTGGGATTACAGGCATGCACCACCCCACCCAGCTTTATGTGGTGCTGGGGAATCAAACTCAGGGCCTTGCACTTGCAAGGCAAGTGCTTTAACCGCTGTGCCATTCCTCCAACCTCTTACATTTTTTTCTTGTAACCCAAATTTCAGAGTTTATATTTTAGCTACAAATGCCTCTTGGTTTATAGTGTCTCAACCAATGTTATAGATTTTTTCAATACTGTACATTGAAAATGGTCTTCTACCTAAGAAGTTATGCCTAATAAATCTATTGTAAGTTGAAATACCAAAAGGTTGAAATGCATTTAATACACCTAACCTACTAATTACCATAGCTGAGCAACACAGTATAGTATCGATTATCAGGTGGACTGGGAGCTGCAGCTGCTATTGCCCTGCATGGTGAGAGACAATTACATCACGTGTTGCTAACTCAGGAAAGTGTCAGAATTCAAACTAGTTTCTACTGAATGCAAGTCACTCTTGCCCCTTGGAAGAGCCAGAAAAACCATTGAGGTTGGCCCATGGTAAATGGTATCATCTGTATTTTCAAACACAGAAATGAAGGGATTATAATGTAGAATTTATCTCAGCTGGGTCTGGTGGCACGTGCCTGTAATCCAGCACTCCAAGGTTAGCAGGTGTCAAGCTCAGCCCAGCCTGGGCAATTGAGCAAGACCCTGTCTGAAAAGAGGCTGGGCAATCCCAGCACTCGGAAGGCTGAGGCAGAAGGATTGCCGTGAGTCTAAGGCCAGGCTGGGCTCCGAAGTGAGTTCAGGACCAGCCTGGACCACAGTGAGACTGTGTCTCAAAAAAAAAAAAAAAAAGAAAAAGAAAAAAGAAAGAAAAGAAAAGAGGCTGGGCATTTAACTTAATACAAAGGCCCTGGGTTTGATCCCTAGCACTGTAAGAAAATTTATGTATACATGCTTCTGATGATCAGTCGAAACCTAATGACAGAGAGAGTGAACTGAGGCTAAAATGTTCCCCATAACAAAATGAGCACATGAGCGGAGTCCGGTAAGCCTTGTAAATCATCGACCATGGCTCTGGAGCTCCAGCTGCAAGACAGGATGAAAATATACTGGAGAAAGGCATACAGTATGCTGAGCATTGGTGAAAGGTGATGACATCATAGGAAAAAGCATGCAAATAAGGGTATCAGGAAGATTGTGTCACTGAGCTCAATTTTAGCACAGGCTCTTTTATTATACAATCATAGGGCCATATTTCTTATGTTACTATTAAAGTAACATCACTTATAATTTGTAATTGTTTAGTCCAAGTCTTCTCTGACAAAGCTTGATAAAAAAAAAAAAGACTCTGGTTTTACTTGCAGTTATTCACAAGTGCCAGATATAAATATTCACAGGTGCCAAATTATTCACAAGTGCAAATAAGATTTGAATATTTTCGAAGAGAAAATTAAACTATCAGATTGTGTACAAATTAAGGTCAGTGAAAATACTGTCTTTTTAAAAAAAATTACATGTCTACAGAACTGTGTCCAAAGCTGTTTGATCCTAGTCTTATATAAATAAATCATCTACACAGTCCGTTGTTTGATCTCCATAATGAGGAAAATGACCTGGAACAAGTCAGTGGAAGCAGTCTTTGACTAGACCAGAATCAGTAGATACAAGCTGAAAAGTCCAGTAAAATAGGGTGAATCAGCCGACAGAGAAAACCCAGCAAGGCACAATAGTGCACACCCATGATCTCAGTTACTTCAGAGGTTAAAGCAGGAATGTATCTCAGATTTGAGGCTGGCCTGAGCAACTTAGAGAGAGCTTGTCTCATAACAAAATATTTTAAAAGTCTAGAGCTTTAGCTCACCAAGAGAGCCCTTGCCTAACATGGGCTCAATCCCAGCACTGAAAAGAAAAAACGCTGTTTTAATGAAGTGATAACAGATGCGGCAAGGCTGGGTGACACACCTGTAATTCCAACACGGGGAGGCTGAGGCAGGATCGCAAGTTCAGCCCAGCCTGGTGGGCAATTTAGTGACTTAGTGAGACCCTGTCTCAAAAAGTTAAAAAAAAAAAAGGGAGGGGGATGCTGGGGCCTGAGCTTAGTGTGAAAGTTTTGGGTTCAATCCCCAGTGCAAGGTGGGTAGGAAGACAGATGAAATGGTATCAAATACTATATATGACTCAGACCAGTACAGTAGAACATTGAAGTAAAACAGACAATTTCCTAGGAAAGTAAAATGCCAAATATTGCTTCAAAATGAAACTGACCTTGAATGTGGAGAGGGCATCCTGTGGGCTGGAAATTAGCTCAGAGATAGAGCGCTTCCCGGGCATGAGGAAGGAGGAGTTCAGTCCTTAACTCAAAAAAAAAAAAAAAAAAAAAAAAAAAAAAAAAAAAAAAAAAAAAAAAAAAAAAAAGGACAAAAGCCTGTGCGTCCAAATAATAGAAGTCCTTCCGCATCCCCTAGTAAAAGGACGTACTCCTAAGGGCAGGCAGACCGTCCGGTAACTCCTGTCAAAGCCTGTGAAAGGACGGTGACCTAAACGTAGTTTCTCAGTTTCTTTTTATCAAATTGTTGAAGATGTATTTGGTGTTCCACGGTAAGGAAAGCCATTGTAATTCGTTGTAGCTGCGTGAATATAAATGAATGCCCACAGACTGTGGAGACTAATTAGGCAAAGGGTACTCTGAGGTCCCCTCTACCTCAGAAATTTACTTTTTTGAGCTGGGTGTTTCATGCTACTAAGATACTATTGCTAACTAAACCCCTTAGGAATGAGAATAGTATTGTGGTACTAGAGGAAAATGTACATGCTTTTACCTTCACCTTCGTGTTTGAGGGAGAAAACGTGACATGTAAATAAAATTGAAGTAAATATGCCCACACGCTCCTAAACCTACACAGAGTGTACGACACCATCTCCCTATTACGCATGTAGACTTTTTTTTTTTTTTTTTTTTTTTTTTGAGCTCAAAGTCTTCGCATTCAACTTTATCCCCACAAGGTCTTGCTTCAGCACGCTGGGCTGGAAATTGGGATCCTTGTACGTGAGCCTGTCAGGATGCTGGGATTACAAGCCTGCGCTATCTTGGGCCGGCTTGTACGTTTACATTTTTTAAAGTAAAATGTTTTTTTAAACATTTCTTTAGAGGCTGGAGGAACGGCTCAGCAGTTAAAGCGCTTGCTTAGCAAGCTCTGTATCAAGTCCTAAGTTCCCGAGTTCGATTCCCAGCACCACGTAAGCCTGGCGTGGTGGCACGCACCTGTAATCCCGGCACACTTGGGAGGCTGAGACAGGAGGATCGCCATGAGTCCAAGACTGTGTGTGTGTGTGTGTGTGTGTGTGTGTGTGTGTGTGTGTGTGTGTGTGTGTATTATATATATATATATACATATATGTATTTCCTTAGCATGTAATTTGTTTCTCCTACATAGCAAAGAATATAATTTTGGTCACCATGAGGCCTGCAGGGTCCACTCCACAAGATTAAGAAAGTATCGAGTAAAAGGGGGCAACCAACAAAATCTTCAGGTATTTAGCCAGTCAATGAATGTCACAGTTAGACAACCGACAAGCACACTACCGAGAGCACACCTGAAACAGGCAAGGTGGTGGAAGGAGAGCTCACTGCGCCTGCGCAGGGATGGGGCGGCGGGGGCGGGAGCGCCGGCGCGCGGGTCACGTGGCCGGGTGGGCGGGGCCGGGCTGCCGCCGCCGCGTCCTAGCGGCTGTCCGAGCGGCGCGGGCGCGGCTGCTTCCCGTGAGCCCACCGGCGCGTGCCCGTCGCCCGTCGGGCCGGGAGGCTGGCGCGCGCGAGGACGCGGCGGGCGGCGGAGGGCAAGGGCCCCCGGAGCGGGACGGGCTCTCCTCTCGGAGCCTGGCCGGCCCCGCCGAGGAGGCGGCGGCGGCTCGGCTGTCGGCGCGGCTCATGGCCTCGCTGGCCGAGCGGGTGCGGGGCCACGGGCGTGTCGTCGCGGGACTCCTCCTCAACCTCCTGGTGTCCATCTGCATCGTGTTCCTCAACAAATGGATCTACGTGCACCACGGCTTCCCCAACATGAGCCTGACGCTCGTGCATTTTGGGGTCACGTGGCTGGGCTTGTACCTCTGTCAGAAGCTGGACATCTTTGCCCCCAAGAGCCTGCCGCCCTCCAAGCTCCTGCCGCTGGCCCTCAGCTTCTGTGGCTTCGTGGTCTTCACCAACCTCTCTCTGCAGAACAACACCATAGGCACCTACCAGCTGGCCAAGGCCATGACCACTCCGGCCATCATAGCCATCCAGACCCTGTGGTACCAGAAGAGCTTCTCCGCCCGAATCCAGCTCACGCTGGTGAGTAGCTCCCGACGCTCGGGTCCAGGCCTGGCCCCCCTCCGGGGTGTCCTCCCCGGGAAATTTGAACGCGCACTGCTTAACCAGCCTCTCTCTCTTTCCCGTCATTGCGAGGCCACCCGTGAGTCACGCGAACCCCAGGCATACTTTGGAGAGAAAAGCTGTTTCGCCGCTGTCTTGGGCTTTTGGCTCAGAAGGGTGTGTTCACGTGGGTTTCAGCAACTACTGTCCGATGGAATCTTTACATGGTGTAATTAGCAAGAAAAGAAAGCTGTATTGAATGGTGCAAACCAGAGCATCAAAACTTCAGACTGAGGCAGGGGGCACAGGTCAGCGGTGAAAGTGCATGCCTAGCAAGGCCAGGGCCCTGGGTTCGATTCCCCAACACCACGCAACCGGACGCACACCTGTAAGCCCTCGGGAGGCTGAGACAGGTAGATTGCCTGAGTGCCTTCGAGGCCAGCCTGGTCAACAGAGTGAGTTCAGGAACCAGCCTGGATTACTGAGTGAGACCCTGTCTCGGAAACGACAGCAGCTAAAATCTCAAATTGAAAAACAGCTTTTCTTCTTAGGGAAATCAAATCACAGATGATAAACGTGACAGGGCCTACCATAAAATACCTGTGACTGCATCTTTAAGTCACTAAAGATAGTTTTAGCACTTACTAACTTGCAATAATTAAGATCCAAATCTTTCGTCATAGTATGTTATGGTGCTATGTTGTTTAAGTACGAGTCTTACGGTCTGCTTACTCCCCTGTACTGGCACGTGTGTTTTCTTGCAAAGCACAATGCTTTTATTTACTTATTATTTTACACCAAATTTAAAATAATAAATGTGCACATCAATTTGAAATTATAATTGTGTACATTTAGGAAACAAGATTAATAATCCGTTTTCCCAAATGAAAAAAGGAAACTTATAATACAAGTTCATTGTTTCCCACTTATGTGTTTATTAGCTTTGTAAGACACAGTGAAAGGAATACTAAACTTGTTTTTTGATCTTACTCTGAACAGCATCTACTTCTTTTTCTTTACAGATTCCTATAACTTTAGGTGTAATCCTAAATTCTTATTACGATGTGAAGTTTAATTTCCTTGGAATGGTGTTTGCTGCACTTGGTGTTTTAGTTACATCTCTTTATCAAGTGGTTGGTAATTTTCTTTTTTTATGTGAATTTTTAACAGATTTCATATATTTTAAGCTGTATTCCAAGGTTTACAAAAAACAGTATAGAGACAATAGACTGTTGGAAAGAAAGCGTAATTGCATAAATTGTTTTACTCAAGGTGAAAAGAAAAAAGGAGACAGAACTAGTGTATGATGCACACCAAATACCTCTTGTTTATAAGTGTACATCAGTCATGCTTAGCGGTCAGTTTGAGTGAAGTCGCACTATTTTTTGGGAAACATTTACAAAACAAGGAGTAAGACTTTTTACTGCCTACGTGCACTAGTTATATTTTTCATGCACTCTTTATTTTAAAGTTGCTGTGAAGAAGTTAGTACGTTTTAAGAAATTTGAACAGGAAAGAAAATTTTTGGATTATTGGGGTTTTTTTGTCCCAAAAAATACACTACAGTTACAGCTTATATATTGGCTCTTAATAGTTTGTTTATATCAATGGAATACTTTATAACAGTGCATATTTCACTTGGTCAAGCACAATGCTTTTATCTGTAAGTGAATTCCATTAAAAATCTGTTCATGGATTCACTTCATTACCATAAAATCCTAACGAGTATGTTTTTCTTTTTTTTTATTTCTTTTTTTTTTTTTAACTTAAGGCCTCACTCTGTAGTTCAGTCTGGTCCTGAACTCACTGTGTAGCCCAGGCTGGCCTCAAAGTCACAGCAATCCTCCTGCCACAGCCCCACTAGTTCTGGGATTACAGGAGTGTGCTGCCATGTCCAGCTTTGTTTTTTGTTTCTTGCAGGGTAGGAAAGAAGTAAGTTGGGCTAGGGTACATTGAAACAGTATTCTCTCTATACTGAAAACCTTGGTTTGGAAATTCTGGGTGTGTCTGCATGGGGAATTACAGCTAAATGTGTAACCAGTTTTACTGTTTTCACAAATGTCTAAGGGTGACAAAGGCAGGCTTGTTAGGAATTTTAGAAGTTCAGTAATACAGCCCCAGCATCTTAAATTGTGGAAGCAGTCATTTTAACAGCATTATTATGAAAAAATACTGGCGTTGTACATACATTTTTAAGTGACAAGAGGCAGTTTAAATAAACACAAGACTAATGGTACCCGACAGATCACTCAGTCTTGTTAGTTAGCCTCATGATGGTCTACTAGTTACTGCAGATAATAATCTGAGAAGCTCAGTTTTGTGCTTAAAGAAAAAAATATATATTTGGATGCCCTTTAGTGAGTATGAATTTTGTTACTAGATACAGTGAGTGAACATTCCCATTTATTGTTTTAGTCAAATGCTTTTTTCTTCTGTAGTATGAGTTAAATGTTTACTGAATAATAGCAAAAAAATTGTTTGTTGAATATTAGAGTTGCTGGTACTCTGCATTTACTGTCATGGCAACATGACTATTTTTGTTCACAGAAGTTCCAGCATTACTGTAAATTAGAATCAAAGGATTCGTTATGCCCAAGATAGATATTTAAAGTGAGATTGACCAAGGAATGATTGTAGACTAGTGGGCAAAAGTTCTGTTGCTAATGAACAATAAAATTACTGTAACAGAAGAGATTCTCCCCAATAATCCCCCTCATTTTTGTTGTTGTTGTTTACAGTACTGGGATCGAACCCAGTACCTCAACCCTGAGCCACATCCCCAGCCTGTTTTTTATAGTGAGACATGGTCACAAAGTTGAAAAGTTGCCCAGGCTGAACTCAAAATTGTGATGTTCTGCCCCAGCCTCCAAAAGTGCTGCAATTACAGACCTATGCCACCAGACCCAGCAAAAAATCCCTTTTAAAGAAAGTTCTATCTGCCCAGTGAGGTCTCTAAGTTACTTCTTTTTATACTGCTGGAGACACTAAAAAGAGTTGAAAGAAGAGTCCTCACAGCCAAGAATGGTGGTTCACCCCTATGATCCCAGTTCTAGGGAGGCTTTGCCAAGAGGCTTGCTGTATGTTCAAGGCCAGCGGGGCTGCTTGGTGAGTTTATCAGAAATACAGAGACCTCGTTTCAAAAAAAAAAAAAAAAAGGAAAGAAAGAAAGAGAGGCATTAACTATTAGCTGTACTTACAGAAAGATGGTTAACTGATTCCTCAGGACATCTTTTCTTGATGCCCATCCTTGAGAATAGAGATAAAAGCAACTATAATCCAGCATTGTAGAATCACATGCAGACCTCTGGTCACCTCAGGATTTGAAGAAAATCCTAGGGGACACAGAGCACTTGATTGCAGTTCTGTATTAGGGTGATGAGGTGAGACTTGAGGAAAGTTAACACTAAATTGAAGGATACACAGGAGTTTGCTCAGTAGTGGAATGCAGCAGGTCTTTCCTTCCATAATGCATGAAAGTACAGAGTGTTTTTGGAGAACTTGATCTGTTTAATGAGGCTAGACTAGGAGCTTTGGAAGAGTCAGTGGAGGAGGGCTGGTGGCAGAGTCGTTTTCTATGTTTAGGAAGCATTTTGGTGGTGGCAGTGACGAGTGCATGAGAGGGGAGAAAGATCACAGAGCAGTTGGGAGCCCGTCTGTGCTTTGAGGGTAGGACAGAGGACAGCCCCATGATGTGGACCTGTGGAAGGTGGAAGCCACTCCAGAGACCTTGCAAGGAAGTGTTAGTAGCACCTGGCAGACTGTGAGAGACAGGAAAGTAAGGAGTGGGATCTTTGGGAGATGACTATTAATTATGGGGAGCAATACAAGGGGAACTTATTTCATTGTAAAAAGAAGGAGCTTGATTTTAAACTCAAAGTGCTGAAGAGAAAGGGAAAATCACCAGGAAGCTGTGGAATGTAAGAGATTAAGAATACGTAGAAAAGCCAGGCCTGGTGGCTCAATCCTTCCAGCACTCTGGAAGGCCGAGGCAAGAGAATTGTGAGTTTGAGCCAGTCTGGCAGCTTAGTGATTCTGTCTTAAAAATCAAAAATAAAAATGGGCCAAGGATGTAACTCAATATGAAGGCTGTGGGCTCAATTCCTAGTATTAAAAATAAATAAATAACCTGTAGGAGGCGAAGACGGAGCTCAGTGACGGGGTGTGTGTATAGTGTACACAAAGCCCTGAAACCAATTTCTATCACTGCAGAAAAAGCAAAGTTCTGTGGCAGAGGCAGAGGCTCACAGCTGCCTAGTGAGACTGTGAAAGGAAGGCGGTGTGGGCATGCACTGTCTGTGGCTGTCCGTTTTAGCGACTGCTCTGTCCCCAGTAACAGGCAGCAGAAGAATCAACTCTTTGTCCTTTGTGGTCACAGAAAATTCTTAGTTAAAGCTGACAGGAATATGGTTCAAATTTCCTGCTCTTCTATTTTATCCTGGTGAATTCCTGCAGACTTAAGAGTTTGTGTAACAAGATACTCAGACCTACAGGAAAAAGAGGTATGTAGAGGTTATTCAAAAGCCTGACTGTTCTTCCAGGTGTTACTCAGACAGACCTACCTAGTATTCTTCAAAGACTCCTTCAAAACTCCCCAGTCATGTGTGTGATACATTTTGAAGACTGATGGGATTTGAGGTTTTGAGGTGTTACTTCTACTGAATGATAAAGGATTCAGTATTTGAGATCGCCCATAGTACCTAGACTTCCTGATTCTCTGTGGGAAATACTACTCACAGAAAAGTTATTTATAGAGAGGAAAATTTCTTGTATCGCTGTGTTTTCTAAAGTGACTGGAAAGACTTTCAAACCACAGGCATTGGATAACTGAGGTCAATCTCCACCACTGTCTTATTTAGTAAAATCAAGAGGAAGAGAGGCTTCTCCCCCCTTCAGTGGAACTTAGAAGAAAATAGATTATCAATCAAACATTGAATTTAGAAGGGTTCTTTTATGCTTCATATGTACGTGTGTGTGTGTGTGTGTGTGTGTGTGCATGCGTGTGTGTGTTCTACTGGTCTTTGAAATCTTGTAAAATAATTAAGCATTTCCTCTTTCTTGGGACTGCACCCTGCATTTTCATCTGTTTGAGTTGCAATTTATGATTAAGTGATGCTTTTCTTTTGTACCTAACGTGTTTTATTTCCTAATTTTTAGTGGGTAGGAGCCAAACAGCATGAACTACAAGTAAACTCTATGCAGCTGCTGTACTACCAGGCTCCAATGTCATCTGCGATGTTACTGGTTGCTGTACCCTTCTTTGAGCCAGTGTTTGGAGAAGGAGGAATATTTGGTCCTTGGTCTGTTTCTGCTGTGGTAAGTTATAGCTGTTTTGGTGCTTGAGAAATTACGTAATAAGTAATGCGATTTTTAGTTTTCAGAGCACTGCCTCAGACCTATTTTCACACTGAGCCTTCATAATCACCCTTTAAGGAAGGCAAGGTAAGGGTTGTTTTTCAGATAAAGAAACTGAGATGTGGAAAAGGGAGGAGATTTGCCATAGCGTCGGACAGCTGTCGGTGGTCAAACCAGGACTAAATTTCAGATCTTCTGATGCCTGGCTACACTTCTGATTGTGCCAAACCAGCTCACAAATAATTTAGATATTTAATTTTTATAATGAAAAATAGCTTTACTAGCTTTGTTTTAATATAGTTCATGCTTATTGTATAGATTTTGAATATACACAGAAATATAAAGAAAGTGGTGGCTCCCTGGAACGTAGTCACATTGAGATGCTTCCTTTGCCATTCTGATGATGACCATTGCATTGATGTTTCTTATATATACTGCACATATGTGTGTGTGTATACATAAGAAACATGTATGTAATTATATATAATGGAATCATATCATATATACTATTTTCATCCTGGATTCCTTCTCCCTGGTCTTCCTGTCACAATGCTACCCCCTCTCTGCCCCTTGGAGTAAATCACATTTACATTCTAATGTTGTTCTTTCATATATTTATCCTGGCTTGATGTAAGGGCTGATCAAAACATACCATGTGTGTTTAAGTCAAATTTGTTCCTGTAATCCTAGCACTAAGGCGGCTGGGGCAGGAGGATTGCCATGTATTTGAGGCCATAGCGAGCTCAAGACCAGACTGGGCCACAGATCAAGACCCTATCCCAACAAACAAAATCTCCAAAACAGTGAATGCTGCGGCTCAGTGCCATCCGACTGGAAAGGCAGGCACCTGAGAACAGGACTGTGGGTGTGTCCATTTACCTTGTTCACTAGCTCTGGCACAGGGTGACTTAGCTTTTCTTCAAAGCCAAGTGACCATGAACAATAGATATTTTGAATCAGTTAAGGGTGCTAAGGCAGCCACAGTAGCACAACAAAACATGCTCATGAAAGAGGACTTGCGGAACTGCTACAGAACGTGGCAAGAGTAAGGCATTAAGTGTGTTCAAAGCAGGAGTATTTAAGAGGGGCATGAGTGGCAATGTGACTTTTACTGTAATTTTTTGTGTGCATGGTACTAGAAATCTAGCCCATAGTCTGTCTTCACGCTGAGCTACATTCCTGGCCTCACTAAGTTGCCCAGGCTGTTCTTGAACTTTACTATCTTCCTAGGTCAGCTTCCCCAGATTGCTGGGGCACCAGACCAGGCTAATAATTTAATCATTTACTTTATTTTTCAGTCATAACACATGTGCCCATATAAACATACACACAAACACACATACCTGAGTTAAATATTTGGGTTTTTAGCAAAAGTAGGACTGCACTACCTTGGTTTTTTTGGGCTTTGGAGATCAAACTCAGGACCATGCTAAACACACTCTACCATCAGCTATACCCACAACCTCTACAAATGGTTTTTGTCTTGGTTTTTTTTTTTTTTTTTTCATTTAACAACGACTCATCTAATACATTTTTAAAATAATCTCTCTTTGGTAATTGTTTTTGTTCTTTTCTTGATCACTATGAACATATATCACAGTAAGCATCCTCGTGCTTGTGTCCTCATGCACTGATGGTTTTCCTCCCAGAGAACAGAGACCTAGGAATAGAACTGGCAGGTCAAAAGTCTGTGTACTTTTGGGGACATTTTAGGTTCCAAATTACAATCTCTCTGTCTTAGTTCAGGCTATTATTACAAGCATACTGTGGACTGGGTGACTTAAACAGTAGACACGTATTTCTCAGTGCTGGAGTCCAGAAGTCTGAGGCCAGGGTGCCAGCGTGGCCAGGTTCTTGGTGAGGCCATCTTTCTGTGAGTGCTTTCTGTGAGTGGAGGGCAGTCTTCCTGAGTTCTCCTTTCAAAGGGAGAGAGAAGCAAGCTTTCTTGTGTGCTAATTCTCTGAAGGGCATCTGCCCTTCTGACTTAGTCACCTCCTAATACCATCACATGGCAGGAGTCAGGTTTTCAGTGTACAAATTTAATGGCAATGCAGAGTCCATAACCCTTACCTAGCAGGAATTTCTGCTTACCATAACTTTAATGATTAGAATACAGTCACTGGGGGTGTCTTTCTTATTGGTGGTGGTAATTTAGCAAACATCTATATAGCTCTTACTCTGTACCAGCCACTGTTTAAAGCACTTCACAAGTATTAACGTATTTATTCCTCAACTTTATTAGTTATTCCCATTTTTATTGATGGGGAAACTAAAAGACAAAGAATTAAGTACCTGGCCCAAGATTCCACAGCCAATAAGCAAAGGCAGAATTTGAATCTCTGTATTCTGGCTCCATTGTACTTCTTTTCTTTCCTTTCCTTTCCTTCCTTTCTTTTTTGTACTGAGAATCAAGTATTGAACTCAACCTAGTGTATGGCAGGCAAGCATCCTACCACTGAAATAAATACAATCCCAGCATACCCCTGACTCCCCTTTTGTTCTGAGACAGAGTCTGTTGTCCAAGAAGGTGTCAAATTCCTGAGCTGAAGCAGTGAGTCATCCCCCCTTGGCCGCCCAAGTAGCTGGGAACGTGCTGCCACATCACACAGAGTCCATGTTCTCAAGCATTTCTCTGCAACTCATGAGGCCGATAGTTGTTTGGACACCTGAAACTAGAAGATAGAAGCATTTTGCAGTAACCCTGATAGGATTAAAAAAAGAAGAAATCAAACTGGGCATGGTGATGCACTCCTGCAATCCCAACACTCCAGAGACTGAGGCAGGAGGATTGCCCTGAGTTCGAGGCCAACCAGGGCTACACAGTGAGTTCAGAACCAGCTTGGACTACAGAATGAGACCAAAAAAAAAAAAAAAAAAAAAAGCCAATCATGATGGCACATGCCTGTAATCCCAGCACTCAGGAGAAACTCAGAAACTAAAAACAAGCAAGCTGAGGACACGTAGTATAAGGGGAAGTCATCTTCATTCATTCATGTCCCTAAAGGACATCATACTTTTTCACAATTTTTTTTTAGGCAGGGTCTCGCTCTGTAGCCCAGGCTAGTCCTGAACTCACTTTGTAGCCCAGGCTGGCCTTGGGCTCACGGCAATCCTCCTGCCTCCTCTTCCAAAGTGCTGGGATTACAGGCATGCGCCACCATGTCCAGCTTATGTGGTGCTGGGGAATCGAACTCGGGTACTTAGCACTTGACTTAGTGTTTGCTAGGCAAGCGTTTTAACCGCTGAGCTGTTCCTCCAGCCCTTCACATTGTTATTAGTATATATTTGTGATACACTGGTTGCATTGAGCTTGAGAATGCTGTGTTCGCATGTTTTGCATCAGCCTCGCCTTCCCTTCTCTTCACTCGCATCCCCTCCTTCACTCCTCACTCCTAGTGTCTCTGGATTTCTCATATTAGAGAAACCATGCGATACTTAATTTTCTGAATCTGAATCACTTCACTAAGCATAATCACCTCAAGTTGTATTTAGTTACCTACAAATGACTCAGCTCTACCTGTCTATGGCAGAGTAGGACACCATTGTGTACATATACCACATTTTTTGTATCCATTGGTCTTTTGATGGATATTTCCGCATCCTCCACAATTTAGCCACTGTCATTTGTGCTGCTCTAAATATGGGCCTAAGGAGCATCACTGCCTTGAAGTGGAGTGAGTAATCATTTTTTAACGAGTGCCAAAACATCAAGAAATAGTTATGTGACATTCTTTGAACTCCTTAACATTGTATTTTTAGAAACAGTTTTTTTTTTAAATCACTGAGCAGGTTTTTCTTTCTCGACTATATAAGACATTATTGTTTTAAGTCAAATGCAATACTATACTACTCTACCAAAACAAGATTCAAATCTAAGTCCTCTGGTCCTCTTATGACTATACTAATTTAAAATCCAATGAGACCTACCTGGGACAGAAAGTATCTTTAAATATGATATGTTTTCTTTGGAATTTAAACTTTTTTTTTTGGTGGTGGTGGTGGTGTGGGGCATTGAACTCATGATATTTGCTCTGATCTATATTCCTAGGCCCCCCTCGCGCCCCTTTTTTGAGGTAGTGTCTCACTCCAGTTCTGCTGGTTCTAAACTTAACTATGTGGATCAGGCTGTGAGTACAACTCACAGAAATCCTCCTGACTCAGCCACTCAAGTGCTGAGATTACAGGCATATGCCACCATGCCCAGCTTATGTGGTGCTGGGGAATTAAACCCAGCACCTTGTGCTGACTAGGTAAGCACTTTAACAACTGTATTCCTCTAGCCCCTCAATTTTTATTTTTGAGACAGGGTCTCACTAAGTTGCTAAGTTTCCCAGGCACGGCTCAAACTTGAGATACTCCTGCCTCAGTGTCAGAGTGCTGGGATCACAGGCCTTTACCACTATGCCCAGCTTTAAACTTCTTAATATTTAAAATCATAACAAATATCGAAACTCTCTTCAAAGATAGAAAATGAGGGACTGAAGGAATAGCCAACAGTTACAGTGCTGGCCTAGCAGGAACAAGGCCCTGAGTTAGGTATCCCAGTACCACATCAGCTAGGCATGACGGTGCATGCCAGGAATCCCAGCACTAGGGAGACTGAGGCAGGATGATTTCTGTGAGTTTGAGGCCAGCTGTAACTACAGGTAAAACTTTGTTTGGCCTGCCACTCACCTCCTGCTGTTCCTAGTAGCCCACAAACTGCCACTAGTTTGTGGCCCAGGGATTGGGCACCCTTGAGTTAGTGCATGTAAAATATTTAGAGCAATTTCTGGCACATTTTGTAAGTATAAACTTTTATTATTATGATTTTTTTATTATGCCCTCATATAGTTACTCAGCTCTCTGAGGGTAGGAACTTTGTACATACTGTGTTCCTCTTAAGGCCTGGCCTGAATGTTTGAACGAATGTTTGTTGATTTAAGTAAAAATTAAAAAGAGAAATTCCAGAAAGAGATCTGGAAGGATATATTCCAAAATGCTAACAGGTATGGTGTCTTGGACTTGAAGCATTCCTTATACATTTTTTTTACTTACCTATGTTTTCTGTTTTCTGAGTCATTTCTAATGCATATATATTCCTTTCACAAGAAATTATTACCGCTGGACAGAGTGGTACATGACTATTGTTTGAGCTACTTGGGAGGCTGAGTCTGGAAGATTTCCTGAGTCAGGGACTTGTAACCACACTGGGCAACATAGTGAGACTGCCTCAAAAAAGATTATGGCAAAAATATTTCTTCTTTAGATAAATAAGGAGAATAAACTTAGAAATTCATCTTCAGAGACAGGTTGTTACTGCAGAATTTCCTATTGATTCTTACGGACAATTGCATTTTTTAATGCTATATATTCTGATCTTTTACTTTCAGTTACTGCTGTCTCCCAAAATTTTTCTAACCTTTTGTAATGGTTGATTTTTGGGTTTTTTTTTACACTACCTAACAATATATATTTTTACTTGATTAGAATGATTGCACAGTGCTGTGTGTTAACGACCCTTTCGGTTTATTTGTAGCTGATGGTGCTGCTTTCTGGAGTCATAGCCTTCATGGTGAACTTATCTATTTACTGGCTCATTGGGAACACCTCACCAGTCACGTATCCTTTTAATCATAATGTACAAGTGTGGGCTTTTTTATGTCACTAAGATTGTCACATACACTACTTTATCTGAGTCACATTCCTGCTATTGTGTGGCCTCAATTGAAAAGTGGTTACTTTTAAAGAAATAAGACTGAGGAAATGAGTTTGCTTTCTGTAGCATGGAGGCATTTGAGTTTTAAGTCATTGGTAGCCTTTTTCCTTATAAAAATTAACTTAATTGCATCATTACTTACAAATAATGGGTTTGCCTAATATTTGTGGAATGAATAATGGGGTGGAGGCTTGGATGCCAGTTAGTTTCCATTCATCTGTAGTAATAAAGTGGAGGCACAGTTAGCTCACAGAACAAAAGATAATTTCAGGCTCCTGGCAGCTGATTTTGGTGTGTGTCTCTTCATTTAGATATGGATTTCCTTGGGGGTTTTTGTTATTTAATATTTAATCAAAAAATAAAGTCCTAGCGGGACCTGGTAGTGCAGGCCTATAATTGCACCCCTGTGGGAAACTGAAGCAGGAAAATCATAATTTTGAGCCCAGCCCGAGAAGCTTAGCAGCTTAGTGACAGCCTGCCTCAAAATAAAAAATGGGCTAGGTATGTAGCTCAGTGCAAAGGTCCTTGGTTCAACCCACAGCACCACAAAAAAGAAGTCCTACGTTGAAGGTGAGACTCGGCTGCCCGTTTCCTCCAGGCATTTGTCTGTCTCTCTTTGCATTTTCTGCTGTTTAGGGAAATGTGAAGAGTGGATTTCCCAGATCAGTGAAGTCCTCCACTAATGTTTTATTAGAGTGTATGATTTATATAAGTAAGTGAATACCGCCATTCCACAAATTAAATGTATAGCCCACTTGGCCACTATTTATAAATAGTAATGAAAAATTATTTAAAAACTTTCATATGCAATTCATGCCAGGTACTCTTAGAAACATTTCACTTTTTTTTTGGTCCATTTAATTCTTAATAGTAACATTTTGAAATATTCTATCATTTTATTTTACAGACAAGGAAACAGAGGCACAGGGAGGCTAAATAACTCACTGAAGGCCACACAGTTAAGAGGTGTGATTAGGTCAAGACTAGGAACCCATGTAGACTCATTCAAGAATTTGTGTGTCGCTGCCAGAGCAAGACAGCCAAGAATGTGTTCTGGTTAAAAGCATTCATTCAGTCATTCAACAAATACTTACTGAGGGCTAGAGGAATTTCTCAGTGGTTGGTGGTAAGTACCCGGGTTCGATTCCCCAGCACCACATAAGCTGGTGGTGGTGACACATGCCTGTCATCCCAGCACTTGGGAGGCTGAGGCAGGAGGATTGCTGTGAGTTTGAAGCCAGTGTGGGCTCCATAATGAGTTGAAGACTAGCCTGGGTTATAGAGTGAAACCCTGTCTCAAAAAAAAAAAAAAAAAAATTACTGAATGCCCACCATAAACCAATCATTGATTTAATAAATACCTACTGAATATCTGTATGTCAGCCACTGGGGATACACTAATGAACCAAATATGTGACAGTCTTTGCTCCCTCGGCTGAAATTCTGGTGAGAAATATAGACTATTCATAAGAAAGAAGTATACACCCAGTGTGGGGTTGTATTAAGTGCTGAGGAGAAAGATTTAATCAGGAAAGCAAACTATGAAGCGTTGGGAACGGGACTGATAACTTGGTAGGAGGGTAAGAAGGCTGTCGCAGGAAGGTGAGTGTTTAGTGGAGCAGGATGAGCAGTGGAGGACAGACAGTAGGCTGAGGAGTGACAGGGAAACAGGCTGAATGGTGTGTTCACGTAGGCACTGTTAGCATTAGGCAGAAAAGGAACTGTTTGGGTTTGTTGGTTTTTTTTTTTTTTTTTTTTTTTTCTTTTTGAGATAGGGTCACGCTGTATAGTCCAGGCTGGTTCTCAACTCACTGTGTAGCTCCAACTGGTCTAGAACTCACAGAAGTCTTTCTGTCTCAGCCTTCTGAGTGCTGGCATTACAGGTGTACACCACCACACCCAGCTTATGTGGTGCTGGAATTGAACTCAGGGCCTTGTGCTCGCTAGGCAAGCTGTCCAACCACTGTGCTATTCCTCCAGCTCCATGACATGGTTCATTCATGTTCTAATATGACCACTCAGAGCTGCAGTGTTAAGAACAGATTAAAGCAGGATTCCTCACCCTCAATCCTGGTGACCTTTATGCCTGGGAAGTGCTTTATCATGCAGATCTGTCCTGTACGTTGCCAGGTGCTTAGCGGTATGCCAGGCCTCTGCCTCTAGGTGCTGTAGCACCTGTTCCCCAGTTGTTTCTCCACACATTATTTGTGGCAGAATCACCCACTTTGAGAACCACTGCACTAAAAGGTGACGAGAAAAAGGAACTGACAGGAGGCACTACAGTATTCCTTTTTAGAAATCATGGTAGTTTGCTACCAGGATGATACAGTGGAGCCATGAGGAAGTGATTCAGTTCTGGATATATTTCTGAGCACAGCCAGCACGTTTTACTGGCCAATTTGATGTGGAGAATAAAAGGGAAAGGTCAACTTACATGGTGTTTGGAATTTCCCTCAACAAAGATGGGATATCTCAGTCAGGCCCAGTGGTACAGGCTATCATCTCAGCACTCTGAAAGCCTGAGTCAGGAGAAGTACAAGTTTAAGCCCAGCTTGGGTAACTTGGAAAAACCCTGTTTCAAATTAAAAATAAAAGTGGGCTAGCAGCCAATTTTGATGGTGCAGGCCTGTAATCCTGGCACTCTGGGAGGCTGAGGCAGGAGAATGGCAAGTCTGAGGCCAATCTGAACAATTTACCAAGACCTTGTCTCAAAATCAGAGATAAAAATGGGAATTGGGAGTATAGTTCAGTGATTAAAGTGCCTGCCTAGCATGCACAAGGTCCTGAGTTCAGTACCCCAGCACCACATAAGCTGGGTGTGATGACACACACCTGTAATCCCAGCACTTGGGAGGCTGAGGCAGGAGGATTGCTGAGAGTTTGAGGTCAGCCTAGACTATATAGTGAGTTCAAGACCAGCCTGGTCTACAGCATGAGACCTTGTCTCAATAAATAAATAAATAAATAAAAATAAGTTGGGAACATAGCTCAGTGTGAAGTACCTGGCCTTAATCCCCAGTACCACAGAAAGGGGGCCAGGGATATAGTCAGCCCAGTATGAAGGCCATGGGTTCAATCCTCAATCCCACAGAAAATAGGTCGTGTGAGTAAGGATGTAGAAGGCCCTGGGCTCAATCTTCAGTTCCACCAAAAATAAGCAGAGTCAGTAGGGAATAGTGAGTATAGTTTAAAACAGGGACTGACTGATACCGCCAAGCAAACAAGGCGATAATGGGTAGTCAGAAATGGGGTTCTGGAGCACTTCACACTTAGAGTTCAGAGAGATGAGAGGAACTCGGAAGAGATCAGGAAGGAGAATGGTGAAGAACCCAAATGAGGAGGCCGGGGTAATAATCAGCTCTGTCCATTGTGTAGCATGTCGAGTGTGAGAAGACCACTCGTTGATCAGGGCTGTGCGAGCAGAGGCCCTGACAGCTTCAACAAGAGCATTCTGAGGGTCGGGGCCAGAGCCAGAATGGAGCAGAGTAGGCCGTTGCAGAGAGGTGTTGGAAACACCTAGTATAGGCTGCTCTTTTGTTTTGGCTTTTTTCTTAATTTATACAGTAAATCAGTAGTCTTTAAGTTTGCCTTTTAGTATGAACATCTAGCAGATTATAAATTGCTTTGACAAAGAGGGTCAGTGGGGGCTGGAGGAATATCACAGTGGTAAAGCACTTGCCTAGCAAGCACAAGGCCCTGGCTTTGATTCCTCAGCAGCACATGAGCCGAGTGTAGAAGTGCATACCTGTGGTCCTGGCATTCAGGAGGCTGAGGCAGGCAGATTGCTGTGATTTTTGGGCAAGTCTGGGCTACACAGTGGGTTTGGAACCAGGCTGGACTATAGAGTGAGACTCTGTCTTCAAAAACAAGGCAGGAGAAGTAAAAAGTAAAGAAATTTAAAGCTGAAGTGTTAGAGCCAGTACACCTGAAGATAGCTCATAACTGAGAATAAGTTTATCATGATATAATAACAGGCATCCTTGGGATGAGCCTCCATGTCTCAGGAAGTCACCTCCATCGGACCAAGCAGCCACAGGTGCCAATGAGCAAGCCATGCTTCCAGGCACAGATGCTGCCCAACACGAGTTCTGGGCTGTTTGATGGTCTCAAAACAGAGAAGAGCCTGGACTTGGAGGTCAGACAAAATCAGGTGTGAATGCTCAGCTCTGTCACTCCCATGAGTGCAAGCCAGTTGTGGTAGCTCTTAGTGTCACGAAGCAGGGAGTCGGGAACTGAGGGTGTAGCTCAGTGATGGAGTACTCCCCTAGCATGTGTGGGGCTTGGGTTCAATCTCCAGCAATGGAAAAGAGAGAAAGATAGTAATATCTACAATGTTGAGTTGTTGTTTGACATTTTTTATGCAAAAATACTGCTGTTGATAAACTGTTATCAGCATGTCTGATAGCATGTCTGGTGCTTAGTATGTACTATAAGCTTTGTATATATTATTTAATCCTTACAATAACTTTTATGAGTTAGTTAGAAGACTATTCCCCATTTTATAGCTGAGTAAACTGAGTCCCAGAGTGGTAGCTATGTCTAATGTTATTAGGAAGAGTTTATAGTAGGTTCATCCTCATGCATCCTAATTCCATACATCTGAAGAACGATAGTGTTTATATAGAAAAACAGTATATTTAAAATATGGCAAAAAAAAGCAATGTTAGTGTAAAAGTTAGTGTTGTCCTACAGCAATCTAGCTTTCAGTCTGAGTTTCAGTTTTCTCACGGTCCTAGCTTAGCTAGGAAACAGACCAGTTTCTCAAGGCCCTAGCTTGGCCGGAAAACTGAACCCTAATAACCTGCAGCAAGTCTTCTAATGTCCTCATTCCCCAACACCAGCTCATATCCAGACTTAAGTACTCATGCCCACTCCTGGGATGAGAAGTCGGGGCTAACGTCTCGCCTCAGACTCTGCATACTATCACGCTAACAAAATCTTCTGGCCTGATGGCTCATCTCTGGGTCTGGAGTCCACCCTCGGCAAGGCCGCCCCCCCCCCCCCACCTACTCAGTCCTATAACAGTTTTTAAAGAAAGAGTGTGTGTGTGTGTGTGTGTGTGTGTGTGTGTGTGTGTGTGTGTGTGTGCGTGTGGCATTTGCTTCATTCATGATATAATGAATGATCATGTGGGAAAACCTTTCTTTAGCAGTGAATTGCTGGCCATATACTACAGTATGGAAATTACTGGCATTATATTAGATTAGGGTATGGACTTTGGAGTTAAACTCATTTATGTTTGGATTCCAATCATG
Source organism: Ctenodactylus gundi (assembly GCA_004027205.1). Taxonomy (NCBI): domain Eukaryota; kingdom Metazoa; phylum Chordata; class Mammalia; order Rodentia; family Ctenodactylidae; genus Ctenodactylus; species Ctenodactylus gundi. The sequence goes on from PVKB01001260.1 coordinate 387,786, forward strand.
CAACTTACAACACTGTAGTGGCACACACAATCCTAGCACTTGGAGAGGCTGAGGCAGGAGAATTGCAGGTTTGAGCCAGCCTAGCCAACTTAGCAGCTTGGGGAGACTCTGTCTTAAAATAAAAAATAAAATGAGCTGGAGATGTAGCTCAGTGCAAAGGCTCTGGTTTCAAGCCCTAGTACCACAAACACGTGTGCACAAATGCACACGTGCACACACACATACATTGTGGTCTGGGGCACGTGTGAAATGGGAAGATGAGAGTGCAGTGACGGTGAGTGGGAGTGTGTCGGTGGTGGGACCAGCTGAGGCAGCGCAGAGGAGCTCGGAGTCACCCTGCAGCCCTTCCCTCCGCCTTGCCTTCAGCCCACCGGAAACGCTCACACCCACTCATCTCCCAGTGCCGCACTCACTCACCTTGTCTTGTTTGCCAGCCAACACTGATTAGGAACATCTCTATATGACATAGTCATAAACTCTGTACAAAACAGCTTATCTCTACCTCCTTCTGAATTTCTTTCCTAACCTAATATCTCCTCTTCTTTGGAGAATTTAACAGGAACATTGATGAGATCCCTTGTCACTTTTTTTGGTATTGGTTGTGTGTGTGTGCACATGTGTGTGTTGACTTAGGCCTGGCTCAGGAGAGCACAGTGTCACTGTCTTGGAAGGTTTTTTTTTTTTTTTTTTTTTTTAATTTTTGTGAGACAGTCTCTTTCTGTAGTCCAGGCTGGTCGTGAATTCACTATGGAGCCCAGGCTTGTCTCAGACTCACAGCAATCCTCCTGCCTCAGCCTTCCGAGTGCTGGGAGTATAGGTTCGCGCCGTAATACCTGGGTTATGTGGTGCTGGGGAATTGACCTCAGAGTCTTCCACTTGCTTTAATCACTGACCTATACCCCCAGCTCTATCTTGTCACTTCTAAGTCACTAAAATCCACCTGGTATAAAATAAACACAGTTGACCCAGTACTTCACTAAAGTTCCTGTTTTTTAGATGGGGTGGCTGCTTTTTAGTCTGTTTTGTGTAGTTCTGTCTAACCACAGGAAGCCGTTGCACATACCCCGCCCCCCGCTGCCTGCCACACGCGCGCGCTCATGTGTATGTGTGGGTGGGTGTGGGTGGGTGTGGATGTGAGATACATCCAGCCTGTTGCTCCTTTGGATCCTTACCTACAAACCTCAGCTATAACATGTTTGGACACTTCAAGTTCTGCATTACTTTATGTGGTGGATATGTTTTATTTAAGGATCCACTGTCAATTAATCAGGGTGTTGGCATTTTATGTACATTATTTGGCATTCTTGCTTATACCCACTTTAAACTCAGTGAACAGGAAGGAAGTAAGAGTAAACTGGTACAACGCCCTTAAGGTTTTTTTGGAAAAAATAGAGTTGCCTCAAGAAGACAAAAAATATTAAGTAAGTACTTTCAAAACAAAAATTATAGTACAAGCCAGCCTGGCGGCACAGACCTGTGATCCCAGCACTCTGGGAGGCTGAGGTGGATCAGAAGTTCAGACCCAGCCTGGGCAACTTAGTGACTTAGTGAGACTCGTCTCAAAGATGAAAATTTTAAAATGAGCTGAGAATATAGCTCACTGTGAAGACACTGGGCTCAGTGCCCACTACCCCAATAAAACAACAACAAAAACCTAAAATTATGATGCAGAATTTATTGAATAATTTACAAAAAGTGATACAAGTAGTAGTCAGTATCTTTTTAAAAGATTCATTAGAGTTTTAACCAGATGTGGTAGCACACAGCTGTAATCCCAGCATCTGGGACTAAGACAAGTAGACCACAAATTTGAGGCCAGCCTGGACTATAAAACAAGAGCCTGTCTTCAGAAAGAAGAAAAAAAATCTCTAGAACCAAAATGATTTATGCTTCTTTACAAAGATGATTATATGAAATGCATAGGATGGTCTGGTTTATCAAGGGAATACATGAAAATTAAAGTTGTATAATGACAAAGGAATGTGTATTCCAGTACTACAGATGTGTTGTGGCTTTTCATTGTTCATGTTCTTATGAGAAAGGGCACATTGCACTCCTCTACTTGTTAGTAGATTGTTACCCTTGTGAAATTTATGATAATTTTGGTCATAGTGTTCAAGGGCTACAGGGACCAAACTGAGGGCTTCACACCTGGGAGGCAAACACCGTGCCACATAGTCCTGGCTTGCCACACCCCTAGTTACTACATTTATGCCTAACATTTCTACATGAGCTGGTTTAGTTTAAGTTCTTCATTATTTCCTTTTAGAAATAAAATACTTATAGAAAGCAAAATGTAGTAAGGCAGATGACCATAACATAAAACCTAGTTTTAAAAGTACTACCTTTCTAGTAGAAAGTTGGTGTAGCACATCCTCTGTGACCAGGCCAGTGCTGTGACACATGGTTCCATCCATAAGGAGGCAGAGGCCAGAGGACCTTTTGAGCCCAGGATTTAGAGACCATCCTGGGCAACATAGCAAGATCCTGTCCTTAAACTGAAAGTCATTTTTTAAAAAAACGGTTTTATTGGTCTTTCTCTTAGTTTTGAGCTTTCAATGAACTCTTAAAAATGACCTGTGAGCTGGTTATGGTGTCACAAACCTGTTATCCCAGCACTTGCAAGCTGAGACAGGAGGATTGCTTTGAGTTTGAGGCCATCCTGGGCTACCTAGTGAGTTCAAGGCCAGCCTGAATTACAGAGCAAGACCCTGTCCAAAAACAAACAACAACAAAACACAACGTGGAGTTAGGAAACATAACCACTTCTTTTTTTTTTTGAGACAGGGTCTCACTCTGTAGTCCAGCCTCCCTGAGTCCTAAGATTACAGGTGTGCACCACCATGTCTGGCTAATGTGGTGCTGGGGAATCAAACTCGGGTATGTGGCGCTTGCTAGGAAAGCCCTGTAACCACTGAGCTATTCCTCCAGCCCCATGACTGCGTTTTAGAACTACACGTGGAGTTAATAAACATAACTTCATTTTGTTAGTTACTTTTCCCTTGCTGGGACAAATATCTGACACACAAAGGAAGATAGGTTTATTTTGCCTCGGGGTTTCATCCACCATGATGGGTGTAGCTCACTCAGGATTCTATCACCTTCCCTAAAGCCCCACCTGTGACTTCGGGAGCCATTTTTTTAGATCTAAACCACAACACCTGTGTGTAGTTTAAATGGTGCATAGACAAGACAGACTGGGAATATATCCCAGGGGTTAGTCTCCAGTGCAGAAAACAATCAAAAAGCCTTATAAATGTCATTGTACAGGAGGCATTGTAACAACCTTCCTGGGTCTTTCATCTTTCCTGTTGGTACTGTGTATACTGCCTCCCTACCCCCTCATATGACGCATATGCAGCTTTGTGTGGCACGGAAGAAGTTGAAATGAATTATGTCTTATCTTTCTAAAGTGACTTAGAGCATTTATATGCAGCAGGTGAGAGCAAACGCTACTCAAACACTAAGTAGAATTGAAAAGTAGGAAATCTGTTAATATTCAGCTAGTTCTATGAGCTCCTAAAGGAATATTCTTGAGGTATAGAGAAAATATATGATTTTCACTTAAATATATAGTGCCACATACTTAATTGCCAAATGTATTTCTTCTTCCAACATCTGGATATTTGAACATTGGAAGCTGGTATTAGTAATCTCACAATACATTAAGGAAGTTTGTTTTTTTTCTGAACATTATAAACTTTGATGAGAAGGCACTGAGCTGCCACCAAGACAGAGCAACAGATACAGTGATACATTCAAGGGGCTTCATGAGGCTCTGGGTTCAATTCTCAGCACCACCAAAAAACAAAACCTTCAGTAAGATGGTAGGTTTTATGTTATGTCTTTTACTACAATAAACATACACATACACACATCCCTTTTAGATTTTGGATTTTGGGGTGGTTGTGGGTGTAGCTCAGTGATTGAAGCCTTTGCCTAGGAAACGTGAAGCCCTGAGTTCAGTCCTCCAACACCACATAATAGCTGGGCATGGTGGCTCATGCCTGTAATCCCAGCACTCAGGAGCCAGAGGTAGGAGGATTGCTCTGAGTTCTAGGCCAGCCTGGGCTACACAGTGAGTTCAGGACCAGCTTGGACTACAGAGCAGTGCCCTATCTCAAAAATAAAAGATTTTGGATTTTCTTCCTGACTTGTTTAATAATAAAAAGCCTCACTGAAAATCTATTTTGATGAATTTGACATTTTTCAGGCAGTCTGTATGATTAGCATGTTTTCCTGGGGTTTTACATACGTATTCTTTGGATATTTTCAGTTTACCAAGATGTATTTAATTGTGCTAAGAAGAACAGAATACATCATCTTTGCCATACAAATAAAAACTCAAGTATTAGCTGGACCCAGTTATTAGGTGCACACCTGTAATCCCAGCACTCTGGAAGCCAGAGGCAGGAGGATCACAGGCTTGAGCCCAACGTGTGTGTCTTTGTTACCTTTTTGTCACTCTGACTCAATACCCAACATGCTTAAATTGGAGGAGGAAAAGTTCATTTTAGCTCATAGTTTCAGAAAATCACAGTCCATTCATGGGCATCCAGCAAGCAGGGAAGCACGTGGTAAAGGCAGAGACAGAGGCTGCTCCTCACATCATTGCAAACAGGAAGTCAGGTCAGAGGGAAAGGGTGGAGATAACATATACTCTTCTGTTCCTGTCCCAGTGATCTGCCCCTTCTGGGTTCAGCCTCCATGTTCTGCCCCTTCCAGGTCTAAGCTCTTAATCCACCACTCACCTCTAAGCGACCACATGCCCATGATTCACCCTTCCATACCAGGCCTCCACCTCCTGATAGAACGTGCTTCCCCAGATAATCCATAACATTCAAATACATGAGAGTTTTGGAGGAATATTCCAGATCCAAACCACAAAACTGGGCAGGTTAGCAGCTTGAAGTTTGACGAAGCCCTGTCTTGAAGTCAGAAACTAAAAATGGGACAGACTCATTGGCACAAGCCTGTAATCTCAGTACTCTGGGAAGCCCAGACAGTAGGATCAAAAGTTGAGCCCATCCTGGCTAAATTAGCAACTTAGTGAGACCTTGTCTCAAATAAACAATGAAAAGTGGGTGGAGGACATAGCTCAGAGTGAAGGTTCTGTGTTCAGTTCCCAGCACTGAAAAAATTTTTAAAATGAGCTGAAGATGTAACTCAGGGTAGAGAGATTGGGCTCCATTCCTAGTACCACCAGAAAAAAAATTGCATATTTTGTTTAAGAAACTGTCTCTGAATATGCTTAAATCAACATTGTTTCCTAAGAGCTGGAAAAAGTGTTTTCAGCACAGTAAGGATTATTGGATTTCTGTACCCTAAGAACAGCTGAATTGATTTGTGCCATGTACAAATTCTTAACTGTAAATGAAACTTAGGGGCAGGTTGGAGTAAATATGGGGATAATAATAACTGAAGCCAGTGGGAATGCATTAAAAAGTTTTGAGCAAGAAGGTGATGTTATTATAGCAATGAATAAAATATTACTATTAAAACTCAAGTTTGAGGCTGGAGGAATAGCTTAGCAGTTAGAGCACTTGCTTAGCAAGTGCAAGGCCCCCTGAACTCATAAGGCTGAAACAGGTGGTTTGCTGTGAGTTCGAGGCCAGACTGTGCTACACAATGAGTTCAGGACCAGCCTGGACTACAGAGCAAGACCTTGTCTCAAAAACAAAACAACAACAACAACAAAAAAAAAAAAACACTGCATTCTGATTAACATTTTGCCCTGAAGATGATTATCGCATTGAAAAAATTCCTGGGGAAAATGTACCAGATGACCAGGACCAAGACAGGAACAAACAAGACATAGTGCTTTGTAAGAAAACGTACTGTCCTTTTGTTACCAATGTAATAAGATTTTTCCCCCCTATGTTAAATGACTGTTAAAAATAAAGAGACCTTGTTTTTACTTTTGTCTTGCATATTGGAGCCTATGGAAGAAGGACAGCTTCTGTGCATGTATTCGTGGCAACTCTGGTCTGTTCAGCTTACAGATACACAGATGCTAATGAAACAGTTCCACCCTGCTTTTAAAATAACATGAAGGAAGCTGGTCCCAGTGACACAGGCCTGTAATCCCAGCACTCTGGAGGCTGAGGCAGGAAGATTGCAAATTCAAGCCCAGCCTGGAAAGTATGGTAATGTGTTGAAACCCTGTATTGCAGCTGGAGTAATGGCACAGTGGTTAAATCACTTGCCTAGCAAGCTCAAGGTTTGATTCCCCAGCACCACATAAGATGAGTGTGGTGGCACATGCCTATAATCGCAGCACTCAGGAGGCTGAGGCAGGAGGATTGCCATGAATCCAAAGCTAGCCAATGCTACAGCGTGAGACCCTTTCTCAAAAAATAAATAAATAAATAAATAAATAAAGAAAACCTGTGTCAAAATCAAAACTAAAAAATGACTTGGGGATATAGCTCAGTATAAAGACTCAATCCCTAGAACCACAAAAAAGAAACTTTCTCTGAAATGAAGAATTTCTCATGTTTCATTTTTAAAAATACCTTTAAAGCTGGGCTATTTTTCAATCATTGCCTTCCTTAAAATTTATTTGAAAGCAACATCATGGTTGTTGAGTAAGTGAATATATAAGAAATTACAGTTTCCCATTTGTTTATATTAAGAGCAGATTTAATAGATTTTGACACTTATTATATCATTTATATGCATTTTTACTCAGATTCTGTTTTTAGAAAGTATATGTGAAACACTGATTATTAGTTTGTTAGAAGTCATGATTTATTTTGAGTTTTCAGAGCGACTTTATACTTCATACAACGTCATTAGGAGGGCTGGTGGTATAGCACAGCAGATGGAGTGCTCCCTTATCAAGTGCAAAGCCGGACATGGCGGTGCATGGTGGGTACATGCCTGTAATCCCAGCATTTGGAAGGCTGAGCCAGGAAGATTGCTGTGTTTAAGGGCAGCCTGAGCTCATAGTTTAGGACCAGCCTGCGCTACAGAGTAAGACTATCAAAAAAAAAAAAAAGTCATTGGGGGTGAATTGTTGCCAGCACTGTGAATTATCAGTATTTGGACAATATTTTTACATAGTTTTTAACTTGGAGAACAGCACATGACCTAAACAATATAAAATTTACAGTTTTCTTTTTAACTAAAAATATCTCCTATTTTATATGCTATAAGAACAAGTACTAGTATTTATGTAATCAACTAGGACTATGGATTTCTAAATTAATTATGTATTTACTGAGAATGAACCTAGGGCCCTTGCATTGATCTACACCCCCAATCCTTTCTTACTTTTTGTGTCAGGGTCTTGCAAAGTCACGAAATTGCCCGGGCTGGGCTCACATTTGGGGTTCTCCTGCCACTCCCCCACCTCTGGGAATGCCAGAACTGCAGGCATGTGCCAGAATGCTCTGCTGAGTATATGCATTTATGTATGTATGTCTACATGCATGTTCTGTGATACTGGGGAGTGAACCCAGCGCCTTCACACTGAGCTACGTCCTCAACCCTTTTTATTTATTTTTTGAGACAGTCTCACTAAGTCACGAAATTGCCCAGGCTGGGCTCAAACTTGTAATCCTCTTGCCTTAGCCTTCTGAAGGGCTAGGATTACAGGTGTGTGCTACTGTACCTAGCTAAATGTTTAATTTTTAAGTGACTCATAAATGATTATTTTTCCTTTTGAAATAAATGAGCTGTGTCAACCATATGCCTTCACTTTCCTTTTCCTGTCTGTCCTACTGTCCCCCAAATCAGTTTCTGCTTTTCTCACTTCTTTTCTCAATTTAAAATCAGAATCTGTAGTTTGCTGCAGGAAAGGATAGATGGGCCTTGACAGACAACCTGGGAGTCCTAAAAATCTCATCTCCGCAACTATGACTTCCTGCAGCAGTGATCAGGCTCTCCAGAACCACGCTGTCTGGAGTTCACCCTAAAGACCAACTTTTTCAGTCCAACCTGGTGGTGCAGGACTATAATCCCAGCACTTTGGAAGGCTGAGGCAGGAGATCACAAGTTCAAGCCCTGCCTGGGTAACTTAATTACTTAATGAGACCCTGTCTCAAAATCAAAACTGAGGGGAGAGAAGGGGAACAGGATTATTTTAGTGCCAAGGCCTTGCATTGGATCTTCAGTTACCCCCCACCCAATGCACACACATGCGCGCGCGTACACACACACACACACCCTTTTTGGACTGGGGTTCTTAGGGAATTATGGTGATGCTTTTTGGCCATATATCTTAGAATCAAAATGTTTTATTAGGTACGTACATGTATATGATAGGCACTGTGTGACAGTTGGTTTCCTGGAGAAACACATCTTTTGTGTTCACCTCTACTCTAGAGGCTAGAAATGTTGAATTCTCTTGCCTTGCCGCTAGGGGAAGTCATGTGACATCTCACCAGTGAAACATAATTGGAAATCTGAGGATCTCTGGGGAAAGTTTTGCCTTCATAATAAGACAGATGTGGGTGCAGCGACCTGCTCCCGCCTCCTTCCTGACATGAAGACTGTTCAGACTTGTGCTGACCCTCCACATAGGGCTGTGAAGGAGAGGGAAGGAGGCCCTGAAGAGAAGCGATGGGCTGCCGAAGCACTGCAGCTCCTGACCCAGATGAAAAACAAAGCCCACGACTGGTTAAGGCACTTCGAGATACTGCAGCTGTGGCCATGCCAGGGAACATCCGGGGCAAAAAGAAGCAAGCTTGCTGCGTTAGACTTTGGAACGCAGGGAGCACAACTGAATGCAGCTGGCTAAAAATGAGAGTAAGCTGGGCCTGCTGGCTCAGGCCTGTAATTCAGCCGCTCAGGGAGTCTCAAGTTCAAGCCCATCCTGGGCAACTTAGCAGCTTAGTAAGTCCCAGTCTCAAAAGCAGCTCAGTGTGAAGGCTCTGGGCTCAGCTCCCAGTACACACATGCACATGCACACACTTGTACACACTTATATGTACACAATAGCGATCCTGCCTCCAGCCACCCTGCCATCCCCTAGAGCAAACCTGGATGTGGGGACTGGGAGAGTAGTTGGAGACAGGGGGACTCAGGTTGGAATCCAAGCCTGCAGCTCTTGCTGACCTTTGGTGTGTCAGCCAGTTCCGGCTAGGAACAAACTTGCCAACTAAGTGGGCGGTGGGCTGCTCTATCCTCCGCTGTCCTGGTGCGCCCTCCCTATCATTCTCAGTTGCCCTGCACTCCCCTGGTCTCAGCCATGTGCTTGCACCTGTTCATTCAGTCCCAGCAGCTCCTCCATCTCATACCAGGTTGAGTCAGGCCAACAAAGCACGATCACCAGTGACTGAAAGACGACGCTTCCATCTTGGAACTGGACACCAATATGGAAGTTCTATGGATATTCAATATGAGGATTTGGGGGAACATTCTAGTAATGCTCTAAGGCTAGCTTCTGTAAAACCAGTGGAAGGTGGAGCTGCACTCACTGGCCTGCCAGCGCACGGTAGTAAGGATCCAGTTTGACCTGAGTGCAGCCATCTTGGGTTGACTGCCCCTGAGTAACCTTGGTTTCTTTTTCCCTGCACAGTGTTTCAGCATTACAAAAATAAGTCACTAGAATAGCATGTAGAACTTTATGACTGAGTCCTGGTGCCAAGAGCACCAGAAATGTGCCTGAATTATTTGATATTGGTTTGAGTTAAGCCAGGTGTAGTCAGGCTTAAATGAGTCACTTTTATCTGACTGCTATATAGGCCCTTCCTTTGGACCCAGATTGCAGGGATTTACTGGCCTTGCTACTACCCTTGACGGTGCTTCTCTGTTAGTAAGTCCCAAATAAATGGCAATCTGTGCAATCCTGGCTATCTGGGTTTTGTTTGTTTCTGTTGATCTTGTGGCATTTGTGCCTGGTTCTCACACGTGGGACAAGGCTTTTCCAGAACACGTACATACCACAGGATTATGGACATGGGAGGAAATGTCTTATTGTCATGGAGTGATTCAATGGAGAACTCTTCAACAAGTCACTGGACCATTCTGCAGTCATAACATCATAAGGACAGCTGGGGTTTGTACTCAGAAAGCATTCTACCCAAGGAAGTCAAGCCTATGGGTCTCATGCCTCAAGAATCTCACTGTTCTTGGGGCCAGAGGAATAGCCCAGCAGACAGAATGCTTGCTTAGCAAGCACCAAGCACTGAGTCCCATTCTCTGGCACCACGTAAGCTGGGTGTGGTGTTGCACCCTTGTAATCTCAGCACTTGGGAAGCTGAGGCAGGAGGAGTGCTGTGAGTTCAAGGTCAGCCTGGAATGAGAACCTACCTCAGGAAAAAAAAAAAGAATCTCAATGTTCTGAAACTCAAAAGAGATTTGACCAAGAAGCCAATGAGCTATCGCTTGTGGCCTCTTCTCCCCTGACACTGCATGTGGCTCCAGAGAAGTATGACAAGACCTGTCAGTGTAGGGTTCTTGAATTGGGTCATCTTGTTATCTCATCCAGCCCAACACTGGTTTCTTTCCTAGTATGATAATATATAACCCAAGTGAAACAGTGAATTTTTCCACCCTACAGTGTCAGAGAAAGTTAGGATACTCACATGGACCCTAGAAATGGTATTCCCTCAAAAAGTGATCATCACAGAATTTATTAACTATTACTTGGTTGTGCAATTAATAAATTTCCTGTAGACTAGTACCATTCAAGACACTGTCTGTTCATCATTGCCAGTCTACAGATAGTTTGTAGCCAATTTGTAAAGGTAAGTATGAAAATTTGGAATGAGTGTTGAAAAATTTTTATTGCATTTCAACATTGCTTTGACAGCTAAGTATGTGATTTTATATTTTATGAAAGTATTTTATATTCTATGAAAATTCTGAACATGAAACCATGGTCATTCTCCATGGATGGTATAAGAGATGGCCAGAGTTTTGCAAACCAGACGAACTGATAAAGAGCTGGCCTTTTTGTTTGCTTGGCTTAAAGCTGGTTTTATCTTAGGAGCTTTGAATTTCCAGACCTCTCTAGCCCCTTAAAGCCTTGGAGTTAAGTAGAAGAACAACTCATTCATCCAGTGGCCCCCCAAGCAGCTCCATGGGAAAGTCTGGGCTGGGCCTGGTGGTGTAGACCTAGAATCCCAGCACTGTGAGAGGCTGAGAAGAGAGGATAACGAGTTCAAAATTTGGTGAGATCCAGTCTCAAAGATAAAAACATGGGCTGGAGATGTAGCTCAGTGCAAAGGCCCTGTGTTGGGTCCACAGCACAAACACACAAAAGAAAAAAGGACGGGAGGAAGGAAGGAAGGAAGGAAGGAAGGAAGGAAGGAAGGAAGGAAAAAAGAGTCTAATAGATAATGCAAACTGAATATGGCCTGTATTGAGGTATAGGCACGGGGTGAACTGAACTGAGCTGAGTTTCCTCTCACCCAAGGCTCCTCCACGACCTTCTTACCGTGTCCTCACAGGAACCATGTTGGAGTCATTATTGACTGTTCTTTTCCTCTTGCCTTCTTTTTTTCCATACACATAAAACTGCACACATATGTATATGTGCACAGCACAATGTATACATTGAGCTTGAGTATTTTGTGCATAAATATATCATATCAAAATTGCAGTCCCTTCCCCTCCTCCTTTTTGGCCCTCCTGCATGTCCCCTAGCTCCCACCGTCACCCCATTTGGCTCTATAAACTGACTGTGTTCTGGATTTCTCATATTAAAGAAGGCATTGATACTTCATCTTCTGCGTCTGACTCACTTCACTGAGCATGACGGTCTCCAGTTGCCTCCATTTGCCTACAAGTGCCTCAGACCTGCCTGTCTTTATGGAAGAGTAGTACTCCATTGTGTACATGTACCACAAATTTTGTGTCCACTGTCTGTTGATGGGTATTTTGGTGTCTTCCACAGTTTAGCTGTTGTCAGTTGTGCTACTATGAACATGGGTATACATGTATCTCTCTTACATGATGCTTTTAATTCTTTTGGAAAGGTTCCCAGAAGAGGTATCACTGGATCAAATGGAATATTTATTTTCAGCCTTTTGAGGAATTTCCATCTTGCCCTCTATAGTGGTTGTACCAGTTTACAGTTCCGCCAGGAACAGGTTTGTGTAAAAGGGCTCCTTTTTCTCCAAAACTTCGCCAGCACTGGTTGCTGTTGAATTCTTGATATACTCCATTCTCTCTGGGGTTATTTGATCCCTTACTGGTGTTTTGCTTTACATTGTTCTAATGACTAAGGGTGTTGAACATCTCATTTATTTACTGGCCATCTGAATTTCTTCATCTGAGAACTACCTATTCATTTTCATTGCCCATTTTTTAATGGGGCCTCTGAATTTGGGTGGGGGGGTGTCTATTTTTCCTTCAGTTTCTTGTATATGCTAGTTATTAGCCACTTATCTGAGGTATAGGTGGTGAAGATTTTTTCCCTTTTTTTCAGTTCTCTCTTCACTCTGTTGGTAATTTCCTTTGTTGTGCAGAAGCTTTTTTATTTGATATAATCCCATCTGTTGATTCTGGAGTCTGCTTCTTTTGCATTCAGTGTCTTACTAAGAAAGTCCTTGCCTATGCCTCCATCTTTTAAATTTTTGCCTATTTGTCTTCCAGAAGGTTCAGTGTTTCAGTTTTAATATCTAGGTCTTTTTTTTGTCTTTGAGACAGGGTCTCGGTTTGTAGCCTAGGCTGGTTGTGAACTCACTACGTATCCCGGACTGGCCTTGGCCTCACAGCAGTCCTCCTGCCTCAGCCTCCTGAGTGCTGGGATTACAGACATACACCACCATGTTCTTCTTAATATCCAGGTCTTTGATCCACTTTGATTGATTTTGATGCATAGTGACAGGTTTGTCTCTCGATTAATTCTGTCTATGGATGATCAGTTCTCCCAGCACCATTTGTGGAAAAGGTTATCCTTTTTCCATTACATGCTTTTGGCTCCTTTATCAAAGATCAGGTAGCTGAGGGTACCTGAGTTTATCTCTGCCTCTTCAGTTCTGTTCCACTCATAAATCTGTCTTTTTGTGCCAGTACCTTATAGTTTTTATAACTGTTGCTTTGTAGTATAACTTGTTGTCTGGAATTGTAATGTCACTTGCTTTTATCTTGTCATTCAGAATGACTTTGGCTATTCTAGGTCTCCTTTGGTTGTATATGAATTTAAGGATTGTTTTTTCAAGTTCTGTGAAAAAAGTTATTGGTATTTTGATAGAAATTGCATTGAATCTGTATATCAGTTTTGGCAGTATAGTCCTTTTGACTATATTTATTCTGCCTATCCAGGAACAGGGGATGTCTTTCCATTTTCTAATGTCTTCAGTTTCTTTGTCGAGTTTTTTTTTTAGAGGTCCTTCATTTCCTTAGATAGGTTTACTCTGAGGTATTTAATTTATTGATAGACTAATGAGAATAGAATTATTCTTCTGAGTTATTTCTCATTGAGTTCATTGTTAGTGTAGAGGAATGCTATTGATTTTTTAGTATTGATTTTGTATCCTGCAATTTGGCTGAATTTCTCTTGGCTTCTTGCCTAATCAGGCAGGAAATCTGGTTGGCTCTGCCTCGCAAACATCCAGGATTTACCAGCTTTCTGTTAACAGCCACGTAGGCCCATGTGCTCAGGTTCATTTGTTCACTGCTGACTAAACCAAAAGAGGCCATTTGTTTTGAGAAAAGGAAAAAGGATTTACTTAAAGGTAGCTCCAAGGAACTCAGGGGTCTCATCTCCTAAAACACCATCTCACTTTGTTACCAGCCATGTAGGTGCGTATGCTTCTGTTCGTGGGTTAGCTCCAGGAGGTGGCGGGTCCGTTTGCCTTAAATCACCGTCTTACGCTGTGCAGGTGTGGTAGGGTCTTTACAGCAAGGAGAAGTCGGAGGAGGGAATGTAATGAAGTAATAGACATGCCCGGGCTTGTTCGTCCCTTCCCTGGCCTGCCTTTCCCTCCCTTACCTGGAAATGGTCCAGGACCGTGACCTGTGGCGCTGCATGTTCTTATTGTTCACTCACATGGGCAGACAAGAGGTGGGGCTGGTGGCTTATGCTATAGTCCTGAGCCAGTTAGGAAAACTGCCTCTCAATAAAGGGGAAAAAAATGACTTTTAAAGTTCCATTTTGCTGGACAGTTACAACTCTATATAAGTGTGTTAGGCTCTTTTATATTAAGGAACAGCGGTGATAAATAGGGCATAGTGGTGCACACCTAAAATTCCAGGACTTGGAAGGCAGGATTGCACGGGTTCAGGGTCAGCCTGGACTAGAGAGGAACAGTAAGGGGAGGAAATGAGACAACAGACATGTCCAGGCTTGTTTCGTCCTTTCTCGACCAGCGCTTCTTCCCTCGCCTGTGCAGGTGACACTGGACGTCAGCCTGCCAGCACCTGCACGCTCTGTTCACTCATCTGGACTAAGAAGAGGTGGGGCTGGCAGTTTGTAGAAGCTACAACTCTTTAAAAGAAAAATGTTTTTGTTTTGTCTTGTTTTTCCAGTACTGGAGATTCAGCTCAGGGCCTTCCTACTGAGCTACATCCCCATTTTTCAGTTTTAATTTTGAAAGAGAGTCTTGCTTCGTCACTAAATTACCGAGGCTTGGACAGAACTCAGTCATCCTGCCCCAGCCTGCCAACGTGCTGGGATGACATTCTTGTACCACAAGGCCACAGAGAAAACAAAAATAAGACCAACAAAGCCACCGTCCCTCAGTGCTGGTTTCATTCCTGCCATTCTCCGTGGACTGCAGTGGTCTCCAGAAGGTTTCACTGCTGTCCTTGGTCACCACAGCCTTTTCTCAGGTTGTTAGTTCCCAGAAACCAGAGTGGACCTGTCATGTCACCCCCTTGAAGCCCCTTTTTACTCAGCCAGCTTTTTACACAGCAGCCTGGAGACAGATAGCGATTTGTTGATTCGTTTCCTCTCTTATCTGATATACTCTGCTCCAGCATTCCCGGCCGTCACAAGTCCAGGGAGCACTGCGGGCAGGCACACCCCGCCCCCCACCCTGGCCCTTAGGGCCCTCAGGGCGTCTGCTCAGGTTCTTCTGGAGCCTTTCCCCCCTCCTGGCAACTCTCACTTCCTTCTAATCCTTCCTCAGAAAAGCTCAGCATTTTTGTTGGGGTGGTTGGTGCTGGGGAGCAAACCCAGGGCCCTGTGCATGCCAGGCACAGACTGCACTATTGAGCTGTATTCTCAAACTCCATCTTTTTTTTTCTAATCACCACAGCAGAGGCTGGAGGAATAGTACAGCAGTTAGAGTGCTTGTCTAGCAAGCATAAGTCCCTGAGTTCAGTTCCCCAGCACCATTCAGGCTGGGCATGGTTGTGCATGCCTGTAATGCCGACACTATAGGCTAAGGCAGGAGAATTACTGAGTTCTAGGTCAGCCTGGATTACAGAGCAAGACCTTGTCCCCCACCCCACCCCCCAAAAAAGAAAAAAAATGACCCCAGCAACTTCATCCCCACTCCCAGAACCCTAGTCTTTTTACCCTTTACCCTGCCCTATTTTCTCTTTTCCAGAGAACTTCCAACTTGTCATATACCAGTAGCGTGACAGCTTCCCAAGGCTGGGAATATGTTTCATGCGTTGAAGTACTCAAAGCCAGGCACTTAAATACTAGACGAATGAATGACTCTCCCTACAGCAGTTCTTATCAATCCCCTTGAAGAACTACTGACTGTCACTATTTTAAAGGAACTGAAGTAGGAGGTAGAACAAGAACACACACAGGCTACTGGGGCCAAATTTAAGGAACTAGACAGGGCAAAAACAACTATGTCAAGGCACATCAGAAAACTAACAGGTAAAGTTCATTCTGTTGACTCAGACATGCCCAAAACTACAAGTGCAGGACCTCCAGGGCCCATGGCCAACCTCATTTGCATTTGGTTTTGACACCACCACCATTCCACCCTGTCCTGGCCTCCCACCTGTGGACGCAGTGACACTTCCTCTCAGACCTTCTGTAGGCAAAAACTCCCCCTCCTGATGGGTGGGCCAGCCAAGTACTTCGCTGGGTCTCGACTCCCATCAATCCCAGCACTCTGGGAAGCTGAGGCAAGAGGATAGTGCATTCAAGTCCAGCCGAGGCAATTTCATGACTCCGTTCAAGCCGAGCCTGGGCAATTTAGTGACTGAGTTTGAAATCAAAAATCAAAATTTTGAAAATCAAAATCAAAACCAAAATGTTTGAAAATCAAAAATAAAAATACACTAGGGATGTAGCTTGGTGTGAAAGCACTGGATTCAATTCCTAGTTCCACAAATAAATACACACATACTACATACATGCATACATATCCCCAACTGTAAATGCTCCCACAATTTCAGGACCATAAGAGACCTAGTGCCGTGCCTGTCAGGGCTGTGAGGGACCTTCCTGTCTGGCTGGCTTCTGCGCTGTGGAGTTCACTTTTTTTAAAACACACTTCTGCCCCTCTTACTCTTTCTGTGTGTATCACTCAGTTCTTTGCTCTGCATCCCAAGAACTTGGATCCTTCGCCCCATCTCCCATAACAAAAGAGAAGCAGGGAGAGAAGAAGAGGAAAGGAACTATTGTTAAAATTCAGGTTAAATTTTATCTACTAAAAGCTATAAATGCCTTTTGTTCTCTGGCATCACCTTCCCAATCTCCCTGTCCTTCTGTCTTTCATTTCTTTGGGATGGGCCAGAAACACAGGTGACAAGTGAAAGATCAGAACTAGTTTGCTAGCCGAGCCATGTAGCACAGGCCTGTAATTAATCCCCACACTCAGGGGCAAGAGGACGCAGTATGTTCAATGTCAGCCTGGCTACGTGAGTTCAGGACTGGCCAGGGCTAGAGAGCAAAACCCTTTCACAATAAATTAATTAATTAAATCTTAAAACATAATTTCTAATATCACACTTTGAACTAATGATAACGATTCAGTGTGTCATTCTGAGAGCCTCACTGGAGAACCTCCTCCCGCACATGTGTGGCTGGAACGCAGCTGCCGCCTCCAGCCCGTGAAAGAAGTCTGTCTGCTGCAACATCTCCTGTCCAGACAGCGTTGGCTCAGAGGGAGCCGACTCCGACTCCGGGCTGACACCACAAGAGCCCGAGGTCACAGACAACAGGGAGGAAATGCCCTGCTGAAACGGTGCTGGAGTGTCTCTGGGAAAGAAGATTTTAGGTGGAGCTTATTCAGAGGGTTATTTTTAAAAGTGTAAGATCTGTGGTTGTAATCTAAACTTAAACCACCTTGGGGATGAACACAGTGTTTGGGACACAAAGACGAATATTAATCATCATTCTCATAAATTTGACGAAGTATTGGTGGTGAGGGATACCTGTCACAGTGCTACTTGCCAATTAATTCTGAAGGTTCTTTTGCTACAGTTGACTGTGTGGGCAAGGATTCTGTATAAAAGGAGAGAGGGGCTTTTGTTACTGTAAGTAGAATCTCATTTTGCTGAATAAAAATGATTATTTTTGTAACAGGATTATTTCTGCATTTTAGCTTATAGGCCTTAACTACTGTGCTTAGCTAGAAATAAATACTTGGCAGGGATGACTCATTAATTAGTGTGGCCCTGGCCTGTTTTTCTCTTCCTAGCCACTAGCTTTGAGCATATTATTCAGCGAACCATGATTCCAATTTCTAGGCTTCACTTAGTCTCTTGCTAGATCTCCGGGAGCAGAAACTTACCTGTTCGTAATGGGTAAACCGCGCTGGGGACATGTGGAACCTCGTCTTTACGTCTCAAAACTACACCTTTTGTTTTGTGCTCGTCTGTACTTCATCAAGTAAACATGTCTAATGAAAAAATTGGTTTTATCACTTTGCGGTTCACTCAGAAGAGCGTCACCTTGGGCTCTAGAGGGCCCAGTGTGTATTTGGGCTGCTGGGGAGCTCTGTTCACTTCCCATTGCACACGCAGGATACTAAGCAGATATGCACTCAAGGGGCTACAGTAATACTTTTGACTGCTTTTTCAAGGACATTCAAAGTGAATGTTAAGAATAACTGGTACTGGTGGGGGTGGAGCTCAGCAGTTAGAGCACTGGCCTAGCATGGACAAGGCCCTGGGTTCAACTCCCATGTATCATATGAAAAAGTACCTGGAGGTGGTGTGTTGGGGCCCTCACAGGCTGGCCTGAGAGCCTCAGCATTGCAGACCTCGGTAGGGTTCCTTCCTAAAAAGAATTATTTATTACCTGACTTTATTTTTCCCCACTATTTTTATTAATATACAAATGTAATACATAGTATTTACAATGAATTTGGGTGTTTCCTACATCTGTGTATCATATTGACTTTACAATCCCTTCCCATCTTCTACCCTCCCACCCCCTCCCTGTCCCTTCCCTGGCTCCGGCTATCACTTAATATGGTTCCGAAGAATGTCTGTGTTCTGGGTTTTCCAAGTCCGAGAAACCATACAGTGTTTAACATATTAATCTTCCGCGCCTAAGTCATTTCACTTAAGTCACCACTCTACCCCAGCTTCCTCTTCCTCTAGTGGGTTCGCAGTAGTCAAATCTTGGTATCTCCTCTCTGAATCCAACCAATCCCTTCATTGGGATTACCTGTACTTTAAAGCTAAGCCCGGATGTTCTTCCTCACACCTTGGTCTGCTCTTAACAAGCATTGATAGGGAAATGTAGAAGCACACCTTGGTCTGCTCTTTGTTCTTGCTCAGCACTGATAAGGAAATGTAAGGAAATGTAGAAGCTGGTAAACAACGGGGGTGTAAGAGGAGAAACGGTAAAAAATAAAGTGTCTTTTGCAGTGTCCCTTGCAAGAGTCCATTTTTTTTAAATTTTTAAATCCGCACTCTCCCACTCGAGTACCCGTTGACTGACTGAGCAGGCTTGATCAGTGGTGGCACATGTTTGGAATCCCAGCACTTGGGAGACTGAGGTAGGAGGACTGCTGTGAGCTGGAGGCCAGCCTAGGCTACATAGGGAAGCCCTATCTCAAAAAAAAAAAAAAAAAAAAAAAAGAGTCAGCTGGTGAAAAAAGCAAAGTTTTAGTAGTATTAGCTGGGCCAGGTGATGCAGGCTGTAATCCCAGCACTCTGAGAGGCTCAGGCAGGAGGATCACAAGTTTGAGTCAAAAAATAAATTAAATGTCTTACTAGTATAATGAAAAGAATTTTGACTTCACTAGACCCTTTCAGTGACTTCATAACTGTTACGGGTCACTAAGACCAAACACTCAGGTTTGTTTGCTCACCATTGACCAAACCAAAAGAGGCCATTTAATTAATTAATTAATTTATGTATTTATGTATTTATTTTTTGTAGAATAGAAAAAGGACATACTCAAATCTAGCTCTGAGGAGAGGGAAGGGCCGTTTGCCTCAAATCACCATCTACACCCATACAGGTGTTTTAGGGTCTTTTGTAACAAGGAACACTTGTGAGGGAATGCAGTGAGATAGTGGGCATGTCCAGGCTTGTCTCAGCTCTTCCTGGGCCCAGACCTCTCCTTTCCTGGAAATGAAACTAGACTTCGATCTTTTGGTGTCAGCACCTGCACATTCTGTCTATCTCTGGTGACTTAGGCGGTAGTCCTGAGGCACTCATCTCTAAAAAAAAATCTAGCTTGAACTAAAGTTCTGTTTTGTCCAGCTGCCCTAGGCTTTCAGGATGTCATCACAAAGTTCCTGATCCTGTGAAGCTTAAGTAGAAGAGGACAAACAGTAACAAACAAGATGAAAAAAAATAGAGTATGTTCAATTCCATGAGGAAAATAACTAGGGGAGTGTGAGAATATGGCAGTCTGGAACAGAAAGTGTGGTGGGGAAGGATTGAGGGGGTTGGGAAGGCCACTCTGAGGAGATGGCATCTGAGCCCAGAGCTCAAACTTGAAAAGGGGGTGCACCATGCACAAGTCTCAAAAATAAAAAAACTTGGGCTGGGGGCTGGGCTCAGCCATTAGAATGCTTGCCTAGCAAGCACAAGCACAAGCACAAAGCTCTGAGTTCATTCTCCAGCACCACATAAACCTGGGGTGTTGGCATACGCCTGTAATCTCAGAACTCTAAAGGTTGAGGCAGGAGGATTGCCTTATGTTTGAGGCCAGCCTAGGCTACAGAGCAAGACCCTATCTCAAAAAAAAAAGATAAAAACTTGGTAGTATATATAAAAGATATAAATGGGAGAGAGAAAAAGAAAGAGAGCTGTTATTCATCACCCTTTGCTGTGGATCTGGTGGACCAGAAGCTATCCAATCCACTCTTACACTTCCCTTACTGGATGTCTCAGAGGAGGGAAGGAATACTCAATCAATAGCTAGCTATAAGATCCGTGGAAAGGCGTTTCTCTGAATAATTCCTCTGAAAACTTGCACAACTTACATAATCACAGTGGCATTGATTCTTTTTGCAACTTTTACCTAATTCTAAATGAGTTATAAGCAAACAGCAGTGAGCTTTGGAACTGAACAAACTGCTGTGCCAAGTTTTCTATGTAAATAATAACTGGTTGGTCATTGCATGTTTTTTTTTTCCTAGCTTCTGTGATGATCCAACAGGAGATTACAAAGTTATAAAGCCCTCTTGTCAGCTCTACACGGAGAGGAAGGAGGCATTTGAATTATTCTTCTGTAAGCAAGCGTCATCCTAGACCCCAGGAGTCGGAGCATTTGTTAGTTTCAGTAATTAAAGAGCAGCCTTCTCCCCCCCAAGGGCACTGGGACTATTGCATTGCAATCTCGAGATTCTTACGCTGCTCCAGTGCTTTTTTGTGCTGCCGAGAGAAAAGCCAGGGTTTCACATTTGCACAGCAGAAATGCTCAACCCCTGAGCCGCATACCCCACCCCAGCTCCTCTCTCATCCTTCCTTCGAGCCCATTCCCGCTCAAGTTCACCTGCACCAGATGAAGAATGGACTCTAGATTACATGGTTGCTATCACTTGAGGTCAGACTTAGTTAGACCTTAAACTTGTAGCCGTTTTGTTATCTGGATCACAGAAGAATGATGGAACATGTCGCTCTGTACGAAGCTGACCCCATGCAGGGTGCACCTGCCGCTCAGTCTCAAAAACATGCGCACACCAAGGAGCCTTGCTCTGAGCTTCTGTCCTTTCCCTCCTGACAGTAAATACACGGGCTCTGCTAGGTCAATACTGTCCTTCTGGCAGGGCCAGTGGCACAGGCCTATGGTCCCAGCAGCCTAGGAGCTGAGGCTAGATCACAAGTCTGAGACCAGCCTGAGCACCTTAGCAGGACACTGTTTTAAAACAAAACAACACACACACACAAGATCCAAGAATAGCTCAGTGTCCAGGCTCTAGGCTCAATTCCCAACACTACAATGAATAAAGGAATAAGATTCAACAAATATTTGCCCTCTGACTCTTCTCGCACTTACTAGGCTGTCAGTTCCGTGAGGGCAATCTCTGGCCCATTCCTCCTTGGCACCCACTGTATCGGGACAGTGCCTGGCACACACAATGTGTCAGTGATTATCTGTTGAGTGACTGAATGATTCAAAGAGTGGTTTAACTGAATACATATCAGTTCAGTGAAAGTTTTTATTCATTATACAAGCATCTATTGACTATGGACTTTGTCAGTCAAATGCTAGGAATATATATGAAAAATAGGTGAAACAATCTGAACCCAGGGGACTGTCCCAACAAATTCAACTAAACAGAATCCTTTATTCAGTGCAGTGTACAGCACCGTAACCAAAAACGTGGAAAGTAAAGGAAGGCTGTTTCTTATATCATAGAGTTCTTTATTTATTGGCCAAAGGACAGAGCCAAATATTAAAATGGTGGTAGGCAATGGCATGTATATGAACAAGAAAATATTAGCAGGGACTGGAGGAATAGAGCAGTGGTTTGAGCTCTTGCCTATCAAGTGCAAGGTCCTGAATTCAATTCCTCAGCACCACATAAACCTGGCATGGTGGCACATGCACTCAGGAGGCTGAGGCAGGACTGTTGCGGATTTGAGGCCAGTCTGGGCTACATAGTGAGTTTAGGACCAGCGTGGACTACAGAGCAAGACCCTGACTCAAAAGAAAGAAAATACTAACAACCACTAGCTCTACCAAAATGCTGTAGCTTTCTGAGTAATAAAATGAGATACAGTCAAGGTTTTCACATCAGTTTTCTCTCTTTTTTGCCAATTTTTTTTTTTTTTGAGACGGGGCTTTGTCTGTAGTCCAGGCTTGTCCTGGACACACTGTGGAGCCCAGGATGGCCTCAAACTCACAGCAGTACCTACTGCTTCATCCTCCTCAGTGCTGACATTACAGATGTGTGCCACTATGCTCATCTTATGTGGTGTTGGGGAATTGAACTCAGGGCCTTACACTTGATAGGCATGTGCTCTAACCACTGTGCTATTCCTCCAACCATTTTTTTTTTTTTTTTTTTTTTGAGGCAGGGTTTTGCTCTATAGATCAGGTTTGTCCTGAACTCACTATGGAGTCCAGGCTGGCCTTGAACTCATGGCAATCCTCCTGCCTCAGACTCTTGAGTACTGGGATTACAGGCCTGCATCACCATGTCCAGCTCTTGCTAATCTCTTTTAAGAATCAGATTCTTGGCTGGGGATTTAGCTCAACAGTTAGAGAGCTTGCCTAGAGAGCGAGTACAAGGCTCTGGGTTTGACTGCTCAGAGCCACATAAGCTAGGCAGTTGGGAGGCTGAGGCAGGAGGATTGCCTTGAGCTCATGGCCAACCAGGGCTACATAGCGAGCTCAAGATCAGTCTGGACTACAGAGCAAGATCTTGCCTCAAAGAAAACAACAAAACAAACAGAACCCAATTCTTGAAGGGCCCAGTGGTGTAGCCTTTGTAAATCCAGCACTCTGGGAGGTTGAGGCATGGAATATTAAAAGTTAGAGCCTAGGCAGTGCAAAGACCCTGGGTTCAATTCCCCAGCACTACATAAATGAGGCATAGTGGCACACACTTGTAATCCCAGTACTTGGGAGGCTGAGGAAGGAGGATTGCCATGAATTCAAGGCCTGCCTGGATTACATAGTGAATTCAAGACCAGCCTAGACCACAGAGCAAGACCTTGTTTTTTTAAAAAAAAGCACTCAAGCCTGGTGGCACAGGTCTGTGAACCCAGCACTCTGCAGGGTCACAAGTTCATGTCCAGCTGAGCACAGCCTGAGCAGTTTTGCATGGTAGCAAAACACTGTCTCAAAACCAGAAAGTGGGTTGGGGGGATGTGGACATAGCTCAGTGTGAAGGCCCTGGGTTCCAAAAATAAATAAATAAATAAATAAAACTAAAAAATAAAAAAGGAGCCCAGTTCATTTTCCTTCTAATTCAAGTTCATGTTTGAAATTACTATTTCTTTTATTTCTCCTTCATTACACTGCAAGCTCAAAACAGGCATGTCCCATGTATGTTTTAATCAGGCTATTTTTCAAACACTTTGCACTGTGCTTTAAAAAATACTTGTTAAATACATGAATTAGGGGTCACCAAATTCTTTCTTAAACTACTTCAATATTTCAATACTTGGCCAAGAGGGTTGTAGTGGCAATAAAAAAAAACTGAAGCATAAAAGCATGTCACCAAAAAAGCAAACAAAACAAAACCTAGGACACTTGTAAATAAGGTGATGTGAGGTAAGAAACATGGAGCTTTATGGAAACTATTAAAAGTGAGTAACAGCCTCAAAGCTTGGAAGCAAACCACAGGTACACTGTGTCACCTTCTGGTTATTAGGTGGAGCCACTGCTCTCTAACCCTAACCTGTTTGTGCAGAATTTCCTGTCACTTTACAACTGAAACCTCTTGTAAATGTTAAAAGGAAAATTCCTTAGACCAATTAAATTTAATAGAGTTTCTCCAGCTTCCAGAGCAGGTGTAGAGAACTGCTGACCACATGAGAAAAGAAGGTATTTTGGTTTGGTTTGGTTTGTTGGGTTTTGCTTTGTTTTGTTTGGTTTTATGAAGATCTAACCCAGAGTTTTCACACAGAGCTACATCTCCAGCCCATTCTTTTAGTTCTGATTTGAGAGAGGGTCTTATTGGTTTGCTGAACAGCTCAGACTGTGCTCAAATTTATAAACCTCCTGTTTCAGCCATCCAGAAGCCGGATTACAGGCCAGCCTGGACCACCAGACCTGGCTCGGACAGCATTTAGAGAACAATCGAAGTGAGACAGAAAACAATTTTACTGCTACAGCTTAGTTGATCAACACATCAGTTGGGGACTTGGAGACAAGACACCGGCTGAGTAGGATCCCCCAGTTAGTGATTCCTTAAAGACTTGTCCAGAAAGTTGAGATATAGTTAAAAAACAAATAAACCAAAACACCTGTCTGAACAATTTAGCTTACAGAAAAAGAAGAGCTCCTAGAATTATAAAGGAGATCAACCAGAAATCTCAAGGAAGCTGCAGAGGCTGAGAGAACATGTCACTGGGAAGCCACCCAGGCTACCCGGGAAGGGCTGTTAGCGGCAGCAGATGGGCAATACCAGCATCCAGGAGAAGCAAGCCTACAGGCAGTGCAAC
>PVKB01001260.1:412276-455297 GCA_004027205.1 Ctenodactylus gundi
TCCCCCCCCCCCCCATTTTATTGATATGTATTAGTGCAAGATTTAAGGTTTACAATGAAGTTGAGCATTTTGTGCACATATGTATCTTATCAAGGTGACAAAGACTTTCCCACTCTCCTTTTGTCCCTCCTCCTACCCACCCCTCCCTCCTTCCCCACCCTACCCCCCTGGTTCACTTTTTCACTTTAAGTTCCATGATATAGTTGTGATCTGGGACTATCATATCAGAGAGACCATTCGATGTTTTACTTTCTGCTTCTGACTCACTTCACTAAGCATGATGTTCTCAAGTTTCTTCCATTTGCCTGCAAAAGCCTCCATGCTGTTGGACTTTACAGATGCATAGTATTCCATTGTGTATAAATACCACAGTTTGTGTATCCACTGGTCTGTTGATGGGTATTTTGGTGACTTCCATATTTTAGCTATTGTTAGTTGTGCTGCTATGAATATGGGTATACATATGTATCTGTTATGTGTTGTTTTGGCCTCTTTGGGAATCCAGGAGGGGTGTGGCTGGATCAAAGGGAATATTTATTTCTAGTCTTTTGAGAGATCTCCATACTGCTTTCCAAAGTGGTTGTACGAATTTACATTCCCACCAGCGGAGTAGGAGGGTTCCTTTTGCCCCACAGCCTTGCCAGCACTGATTACTATTTGACTTGTTGTATTAGGCCATTCTCTCTGGAGTGAAATGGTATCTTAGCTTTGTTTTGATTTGCATTTCTCTTATGGCTAGAGATGTTGAACATCTTTTCCTGTATCTATTGGCCCCTTGTACTTCTTCATGAGTGAACTCCCTTTTCATTTCATTTGCCCACTTTTCAATAGGATCCTTTATTTTGGTTGGATTACTTTTCTTCAGCTCCCTGTATATTCTAGTTGTGAGCTTCCTATCGGAGTTGTTGGTGGTGAATATTTTTTCCCAGTCTGTTGGTTCTCTTTTTACAATGTTGATAGTTTTCTTTGCTGTGCAGAAGCTTTTTAATTTCACAAGATCCCATTTGTTAATGAAGGGGATAATTTCTTTTGCTCTTAGTCTCTTGTCAAGGAAGTCTTTGCCTACCCCTATGTCTTTTAGATATTTGCCTAATTTGTCTTCTAGGAGATTCAGTGTTTCACTTTTAATGTCTAGGTCTTTGATGCACTTTGATTTGATTTTGGTGCATGGTGATAGGTGTGTGACTAGATTCATTCTTCTGCATGTGGATGTCCAGTTTTCCCAGCACCATTGTTGAACAGGCTGTCCTTTTTCCATTGTATACATTTGGCCCCTTTGTCGAAGATTACGTAATTGAGGGTATTGGAGTTTATCTCTGAGTCTTCAATTCTGTTCCACTGGTCTATCTGTCTATTTTTGTGCCAGTATCAAATTGTTTTTACAACTATTGCTTTATAGTACAGCCTGGTGTCTGGATCTCTAATGCCTCCTGCCTTGGTGTTGTTGCTCAGGATTGCTTTGGCTATTCGTGGTCTCTTTTGGTTGCATATGAATTTAAGAATTGTTGGTTCAAGTTCTTTGAAGAAACTTGTAGGTATTTGATAGGAATTGCATTGAATCTATATATCAGTTTAGGTAGTATAGTCATTTTGACTATATTTATTTTGCCTATCCAAGAGCAGGGGATGCCTTTCCATTTTTTGATGTCTCCTATAACTTCTTTCTTCAATGTAATGTAGTGTTCTTTATATAAGTCCTTCACTTCCTTGGTTAGGTATACTCCTAAGTATTTAATTTTTTGCTGAGCTATTGAGAATGGAATTGTTTTTCTGAGTTCTTGCTCTGTAAGTTCACTGTTAGTGTAGAGAAAAGCTATTGATTTTTTAGTGTTAATTTTGTAGCCTGTGACTTGGCTAATTTTTAAAATTATTTCCAGAAGTTTTGTAGTGGAGTTTTTAGGATCTTCCATGTAGATAATCATATCATCTGCAAATAAGGAAAGTTTGACCTCCTCCTTTCCAATGCAGATTCCCTTTATTTCATTTTCTTGTCTGATTGCTATGGCAAGTGTTTCAAGGACTATGTTGAATAAGAGTGGTGAGAGTGGGCAATCTTGTCTTGTTCCTGATTTGAGAGGGAACGATTTCAATTTTTCTCCATTTACTATGATATTTGCAGTAGGCTTGGCATATATGGCTTCTATGAGTTTTAGGTAGAGCCCTTCTATACCTATTTTTCTCAGTGTTTTTATCATGAAGGGGTGCTGGATTTTGTCAAAGGCTTTTTCTGCATCAATAGAGATGATCATGTGGTTTTTGTTTTTGCTTTTGTAAATATGGTGTATTACACTGATTGATTTTCGTATGTTGAACCAACCTTGCATTTCAGGGATGAAGCCCACTTGATCATGGTGTATCATCTTTCTGATTACTTGTTGGATTCTGTTTGCCAGAATCTTATTGAGGATTTTTGCATCCATATTCATTAAGGATATTGGATATGATTTTCCTTCCTGGTTAAGTCTTTGGTTTTGGGACTAGTGTGATGCTAGCCTCAAGAAATGAGGTTGGTAGTATTCCTTCACTTTCTATTTTATGGAATAGTTTGAGGAGGATTGGAGTTAGTTCTTCCCTAAAGTACTGAAAAAATTCTGCTGTGAATCCATCTGGGCCTGGACTTTTATTTGTAGGTAGAGCTTTCATTACTGCTTCAATTTCTGTGTGTGTGATGGGGTTGTTCAAGGTTTTTATATCTTCCTTATTTAATTTTGGTATTTTATATGTACCTAGGAAGTCATCCATTTCTTCCCAGTTCTGAAATTTGTTAGAATGTAGGTGTTCAAAGTAATTTCTTATAATATTCTGGATTTCTGCAGGGTCTGTTGTAATTTCACCCTTTTCATTTCTAAGTGTGCTAATCTGTGCCTTTTCTTTCCTTTCCTTGATGAAGTTAGCAAGAGGTTTGTCAATTTTGTTAATTCTTTCAAAGAACCAGCTCTTTGACTCATTAATCTTTTTTATTGTCTTTTTAATTTCAATCTCATTTATTTTAGATCTGATCTTTATAATTTCTTCTCTTCTACTGCCTTTTGGGTTAAGTTGTTCTTGTTTCTCTAGGTCCTTGAGGTGCATCATTAGCAAATTTATTTGTGACTGTTCTGTTCTTTTGATGTGTGCATTTATGGCTACGAATTTTCCTCTAAGGACTGCTTTCATTGTGTAGCACAGATTTTGATATGATGTACTTCCATCATCATTTAGCTCTATGAAGTTTTTGATTTCTTTTCTGATTTCTTCCGTAATCCACTGTTTGGTCAGTAGTAAGTCGTTAAGTCTCCATGTATTTGTAATAAGTCGT
Organism: Ctenodactylus gundi; assembly: GCA_004027205.1. Classification (NCBI taxonomy): domain Eukaryota; kingdom Metazoa; phylum Chordata; class Mammalia; order Rodentia; family Ctenodactylidae; genus Ctenodactylus; species Ctenodactylus gundi. The sequence goes on from PVKB01001260.1 coordinate 415,575, forward strand.
TAAGTCTCCATGTTTCTGTTGCTGTTAAGTTCCACTTTTATTCCACTTGGGCACACTCTTAACTAGAGAGTAGAAAGTAGCCAGCGCAAGAAACAGTTGTGGATAAGAGGAAACAGGCTGCAGACCTCCAGAATGTGTTGGGGTACAGTGAGAACAGGTCGTGGCGGTGGAGGGCCCTGCTCACAGGAGAGGAAAGCCAGCACAGATGGGAGTGATATGCCAGGGGTTGGGCGTGAATGAGGTGGGTTGGAGGCCACTGGATGGTTAGTTCCTCCTTGCTGATGACTCCTAGCACAGAACTCAGTGGGCTTTTGGCTCCCTCACATACACATTCAGAGAAATGCCTTTCCATGCCATTGGGGTGCAGCCCTGTCACGGCACACTTCTGCAGATTCAGATAAGGGAAAGGCAGCAAAGACTGAGCAGGGGACCTAGCTGGTCACAGCCAGTTGCTACTTCCTCCATCATATCTGGCAGGCAGTGGACAACACCACCTGGATAGAGGCTACTTCAACACAGTGAAAATTTTGGGACTCATCTCAATTGTTCTTTGTATATACTTTGGGTTTGTGCCTTTTTATTGTTACTATTGTTTTTTTTTAAGTTTCAAGTTCATTTTTCTCCCTTTTAAAAATAGCTTCTTTATAGACACTTGTGTTATTCTGTTTCAGCTCTTTCTCATGTTCGTTGTGTTACTTCTAGTTACTTCTATTTACTTTTCACTAGTCTTCAACTGAAAATTTATCTCACTTTTCTCTGTCATTTCTACCCATCTTCCTTTTCTTTCTTCTCCAAAAGTAACTCTTTGTCTCAGTACTCCTTTTTCCTACACCTCCCATTTTTTGTTTGTTTTTTAGATAGGGTCTCACTCTGTCATCCAGGCTGGCCCTGAACTCACTATATAACCCAGGCAAGCCTTGAACTCACAGCAATCCTACTGCCTCAGCCTCAGTTTTCTGGGAAAGTGCTCTAACCATTAGGCTGTTCCTCCAGCCCCAAGGTTATTTATGGTGGGGACTGAGAAGGGGAGACAGGATCTTACTCTATAGTCCAGGCTGGACCTGAACTCCCTATATAATCCAGGCTGGCTTAGAATTTACCACACTTTTCCTGGATCAGCCTACTGAGTGCTAGGATTACAGGTGTGTGCTGCCATACATAGCTATTATGTGGTGCTGGGGTTATACATCACAATGCCCAGCTTATATAGTACTAGGGAATTGAACTTGGGGTCTTGGGCTTGCTGGGCAAGTGCTCTACAAATTATTAATGCTTAACAGTAATCATAAGAATTGTGGATGGATGCTGTAGTAATAGCACAGTAGCTAAAGCACTTGCTTAGCAAGCACAATGCCATGGGTTCGATTCCCCAACACCACATAAGCTGGGTGTGGTGGTGCACACTTGCAATTTCAACACTCAGTAGGCTGAGGCAGGATCCTCAATTGCTGTGAGTTTGAGGCCAGCCTGGGCTACATAGTGAGACCCATAGTGCCTGGAATACAGAGTGAGACCTTGTCTCAAAAACAAAGAAGCAAAGAAACAGCAAAATTTCAAATATAAGATGTTATGTCATTATGTTACTCCATAACACATTAGTGAATATACTATGATACATTTTCTCAAATGGCAAACAAGACACAGGATAATATTTACCTTTAATCTTCCCAAGAACCTCAGTATCACCTGCCTTTTGGAAGGATTCAGTTTGACAGTAGTAACTTTTTGTCATTTAGTCATGCATAGGACATTAACGCCTGTCATGAAAACATCAAAGAAAGACAAATTTAACTGAAGAAACCTCCACAGTAGACACAGGAGTTTTTCTACCTTAGCTGATCTGAAATCCTCAGCAATAACATTATGAGAAAGCAAGGTAATAAGGTACCTACAGAAATACCTAACTCCCAGAAGCTGATCTCATGAGCCCGGAAATACCAGTGGAACTCACAGGAAAGGAAGCAAAAAAACAGATTGACTCAATGTTCAATCAGTTCACACAAGACATATGTAATCAAATTCAAGAGATGTTTAGTGAGCTTAATGAACTTACTTGGGTTGGAGGAATATCCCAGTTTGCCTAGCATACAAAAGGTCCTGCGTTTGATTCCCTAGAACCATATAAGCTGGGTGTTGTGGCCTATGCCTATAATTTCAGCACTCCAGAGCTGAGGCACAAGGACTACTGTGAGTTTGAGGCCAGCCTTGGGTCCATAATAAGTTCAAGACCATCATGGACTATAGAGTGAGACCCTGTTTCAAAAAAAAAAATCTTAATTGGGGGCTGGAGGAATGGCTCAGCAGTTAAAGCGCTTGAGCAAGCACTAAGCCAAGTGCTAAGTATCTGAGTTCAATTCCCCAGCACCACATAAGCTGGGCGTGGTGGCACACGCCTGTAATCCCAGCACTCGGGAGGCTGAGACAGGAGGACTGCCATGAGTCCAAGGCCAGCCTGGGCTCTGCAGTGAATTCAGGACCAGCCTGGACCACAGAATGAGACCCTGTCTCAAAAAAAAAAAAAATCTTGTTGATAAAAAGTGTATTGAGTTTATATAAAACAGAAGAAAAGCTGACTGAGTGTCCTAGTTACTTTTTCATTGCCGTGACTCAATACCCAACACCCACAAATTTAGGAAAGGAAAGGTCTATTTTAGCTCACAGTTTCAGAAGGTCACAGTACATTCAGGAGAAGCTGGCAGCAATCGAAGTACATGGCAGAGACAGAAGTGGATGGAGGCAGCTTCTCACGACATTACAAATAGGAAGGCAAGTTTAGACTAGTTGAGACTCATCCAAGTCCCAGTCCTAGTCTTACTTTTCATCGCTTCAAGGAAGGCAGGATGCAGCTGTTAGAAACGGCGCGTAGAAATCTTCCTGTCCAAACAAAGGATAGACTTGGGAGGCATGGACGACAGGGTATGAGGCTTTAATTTTCTTTTGCAAAAGGGTGTTCTTCCCACGTGCAAGTGGAGAAAGACACACCGAGAAACGTGGTCGGCACTGACCTAAATCCCTAGATCGCAAGGCCCTCTCCCCACCGTTTCCCACTGGTGGGATTCACAGTTTCCCCGAGAAGGTCTAAAGCACTGGCTCAGAGCCACGTTTATCACGACGTCATTACTCAGAGTCAAGTTTATCACAACGTCACATCCTAATCCCTCCTCCCCCCTTCCTGCCTCTGTCTGGTCACCTGATTGGGTATGGCGCGAAAATGTAAAGATCCGCCATCTTGAACAATGTGTCATCGTTACTGCTAGGTGACGCTCACACAGCTTATGTATCCTTTCAGGTCTCCACCCAGTAATTAGTCCCTTCTGCATCCAGGTGTAGAAGGTGTGGCCACTACACACTGTTAATCCCAACTCACACGCCTTTAGTCTTAACTCACACGCCTTTAATCTTAACTGTATTCCACCCCTCCAGACTAGACCCCAATCCACCAACATCACATGGTTCCATAGACAATCCATAACATTAAAATACATGAGACTTTTGGGGGGCACTCCAGATCCTAACCACAACACTGAGGTAAACAAGGCAATGTAATATATGCAGGAACATTCTGGTACAGAGGTAGAAAATCTTGAAAGAAATCAAGTTGTAATTCAGGATATGAAAAATCCAACTGAAAGCATGAGATGCCAGTTTGAACACTAGGAGGATAAAATATCAGACCTGGAAGACAAGGTTAATGGTCAAGTGGTGCCCTCAGAGATACCCTCAAAACAACAAAGTAGCTAGACTCAGCTGCTTCTGGATGACTCAAAGAGAACTAACCTCATAATTATGGACATGAAAGAAAGATTACAAGACAACCCAGAAGGTATAAAGAATTTATTTACTGATATCATGGCAGCAAATTTCCCAAATTAAAGCAAAGAAATTAATGTTAAGGTACAAGAGACTTATAAAACACCAAATAATCTTTTTTTTCTTTTTGAGACAGGGTATTGCTCTATAGTCCTGGCTCGTCCTGAACTCACTATGTAGCCCAGACTGGCCTCAAACTCACAGAAATCCTCCTGTTTCAGCCTTCCAGTGCTGGGATTACAAGCGAGTGCCACCACACCGAGTTTATGTGGTACTGGGGAACTGAACTCAGGGCCTTGGGCTTTTGCTTGCCATGCAAGCACTCTAACTGCTGTGCCATTTCTCCAGCCCAACACAAAATAGTCTTGAGCGGAAAAGAACTTTGCCATCGGCTGGGGGTGTAGCTTAGTGATTAGAGCACTGGCCTAGGAAGCACAAGGTCCTGGGTGTGGTCCCCTAGCACTGCATAATAGCTGTGCATGGTGGCACACACCTGTAATCCCAGCACTCAGGAGGCTGATCTAGGAAGATTACTGTAAATTCTAAACCAGCCTAGATTACATAGGGAGTTCAGGACCAGCCTGAACTATAGAGTAAGACCTCGTGTCCACACCCCCCCTAAAAGAACCTTGGGGCTGGAGGAATAGCACAGTGGTTAGAGCACTTGCTCAGTCAGCTCAGGGCCCTGAGTTTGATTACTCAGCACCACATAAACTATGTGTGGTGGCACACGCCTGTAATCCCAGCACTAGGAAGGCTGACGCAGGAGAACTGTTGCAAGTTTGAGGCCAGCCTGGAATACATAGTGAGTTCAGGACTAGCCTGGACTGCAGAGCAAGACCTTGTCTCAAAAAAAAGGGGGCAGGGAGAATCAGGAGGGAGTAAGAAGGCCAAAAAGGGGGAGAAGGAGGGGGAGCGGATTTTGACATGCTATATCTGTGCACAGAATACTCAAGCTCAGTGTAAACTCTGTGTATTGCATAATATATATGTGCAATTTATTAATTTATGTTATACATATTAACATATATTAATAAAATGGGAAAAAAGAACCTTATTATATCACATCATTATCCAAGTCCTAGAAATCCAATACAAAGAGAACATATTCAAAGACTAAGGCAGCTAGGGGCATAGCTCAGCAGTTAAAGTGCTTGCCTAGCAAGAAGAGGGCCCTGGGTTCAATTTCCTGGTAACACATAAGCCAATCATGTTAGCACATACCTGTAACCTCAGCATTTGAGAGGTCGAGGGAGGAGGACTGCCATGTGTTCAAGACCAGTGTGTGCTGTATAGTTCAGGACCATCTTGGACCACAGAGCAAGAACCTGTCTAAAATAAAATAAAATAATAAAATAGTAAAGAAAAAAACCAAACAGTAACCTACTAAAGGCAAGCCCATTCAAATAACTGGATTTTTCAACACAAACTTTTAAAGGCCAGGAGAACTTGGAACAAAATCTTCTAAGCTCTAAAAGAAGACAAATGTCAACCTAAGCCTCAAAAGGCTACAAAATTAGCCCCCAAAACTGAAAGAGAAATAAAAATTTTCATGACAAAGAAACCCTAAAGAAATTTGAGCCCAGATGTGTGTAGTGGCATGGGCTTGTAATCCCCCAGAACTCTGGGAGGCTAAGTCAGGAGGATCACAAGTTTGAGCTCAGCATGGGCAACCTGGTAATTTAGCAAGACCTCATCTCTAAATCAAAACTAAACATGTGCTGGGGATGAACCTAAGTGCAAAGACTCTGGGCTTGATCCTCAGTACCACAAACACAGACACAAAATTATGATCACTAGACCAGCAATGCAGAAAATACTGAAGGAAATCGTATACAAAGATAGGGAGACTCGCAACACCAAATAACTCAGAAGAAAGAAAACATCAAAAAGGGAAGCATAGTAAAAAGAAAAACCAAAGATTCAACACTCAAAAAACAAGATAATAAACAGATTAGAGCACTTGCCTATCATGCACAAGGCCCTGATTTGATTCCCCAGCACCACATAAACTGGGCATGGTAGTGCACACCTGCAATCCCAGTACTCAGCAGGCACAGGCAGGAGGACTGCCATATGTTCTTGGCCTGGACTATACAGTGAGTTCAGAGGAGTTCAGAGTGATACCTTGTCTCAAAAAATTAATAATAACTCTCAAGGGTAAGAGTCCTAACTTGCCAATCAAAAGAAACAAACAAACCATCTGTTGCCTGCAAGAGACATACTTTGCCCAGAAACGCACACACTGAAAGTAAAAAGATGGAAATTAATTCTCATGCAAATGGAACCTAAAAACAAGGAGGAGTAGTGACACTATTTTCAGACATAGCAGATTTCAAACCAAAACATATCCTAAGAGACAAAAATGGACACTCTATACTAGTAAAAGTAACAATCTCACTGGAAAAACTTACAATTGTATACATACAATGTTTGTACACCCAATTTCACAAAACAAAAACTCCTGGACACAAAAGTACAGACAGACCCTAGTGCAACCATAGTGAGAAACTTTAATATCCCACTCTCATAAACAGACAGGTCAGCAAGACAAAAAAAAAATCAACAAAAAAATTAGAGCTGAAGCACATCATAAAACAAATGGACTTATCTAGAGAGTGTTCCACCTAACATTAACAGAAAGTGGCACATAGATTTTTTTTCCCCAAAATAGACCACATTCTAGGCCATCAGACATACTTATATAAATACTGAGGAATCAAGCATAATGGTGCACACCTGTAATCCTAGCACTTGGCAGGCTTAGGCAGGAAGATCGCTGTGAACTAAAGACTAGCTTGGGCTACATAGTGAGTTCAGAAGTAGCCTAGACTACAGAGTGAAACCCTGTATCAAAAATAAGTCAATAATAAATATAAATATAAATAAAAAACCTAAATACTAAGGAATTGGAATAATTTTTTCATACTTTCAGATCATAGTGGAATGAAACTAGAAGTCAGTAGCAAAGAAAATACAGAAACTGTGCAAATACATGGAGATTAAATAATGCAGTATGAACAAGTAATAGATCACAGTAATAGTAATAAAACAGGGACAAAATAAAAAAATTCTAGTGTCTAATGATCATTGAAATACATCTACCAGAATCTATGGCACACAATGAAAGCAGTACAAAGAAGGAAACTTAAAGTCCTGAGTACACACATTAAAAAAAAATAAGACAAAGATTCTCCAGCACTACATAAACTGGGCATGGTGATGCACGTTTGTAATCCCAGCACTAAGGAGCCTGGGCAGGAGGATTGCCATGAATCCAAGGCCAGCCTGTGCTACATAGTGAGTTCAGGAGAAGCCTGGGCTATGGAGTGAGACCCTGTCTCCAAAAAAAAAAAAAAAAAAAATCCAAAAGACATAATCTAATGATGCCCCTCAGAGTCCAAAAGAAACAAGAACAATCCAAATCTAAAAGCAGTAGAAGGAAAGGAATTATAACTACCAGAGAAGAAAGAAGTGAAATAAAGACTAATAATAAAACAATACAAAAGAACAATGAATGAAAGAGTTGGTTCTTCAAAAGGTAATCAGTAGATGAACTCACCAAAAGTAAAGAAAAAAATGATATCCATGCAACTAGAAATGAAAAAGCTGAAATTATGACATTGCTGAAATCCAGAGGATTATGAAAAGAATTCTGAAAATTCATATTCCAATAAAATCAAGAACTTAGAAGATATTGGTAAATTCCTGGACATATATGAGATACCAAAATCAAACTAATAAGACATAAACTCTCTGAATAATCCAATAACCAAGGATGAAATTGAGGCAGTAACAAAGTCTCTACCTACAAAGAAAAGCCTAGGACCTGATGGATTCTCCACAGAATTTTATCAGAACTTCAGGGAAAATCTAGTGCCAGTACTTCTCATACTATTCCATGAAATTGAAAGAGAAGGAACACTACCACACTGCTTTCTGAAAGCTAACACTACTTCATTCCAGAACCAGATGAAGGCTTAATAAAAAAAAGAAAGCTATAAGCTAATTTCCTTAATGAGTTCAGGTGTAAAAATTGTTACCACAATACTTGCAAACAGAACACAATAAATTATTAAACAGATCATACACAATGACCAAGTTGGCTTCATCCCAGGGATCCAAGGATGGTTTAACTATGTAAATCAATCAATGTAAATCACCACATAATCAAAAACCGTAACAAAAATCACATGATCATCTCAATACATGCAGAAAAAGAAAAAGCCTCTGACAAAACATCACATTCATTCATGATAAAAACCACTGATGAAAATAAATATGAGAGGATCTTATCTCAAGCCAGTAAGAGCAATTTGGGACAAACCTACTGCCATAATTATGCTAAGTGGGAAAAACTGAAAGAACTACCCCTAAAATCAGAAACAAGACCAGGGCATCCACTCCCACCACCTCTGTTCAACACAGTACTCGAAATTTTAGCCAGGTCAATCAGGCAAGAGAATGAAATAAAGGGAACATGTAGTAGCAAACTATCCTTATTTGTAAACAGTGAGATCCTCTAAAACCTCTGAAACACGACCAGAAGATTATTAGAACTAATAAACAAATGCAGTCAAGTTGTAGGTTTACAGAATCCATACACAGGGCTGGAGGAATAGCATAGTGGTTAGAATGCTTGCCTAACAAACACAATGACCTGAGTTCAGTTCCCCACCACACATAAACTGATGTGATGGTGCATGCTGTAATCCCAGCACTCGGGAGACTGAAGCAGGAGGATTGCCATGAGTTCAAGGCCAGCCTAGGTTACATTATGAGTTCACGACCAGCCTGAACTATAGCACAAGATCCTGTCTCAAAAAAATCAATACAGAAAAATCAATAGCATTCCTACAAAGCTACAATGAAAACAGAGAAATCAGAAAAACAATCTCATTCACAGTAGCTTCAAGAAATTTAAATACCTAGGAATCAACCGAACTAATGAAGTGATGAACCTCTACAGTGAAAATTACAGTACTTTGAAAAAGAAACTGAAGAGGCTATTAGAGCTGGCCCCAGCAGCGCAGGCCTATAATCCCAGTATTTTGAGAAGATAGGCAAGTTTGGGAGGATAACAAGTTTTAGCCCAGTCTGAACAACTTAGGAACTTAGCAAGACATGGTCTTTAATCAAAAATGAAAAATATACTGGTGATGTAGCTCAGTGTGAAGGCCCTGCAGTTAATCCCCAGAACTGTAAAAAAAAAAAAAAAAAGGACAAAAAGAAGGAAGGAAGGCAGGAAGGCAAGGGAAAAAGAGAAAAAAAGTGTTTTTTTTAAAAATTAGTGTTTTTTCTCCTTATTCCTGGATAGACAGAACCAATATTGTCAAAACGGCCATACTACCAAAACTGATATACAGATTCAATGCAATTCATACTACCAAAACTGATATACAGATTCAATGCAATTCCAATCAAAATACCAAGAGTATTTTTCATAGATCTAGCAAAAAAATGATACTAAAATTTAAATGGAAACAAGAAAGACTCAAGATTCAAAGCAATTCAAAGTAACAAGACAAAAGCAGAAAGCATCACAATCTCAGGCATCAAGTTATATTACAAAGCAAAAGTGATAAAAATCACATAGTTTTGGTATGAAAACAGATAGGTATATCAATGAAACCAAACTGAGGATGCAGAGACAACCCTGGGCACTTTCATCCACTGGATCTTTGACAGAGGGGCCAAAAACATGCTGGAGAAAAGACAGCCTCTTAACAAATGGTGCTAGGGAAACTGGTTATCCACATGTAGAAGAAGGAAACTGGACCCACATCTTTCATCAGGTACCACAACAAATCAGAATTGATCCAAGACAGTTATTAAATGAAAACACTGAACCTACTGGAAGATAAAATAGGAAAAACCTTTAAAGACATAGGTATAGGCAAGGACTTTCACAACAAAACAGTGATTGCATATGAGATAACACCAAGAGTCAACAAATGAGATTATATCAAAGTAAAAGATGAAAGATTTATACGATCTGAGAAAAACATGGGAAAAATTTTGCCAGCTACCCCTTGGATAGAGGGCTAACATGTAGAATATACAAAGAACTTAAAAATATTAGACTTCCCAATGTGAAAGAACTAATTAAAAAACTGAATTAGTAGACAGTATGAATGGCCAGTAAATACAGAAAAAAAGTTCAGCACCAGTAGCCATAAGACAAATGCAAAACAACACCCAAGTTTCATCTTACTCCATCCAAGAACTCAAAAAATTACAAATGCTGAAAAAGTTGTGGAGAAAAAGGAACACTTCTATACTGCTGGAAGCATTGCAAACTGGCAAACCATTTTGGAAAGTAGTAGGAAGATTCCTCAAAAAACTGAAAATAGACAAGATCAGGCACATTCAGGATGGTATGACCATAGACAAAAAAAGCTGAAAATAGATACCCCATTTGACCCAGCTGTATCTCTTCTAGGTGTCTTCCCAAAACCGTTAAAGACATCATACAACAGTGTTGCATGCATACCCATGTTCATAGCAGCACAAAGCATAACAGTCAATCCTGGAAGCAGCCAATTGTCCGTCGACAGATGGACAGATAAAGAGGATGTGATGTATTTACACAGTAGAGTACTACTCTGTCATAAAGAACGATAAATTTGAGTCATTTGTAGGAAAATGGATGTGCCTTGAAGCTGTCATACCTAATGAAATAAACCAGTCACAGAAAGTTAAATATCACATGGTTTCTCTAAAATGAGAGAACCACATTATGAGTAACTAAAAGAACAAAATAAAAGAATAATAGGAGAAAACAGGGAGATAGATTTTTGTGGAGAGTGGACAGGTATGTGTTGAAGGAGCAGAGAGAGGGTGCGAAGGGGGAGGAGAAATTAAAACAATCATATGCAATATGTACATGCACACATTCCTTGTGCTGAATGTAATCATTATGTACCACAAGTACATACTAATAAATAAACAAAACAATAACAACAAGCCAAGTCAGTAGGTTACCACTTAACTAGCTGGTTGGTTACAGGGTTTCCTGCAATCAACCGAACTCATTTACTGAGAATAAATTCGGCATTGATTTGGTTGCTTGGCTCAGAGTAGGGGCAGTCCAAATTCATGGCCTTCGCAAATGTTATTTTGTTTTTTGTATGTTTTGTTGTAGTCTGGGTTTTCTGAGACAGGGTCTCACTCTGTAGTCCAGGCTGGTCCTGAACTCACTGTGTAGCCCAGGCTGGCCCCAAACACATGGCAATCCTCCTGCCTCAGACTCCCTACTGCTGGGATTACAGGAGTATACCACCATGCCCCGCATATGTGTTGCTGGAGAATTGAACTCAAGGGCTCGAGCTTGCACAACTGGTATTTAACAGTATGTAATGTTAGATTTTTAGTTCAGTGAATTCCCTTATATAGAAAAGAGCCCGAGAGGAAGAAGAAATAATGTATGACATGTATGCAATCCTATCTACTTTAACATTCAGACAAGCTGCCCATTAACATTTAAATTCGTTATCTGATTTTCCTGAGAGGGTGAAAGGGCCTTGCTGTGTTTATAACCAGAGTGACCAGCTAAAAAAAGGGCGGAAACTGTTTAAGGAGGAATGACTAATATCTAAAGGTCAGAACACTACAATCCACACTACAGTCCCTGAAGGTAAAAAAAGAGTTGCAACACACTGGTTTTCCCACTAAAACAAAAACATTCTGTGCCTATTTCTCATTTTAGCCTTAGTAATTACTCCTCAGCCCCTGGCTGTGCTCCTCCTTCGTTTCTTCCCTTAGGTAACGGGAGGCTGCTGTTGCTAAATGTTTGAAGAAAACACAGGCCAGAACTACACGCAACAATGGTCAGGCCCAGGGCAAGCCCGGGCAAGAGCCTGGGCCTGCTGGCTGCCCCAGCTTTATCCTTTCCCAGTTCGGGTCCTACCTGGCCCCACCTCCACACCCACCCCATTCTGGGCCTCTGCACTGAGCTCCTCTCCCCCCACCTCTCCTGGTGTATTCATTTTGGGATTTTGAGTCAAGGTCTCAACTAAACCACTAAAGTGCCCAGGCTGGGTTTGTGATCCTCCTGCCTCAGACTCCTAGGGGACTGGGATTATAGGCAGGCACTACCAGGCTGACCTACCTTTTTTTTCCTTTAACTTTTCCACCACCTTTTCTTTAATCACACATCTACATTAAAGCCTGGGAGTAAAAGCACTAAAGGACACTTTAACCACAACACAGGAGTTCTGCTACAAAAAACCAGATCTCAGCGGCCAGAGGAACAGCATAGCCATAACAGCATCTGCCTAGCAAGTGCTAAGGCCCTGAGTTCACTTCCCCAGCACCACATAACCAGGCATGGTGGCACAAGCCTGTAATCCCAGTATGCAAGAGGGTAAGGCAGGGGCATTGCCACGAGCTCGAGACCAACCTGGGCTCCATAGTGAGTTCCAGACCAGCCTGGGCTATAGAGCAAGACCCTCTCTTGGAAAAAAAAGAAAAATTGATCTCAGTACTTACTGCAATATAAATATAGCATGAATTTTCTCACCCCTCCTTGCACCCAGCCTTCTTTTGTACTGAAGATAGAACCCAGACCTTTCACACTGACCTAAACTACATCTTCAATGCATTTTTATTTCATATTTTGAGACAAGGTCTTTCTAAATTGCCCAGACTGGGCTCAAACTTGCCATCCTCCTGCTTTCACCCCCAAGAATGCTGAGATTAAAAGCATATGCACTAGCACGCCCAGCTTTCTTCTTCTTCTTTTAATACTGGGGATTGACCTGGGATAATCTACTACTGAGCCACATTCCTAATCCTCAGTCCTAACAGCCCAACCAACCAACCAACCTGGGGTCCCACTGAGTTGCCCAGGCTAGCTTCCAAGTTGGGATCCTTTGCCTAAGTTCCCAGCATAGCCATGACTGTAGGTGCCCGCCGGTGCATTCAGTTTGAGTTTCCTTTTCTATAAATCTAACATACAGATCTTTCCAACTGATTAAAGTTGTTTGTCAATGAAAATCAAAGGAAAAATTTGTTTATTTATTTTGCAGTGCTGGGAGTGGAACCCAGGGCCTTCATGCTATGCTCCTAGCTCTTTTCTTTTGCCAAATTAATTTTTTTGTTAGTGTGTATTTACAATATGTAATAATGATATTTGGCTTGAAGAACTGGTGCATGCAGATACATCACCTTGATCGTTTTTACCTGCCTTTCTCCCGTTCCCATTCTCTCACCTGTACACATGCGTACAAAGTTTATTTTCCTGTTTTCTTCCATGTCTTTTTTAGTTTGTTCTCTTACTTTCTTGTAAGTTGACTTTCTCAGCTTGGAAAAACCATGCAATTGTTAACCTGTGTCTGATTCATTTTGCTAAATATGACGGTCTCAAGGTGTATCCATTTTCCTTCAAATGACTCAAATTTAACTTTTTATAGCAGTGTAGTACTCCACTGTGTAAATATACAACCTCTTCTTTATCCATTCATTTGCTGATGGACATATTGGTTGTTCCCAAGGTTTAGCTATTATTAATTGTGCTGCTGTAAACATGGTACTCACATATCACTGTTGTGTGATGTCTTTAACTCTTTTGAGAAGATACCTACAAGGAGGATGGTTGGGTCAAATGGTGTACCTGTAGTTTTTTGAGGAACCTCCATACTGCGTTCCATAATGGCTGTGCTGATTTACAGTCCCACCTACAATGTAGAAGAGCTCCTTTTTCTCTACAACTTTTTCTACATTTGTTATTTTTTGAGTTCTTGATAATAGCCATTGTTTCTTTTTTTGAGAACTGTCTATTCATTTCAGTTGCCCATTTATGTTTTTTGTTTGATTGATGGGGTCTTTTATTTTGGGGGAGTTCTAATTTTTTTTCAGTTTTTTTCATATTCTAGATAATATTCCCTTGTCTATGGAGTACCTGGCAATTTTTTCCCCATTCTGTTGATTCTATCTTCACTCTGTTGTTTCTTTGCTTAGCAGAAGCTCTCTAATTTAATATAATTCCATTTGTTGATTCCTAATGTTATTTCATGTACATTAGGTGTTTTGTTGAGAAAATCCTAGCCTATGCCTTCAAAGATTTTTGTCTATTTTATCTTCCAGTAGGTTCAGTTTCAGTGTTTCCATTTTATTATCTGTCTTTCATCAATTTTCATTTGATTGTGGTACCTGGTGAAAGATATGGGTCTAGTTTAATTCTTATGCATGTGGATGAACAATTTTCCCAGGACTATTTTTTTCTGTTTGGGTTTTCTTTCTTTTCTTTAGACAAGATTTTGCTTTGTAGCCTAGGCTGGTCCTGAACTCACTATATAGCCTGGGCTGGCCTCAAATGCATGGCAATCCTCCTGCCTCAGCCTCCTCTGTGCTGGAATTAAAGGCATGCACCACAATGCCCAGTTTATGTGGTACTGGAAATCAAACTCTGAATCTACTGCTTTCCAGATATTGATTCTAACTTCTGTGCTATTCCTCCAACCCCAGCACCATTCATTAAAGAGGCTATCTTTTTTCCAGCATATGTTTTTGTTTCCTTTGTCAAAAATCAGTCTTAGTGAGGGTGCTGGGGTTGTCGTTGTATCCTCTTGTTCCATAGGTCTACATGTCTTTTTTTGTGCCAACACCATCGGATTTTTATCCCTCTTGCTTTGTAATATAACTTGATGTCTTGTATTGTGATGCCTCCTGCTTTGTTTTCTCAGTCCACAGTTTGGTTTTGATTATGAAACATGTCTCATTAAGTCTCTAATTGACCCAGGCTGAGCTCAAACTTGCAATCCTCCTGCCTCAGCCTTCCTGAATCCTGGGATTAAAAGCCTATACCTTCTGACCTGGCAAAGCATGTAAAATTGACAAATATTGCATTTTAATTTTAAAGGAGACCTACAAATATATTTTTTCAAATTTAGTTTAGCCAAGGGTGTGGGGAGTGAGGGAAAGATCTCTCTTACATTGATTATGAAAGTCTAAGTTGACTGGCTTTTCTGGGAATCATTTTGGCAAAGCCACAAAGGATACTTAGTCTCTTGGGGCTGGGGGAAATCCATTCGCTAACGTTTATCCTAAGGAAGTAAAGACATGCACTTTTTTTTCCTGTGGTACCACTGATCCAAACCAGGGCCTTCACACGGAGCACATCTCATGCCCAGCCTGTTTGTTTGTTTGTTTGTTTGTTTGTTTGTTTGTTTGAGACAAGGTCTTGCTAAGTTGCCAGTTGCCCAGGGTAGCCTTGAACATTTGATCCTGTTGTCTCAGCCTCCCAGACTGATGGTGTTACAGATCTGTGCCACTGGACCCACACAAAGACTTTTTGTATAAGGATCTTTAAATCACTTTATTGATAATAACAAAAATCAGAAAGCACCAAAATGTCTAACACTTCTGAGTCCAACAATTTCTGCAGTTCTCTAAGTTTTCTGGAAAGACCTGGGATTTTTTTTAAACTTGTAATTGACCCTAAACCTTATCTAGATGAATAGGATGCTGGAGGACTATGGATAGCTCCAGTTAATGATTGGCAGTCTCTTATTTCTCAATGCAAAAAGCTCGTGCTGCATGAAAGGAGAGCTTGGCACTCCCTGGCAAGGACAGAAGCGGCACTTGGGCCTAACAATGTCACATATGGTTAAGGCACTGCCACCTACTTATTGGCATCTAACTACTATTTATTTTTAAGCAGTCTCATGCTGTAGTCCAGGCTGGCCTTGAACTCACAGCAATCCACATGTCTTAGCCTCTCAGGTGTTGGGATTACAGATGGGTTCCAGCACACTTGGCTTTAACCACTGATTTTTTATTATTAAAAATGCAAAAATCTTGGCCTTTTTCTACATAGTATTTAGAACTTCTAATTATTGTGATTTATATTTACCCCTTTATATCTTATATTGTGGTTAAATATAAGAACTGTGATCTTAAAAATCATACACACACACACACACACACACACACACACGTGCGCGCGCACACGCACGCGCACACACATTTACAAAGTAGTACTATCAGGGAAATAACGACTGACTTGTAGCATTAAGTTTTTAACCTAGCAGGCTGAGGGTGTATCTCAGTGCTAGAGCAACTGCCTAGCACATGTGAAACCCTTCGTTCCATCCCCAGCATCACAAAAATAAATAAGTAAATAAATAAAAAAAATGTTAACCTCAGGCTGGGTACGTGGCTCAGTGCTAAAGTACTTATCTTTCACTGGATCCTCAGCACTGCAAAGAGAAATAAAATTTTAACCTAACAAAACAATGACAATTTGGCCATCCATTAATTCAACAGACCCTGAAGAATTAGAAATTAAGAAAATTGTCTGTATGGAGCCCAATGTGGTAGCACAAGCCTGTTGCCCCAACACTCTGGGAGGCTGGGGAAGGAGGATGACAAGATCAAGCCCTATCTGGGCAACTTAGCAAGAACTTGTCTCAAAACAAAAATAATTATAATACTTCAAAAATGGGACATAGTTCATGCCCTGGGCTTCATTCCCAGTACCAAACCAAACCAAATTAAACTACACCAAATAAAACAAAACATTGTATAGATTAAGCTGTTTAAACTACAGAATGAAAGGCACTGATTTATATACCAGAATATCAATTTCTCAGTTAAAAGTAGGTATACTAGACCAATTCATCTCCTTTATGGGCATCCCCTCCTTTTTATCAAGTACCTGCACAACTGGTTAAGTCAGCAAAATGTTTATTTATTTGTTGGAGATTGAACCTATGGCCTTACTCATGTTAGGCACATACTCTGCTACTGAGCTATTCTTTAGAGTTGGGGAGTTTTTTTAGAAAGCACATCATTAGAGGCAGGAGAATACAGTAACACAGGAAGGTATTTCCTTAAAGCCATAGAAAGGCCTGGAATTTTTACGTATTTCTCCAGTGAATTGGTTATTTCCATGCCAGATGATCATAATCAAATTCTTTTTTCCTGTATTACTGGACATTAAGCCCAGAATTTTCACACTTAGCTACTGCTTCCAAACTTTTTCTTGCCCAAATGTGGTTAAGGGCTGGAAGAATGGCTCAGCGGTTAAAGCACTTGCCTAGCAAGCTCTAAGTACCCTAGTTCGATTCCCCAGCACCACATAACCCGGGCATGGTGGCGCATGCCTGTAATCCCAGCACTCGGGAGGCTGAGACAGGAGGACTGCCGTGAGTCCAAGGCCAGCCTGGGCTCTGAAGTGAGTTCGGGACCAGCCTGGACCATAGAGTGAGACCCTGTCTCAAAAAAAAAAAAAAAAAAAGAAAAAAGAAAAAAGAAAAATGAAAAAAGAAAAAAAAAGAAAAAGAAAAAAATGTGTTGGGGATGTGGCTCAATGTGAAGGCCCTCAGTTGCATTGCTAGTACTGCAAAAAATAAAGAAATAAAAAATATAACAACAACAAAACCACAATTCTGGGTGGGCATGATGGTTCATGCCTCTAACCACAGCTACTCAGGAGGCTGAAACAAGAGGATGACCACATTTCAGGTCAGCCTGGATGTCTTAATTACGTTTTTTGTTGCTGGAATACATTACCCAACATCCACAATTTAAGAGAGGAAAGATTTATTTTAGCTCACAGTTTCAGAAGGTCTCAGTCCATTCATGGATGGCTGGCAATGGTGGAAGCACATAACAGTGGTCCGGAAGGAGGAAAGCTGCTCACAGCATGGCAGACAGAAAGCCAAGTGAGGGAGGAAGGGCAGAGCTAGCATATATCCATCCTTCCAGGTCATGCTGCAGTGATCCTCCCATAAGCACCACCTAATGGTAGCAGTGGCACATTTTTTCAGATGAAGATTGTGGATCTTTTGATTCTGCATGTTTTTACCTGGCCAGGATATTGTGGTTTGGATCTGGAATGTCCCCCAAAAGTTGCATGTGTTTAAATGTTATAGATTGTCTATGGAACCATGTGCTGTTGAGAGTCTGGGGCCTAGTCTGGAGGGGTGGACGAATAGCGTTTAAGTTAGGATTAATGACATGTAGTGGCCACACCTTCCATCCTGGATCCAGGAGGGGCTAATCACTGGGCTGAGACCTGGAACGATATATAAGCTGCTTCCTGCCTTCCTTGAGGACTAGTCTCAACTTGCCTTTCTGTTTGTGATGTTGTGAGGAGCTGCCTCCACCTCTGCCTCTGCCATGTACTTCAATTGCTGCCGGCTGCCCCGAATGGACTGTGACCTTCTGAAACTGTGAGCTAAAATAAACCTTTCCTCCCCTAAATTTGTGCATGTCAGGTATTGAGTCACAGGAATGAACAAGTAACTGAGACACGGGATTAGACAAAAAGGAGGAAGGGGAAAGGAAGGATCAAGGTCAAGGCACAGCAGCTACTCACCTGACCCTGAGCCAATACCTTAGGTCTTATGGCGAAGATTGTGCATCTGGCCAATGGGAAAAGGCAGCGCGGCGGGGGGGGGGGGGGGGGGGGGTCACAATTTAGGGATTTAAAAATCTCTATTTACCATTGCTTGCCATCTGCTTTCTCTACCTGCATGTGGAGAAATCACCTCTTTTTACAAGAAGATAATAAAAGACATGTATTTGTGCCCTGTGTCTCCTAGGTCCACTCCTTGTTTGGACAGGTGACTTCCCGTGAGCCATTTCTTACATTTCCCTTCCAGGTCAAGCCCCAGTGACCCACTCCTTCTAACCAGGCCCCACCTATTAACAGCACATGGTTCTATAGGCATTTCACAATATTCAGATCTTGAAGCTTTGGGGGGACATTCCAGATCCAAGCATAACTCTGGGCAACTTAACAAAACCCTGCACCAAAGTAAATTAAAAGAAAAAAAGCTGCTGGTGGGGATGTAGCTCAGTGTGAAGCCCTGAGTTAATCTTCAGTCCCAATAAATACATAAATAAATAATTTAAAAAACCTAAGAAGTATATCAGAAGAGATGAGGCTAGGGCACAGCTCAGCAGGTACAGTACTTGCCTAGTGAGTGCAAGACCCTGGGTTTCATTTTCCAGTACCACATAAGCTGCACGGTAGCACATGCCTGTTACCCCACCACTTGAGAGACTAAGGCAGGAGGATTGCCGTGTGTTTGAGGCCATCTTGGGTCTTGGGCTACAGAGTGAGCTATGGACCAACCTGGAGTACAGAGTAAGGCCACATCTCAAAAAAAAAAAAAAAAAAAAAAAAAAAAAAAAAAAAAAAAAAAAAAAAAAAAAAAAAAAAAAAAAAAAAAAAAAAAAAAAAAAAAAAAAAAAAAAAAAAAAAGGATAATGTGCTTATGACTTTGGGAAAGAGGAAGCCATTTTAAATCAGACTCAAATACAAATGACATAAAAAGAACAAACTGAAGGTCACCTGGAGGTACTACAGCTGCATCTGCAATGCTTGAAAGAGGAAGAAAGGGAGGCTGGTGCCTTAAAAGAGAGAGAAAGGGAGGCCACAAAGGCTGGGCAAGACAGCATGCAAGCCCTGAAGAGGTGGACACCAGCTCCAGGATGAAGAGCAGAAGGACAGAGAAGAGGAACAAGAAGAAGGTGGAGATGGGCTGCAGGTGAGCCCAAAAGGAAGAAAAAATCTCTAGACTCAGATGAGAATGAGGACAAAGATGATGACTACCAGCAAAAAGTGCAAAGATGTGGAATAGAGTCACTAATATCGAGAACCCCAGCTGGGTGGCAGTAGATCTGCACAGGCCAAAGAGCTTTTAAGGAGAGAACAAGAAAAAATCAAGCAGAAAGCAAATGAACACTGCATGAAAATGCATTTAGCTGGGAAGACAAAGCAGGCCAAGCCTGACCTGGCCCGGCTGATGATCATCCTGAAACAGGGGAGGAGGCAGCTGGTGAAAAAGAAAACAGCAAAATACCATGCAAGAGCAAGGGGAGACAGATGCAGATGCTCTTCCTGAACAAGTAAGTGTGGCCTGTGGGAGGAGTCCCAGGACCACTCGTGCCTTGTGCCCATCCTCCCCGACTCCTCCACCTCCTCTCCAATGTGACTTCATTTTAACTTAAATACATCTGCAACAACTCAAGTAAGGTCACATTCTGTGATGCCAGTTGGTTAGGACTTTAACATAAGATTCTGGATGACACAATTCACCAACCTGTGTCACGCAAGAGGAAAAATCTCTTAAAAGGATATTAGCTCAGGGCCAGAGGAACAGCTTAGCTGTTAGCTCATATAATCATGGGAAAGCTTGAAGAACCAGCTTGTGATGTGGGCAAGTTCAGGGGAGACTAGGTTTCTCAGTTAGTTATTAGTTGCTGGGATAGAATATCTGACATCCACAACTGAAGAGAAATATTTATTTTAGCTCACAGTTTCAAAAGATCTCACAAGTCCTTTCATGGGCAGCTGGTAATGGTAGAAGCACATGACACAGACTGGAGAGGTGTGCGCAGCACTGGGGACAGAAAGCCAAGAGAAGCGGAAGCCAAGTGAAGGGGGGAACCACTGGATGTCTGGAGACTAAGGCAAAGGGACAGGAGCTTTCCCAGGAAGATGTCTCTTGTTCCTTCCTCTACTTAGTTCAAGCTGTCAGCTGGGCCCCCCACAAGCAGGGTGGTGCAATGATATGACATCTTTGAGGAAAAAATGATAAAGAGGGCTTGGGGTATAGCTGTTTGGTAGTATAGTGCTTAGAATGCGCAAGGTCAAAGGTTCAATTCCCAGTCCCTAAATATAAATAATCATTAAAAAGATAATATATCATGTTTTTAATGTAGAACATACCTTGAAAAGATGCTAAAATAATCACTCCAATGTAATAAGGTTCTTTTTTGATTTAAATAAATTCTAAAAATATTCTCCAAGAACAAAACAATATTGAAAAAGAATTTGCTTTGTTATATATATGTGTGTGTGTAACACTCTTTGGCCCAGAAATTCCTCTTGTGTATTTGTAGACTATTGTCCCTATTATTATAAATTCTCAAATTTATAGTCAATGTATAAAACATTATCTGAGATATAAAACCGGGTATGGTGCGGCAAGATCTTGCCAAGTTCCTGAATTGTCTGGGCTGGGCTTACACTGCTCTTCTCCCGCTTCAGCCTCCCCAAGTGCTAGGATTACAAGCATGCCCCACCACACCCGGTTTTATCATGCTTTAAAGATTAGTAAACTGCCATTATTAAGTACAAATCCAAAAAACAGGGTAAGTCTATTGTGGCTATTTTGTTTGCAGAGCTTATATCTCAGATAATATGAAGATACTCAGGCATCGCTATCTCTTAGCAGGAAGGAGAGCATCAAGAATAGCACTGCTGGCTGAAGGAACGGCTCAGCGGTTAAAGCGCTTGCTAAGTCAAGTGCTAAGTAGCTGACTTCAATTCTCCAGCACCACTTATACCAGGTGTGTTGGCATACGTTTGTAATCCCAGCACTCGCAAGACTGAGGCAGGAGGACTGCCATGAGTCCAAGGCCAGCCTAGGCTCCATAATGAGTTCAGGAACAGCCTGGGGGTACAGAGTAAGACCCTGTCTCAAACAAACAAAGTGCTATTATTCATGAAAATAAGCAGAAGTCTGCCCCAAGACAAGCCTCAGGTGAACATAATAAATGGCAAAGCAACACAAGACAACCATGGAATGCGGACAAAGTTTTTTTTTTTGTTTTTTGTTTTTTGTTTTTTTTTTTTTTAAGACAGAGTCTCACTCTGTAGTCCAGGATAGGCCTGAACTGACCTCGTAGCCCAGGCTGGCCTCAAATTCTCCTGCCTCGGCTTCCTGGGTTTTAGGATTACAGGGGTATAGCACCACTCCCAGTTGACGTGGTGCTGAGTCTTGAGCTTGCTAGGCAAGTACTCTAACCGCTGTGCTATTCCTCCAGCAGAACTCATCTTTTATTGTTTTTGTGGTACTAGGGTTTAAGCCCATGGCCTTTACATTGAGCTATATCTTCAGCCCATTTTTAAAAATTTAATTTTAGGAGCTGAAGGAAGAGCAGAGTGGTTTGAGCACAAGCGTAAGGCCTTGAGTTTGATTCTGGGAGTGGTAGTTTATACCTGTAATCCCAGCACCTAATAGGCTGAGGCAGAAGCACTGCTGTAAGTTTAAGGCCAGCATAAGCTACATAGTGATTTCAGAACCAGGCTTGCACTAGAAAGTGAGATCTTGTCTCAAAAATAAATAAATATAAATAAATAAAGAGATAGAGGAAAAAAGAAAAAAAAAAAAGGACTGACAGAATAGTCCAGTGGTTAAAGCACTTGCCTAGCACACTCCAGGCCTTGAGTTCGATTCCCCAGCCCCACATATACTTAACATGGTGGTGCATGCCTGTAATCCCAGCCCTCAGGAACCCGAGGCAGTTAGATTGTTGTGTGTTCAAGGCTAACCTGGGCTATGCTATATAGTGAGTTTAGGACCAGCTTGGACTGCACATTAAGACCCTATCTCAAACAAAACAAAACAGAAAACTGGGATAAAATTCGTGATAATCTTTCCTCTTTTTTCTTTTTTTTTCTTTTCTCACTCTCTAGTCCTTACTGATCCTGAACTCACTTTGTAGCCCAAGTTGGCCTCAAACTCACAGCAATCCCAAGTGCTAAAATTACAAGCATGCACCACTCCTGCCTGTACCTCTCAAAGTGCTGGAATCACAGGCATGCACCAACGGGCCCAGTTTTTATTTTCTACTTGGAGACAATGTCTCACTAAGTTGCCCGTAGTAGGCTCAAACTTGAGGTCCTCTTGCCTCAGCCTCCCAGAGTGCCAGGATTTTAGGCATGTGCCATTATAACTGGCTTGCAGTTTTCTCTTAAAGTTACAAATAAAAGAAACAGTTTTTAAAAAGAGAAGCCAGGTACTGGAGGAAGAGCACAGCAGTTACAGCACTTGCCTACCAAGCACAAGGCCCTGAATTTAATTCCCCAGCACCAGATAAACCATGCATAATGGTGCATGGCTGTAATTTTAGTACCTGAGAGGTTGAGACAGGAGGATTGCCTTGTATTCCAGGACAGTCTGGGCTACACAGTGAGTTCAGAACAAGTCTATAACACAGAGCAGGACTCTATGTCAAAAAACAAAACAAAAAACAGGAGATCTAGTTTGCTTTTTCCTTCCTCATTTTGCTTAATTTCTGCATTAGTCAGTATCACCAATTGAACACACTATGGCTCTGGGCTGGTTGACTCTGTGTGTGTGTGTGTGTGGGGGGGGGGGGTACTGAGAACTGAACACAGGGCCTTCACTCTGAGCTACATCTCCAGCCCCTTTTCATTGTTTACCTGAGAAAAGGTTTCACTAAGTGTGTAATTTGCCCATGCTGGGCTCAAATTTGTGATTCTTCTGCCTCAGCCTCCCTTCCAAACGCTAGAATTCCAGGCCTGGCTTCTGGCGGTCCTTATTCCTTTGCAGTTTCGAACTCCACCTCCAGCCTGAGTTTCAGTTCCACATCTTCTACCCCTTAACTCTCCATCATTTGTTATATTGCCTAAAATTCAACAACCCCACATTTTACTCTCTCCATGCTTTTTTGTCTGTAGCTTCAGACTTTTCTCACTGGGAACGGAGTCATTCAGCTCTGTTCTATGATAACAAGGGGTGTAACTATCTTGCTCACCTCTGAGCCTCTGGAAATGGCTGGTCCTCCCCTTCCCTCCCCTCCCTCCTTTGAACTACACAGTGAGTTTAGGACCAGCCTGGACTGTAGTGCAAGACTGTCTCAAGAAAGAAAGGAAGAGAGAAGGAAAGGAATTCTTACTATGTACCCTAGGCTAGAGTCCACATTCCTAACATTTTTCCTTGACTTTTGCGTAAGTCAAACTTAGGTATTGTTTCTCAAACAATTCTTTTACATTTTTTACTTCTGTCTTTTTAGATAGTATTTTTGTTGTGCCCTGGAATATTCTACTCTGTTTTTAAGAACATCACTCATGTTTATGTATATGGATTCTGAGATTTTTGTGAACTGCCACCCAAAGTCACTAATTCTGTCTTTTTTTTTTTTTTTTTTTTTGTGGTACTGGGGCTTAAACCTACGACC
Source organism: Ctenodactylus gundi (assembly GCA_004027205.1). Lineage (NCBI taxonomy): Eukaryota > Metazoa > Chordata > Mammalia > Rodentia > Ctenodactylidae > Ctenodactylus > Ctenodactylus gundi. The sequence continues at coordinate 439,329 of PVKB01001260.1, forward strand.
TTCATACTGATCTACAATCCTAGTCATTTTTAGTTTTGATTTTGAGGTAGGGTCTCACTAAGTTTGTAAGTTGCCCAGGGTGGGCTCTAATTTGTGATCCTTTGGTGCCAGCCTTCTGAAGGGCTGGGATTTACTGGCCTGCGCCACCCTTTAGAGCTAATTCTGTCTTTGAACTCTATGGCCCTTAATATCTATTCATTCACTTGGCATTACCACTATCACATATCTTTTATTTTAAAAAAATAATTTACTTTTCTGGTGCTAGGGTTCAAGCCCAGAGCCTCAGGTCTGCTGGACAAGCAGTAGCTACTAGCTACAGTAGCCAGGGCTTGTCTCAGGACTTTCTTTCTGACTAGTATCCATAATGGCTCAGTAAAGTCCTTTAATTAAGTCTCCAGAATTTGCGTTAACAATGCATAGAAAGATCCCTGCCTGACAGGCTGGCGCTGGTGCTGGGAGCAGGGAAGGGATATGTTACAAAAAAGGTCACTATTCACAGATTAATCACATCCCACACCTACAGAGGCAAGCGTGTGAGTCAGAAATGTGTGAATAATATCTTTCTACTTCTGCACATTTTGAGATGGATATTCTGAGAAACTGCAGGCACAGATACAGCTCTACAATATAAGTTAAAATATAGGGTGACCCAAAAGTTTAATTTTTTTCTATGTATGGTGACTTTTAGGTATTACTGGTATGTTGAATTTAGTCCTTTGTAATTTTTTAAACAAGTTTTACTTCAAATATGACAAATTAATCCTGAGCTAATTTTTAGATTTTTGTATGTATAGCAGTCGGAGGGGGGGGGGACGGGACGAGGGGTTGGTTACACCCAAGTGCCTTCCCTTTGAGCTACATATCTCCAGCCCATTTTTGATTTTGAGACAGGGCCTCACTAAATTGTTGAGTTGCCCAGGCCGGCCTGGGCACTAGGAACGTCTTGCCTTAGCCTCCCTGAGTGCTGGGATTGCAGGCCTCCGTCACAAGGCCTGGTCTGGCGACCTCTGGGCCAGCCCGCCCATCTATCATCAGGTACAGCTGATATACCTTTCATTACCTGAAAGATTATCTACGTGACAAAACCATTTCCTTTCCCTCTTTCATCCTTCCATAATTTGGGACACGATCAGCCGATCACCTTGTTTGAAGCTTCAAGCTCCACCTATGCCCTCCTCAACGTCTGTAGGCACCACGCGTCTTGAGGTAACTTATTTGTATGCAACTCCAGCAGCTGGCGTTGTGCGCTTAAAATATCATACAGCTGCTAATCTTGGTTTCTTTTTGGTTACTATGAGACTTCAGACACACATTTACCTAGTTTCCACCGTGGTCCGGAAGCGTACACAACAAAAAAATACAAAAATAGCACTCCAGCTGAAGACTCCACGCGGCGGGGCGCGCCGGCCGAGAACCCTACCCTCGGCAGAGCCGCGACCCTGCTCCAGTCGCTCCCCGCCCCCTTCCAGGAAGCGGCGCGGCAGAGCCGGTCCCCGATTGGCTGAGGGGGCGCGCGCGCAAGTGCCCGGATGGGCCGCGGCTTCCGGCGCGCTTGCCACAGACGGTAGGGGGCGCGCCCCGCGGCTGCGGTGGGGGGTTGTGTGGCCCTGCGCGACTCGGAAGATCCAGCCAGAAACCTAAGCTGGGGACACCCCTCGCCCACCCTTCCCTGGCCGAGGTCCTGCCGCTCTTGCTGCCGGGTGCCTCCTTCCCCGCCACGCTTGGTCCGCGGAGCGCCCCGGGGGTCCCTGCTCCGCGAGTGAAATGGTCGCCGCAACGCTGGGCTTTGGGCTGGAGCGCGGCGGATGACGGGAACCGGGCGTCCTGAAGGACCCCCGCCCCCAATCCAACGCGAGAAAGCCCCCGCGCTGGAGGAGCAGGTAAGGGCTCGGCGGCCCGGGGTCGGTGTGCACGCGCTCCTAGCCCCCGCGTCACGGCCGGCCCGTGCCTCGCGCAGCGTTTGTGCTGGCTCGTGGGGGTGGGGCGCGTGGCGCCGGAGGTTTTGCTGGGGCCGCGCCGTGGCCGCCCAGGAGGAGGGCGGGGCTTCGGGCTTGGCTCTCTGGGGCGGTGGTCGGGTCTCCTGGGAGCCCGGGTCGTCGCCACGTGAGCTGGGCTGCTGGGATAACAGGTGTCTGCCGGGGTGCCTGTGTGGACGCGGCGGCGGGCTGGGCGAGACCGGCTGCGTGCGTGGGCGGGTTGACTCAGCTTTTCCTCCTGGGCTGGTCAAGTTCAGACACGTTCCGATCCTGCAGGCTGAGGAGCTAAGTCCTGACTTGTCTTCAGCCGGGGCTATTTAAACCTTGTCCTTCCCAGCTGGATTCACTGGCGCGATTGGAGATAGACGTCTGTGGTCAGCTGTTTTCTGTACTCTTGCAGGTAAGGACCAACTTCGTAATAACTTAGGTTTATAAAGGTATTGTTTAAAGCCATTATCTGTCTTTGTATGTATTATGTGTATGTTTGCCTTTTCTACAAATGTTTTATTTCAAGTTTTTATCGCGTGTGTGTTTTTTTCCTACTTGTAGGCAAACGTGCAATACCAACATGTCTGTGTCTACTGATGGTGCTGTTAGCACCTCACAGATTCCAGCTTCGGAACAAGAGACCCTGGTTGGTATTTGTCTCTCCAGTGTAATTTTTAAAAATATTTTATGAGGTGATCAGGTAAATTCCATAAACCTGAATTATAGTGAGGCTCTTTAATTGAAATTGTATATATTTTAAACCCTACTTTCCTAGTTCTGATTGTCTGGAGTAAAATTTAACTGTTAAGAATTACTAGTAGAATTAGTGTTAAGAATTAGGAAGATTGCTGTGAGTCCAAGGCCAGCCCGGACTACAGAGAGACACCTTGTCTCAAAAAAAAAAAAAAATTATTTTCTGGTACTGGGGTTACCCAGAGCCTTGGCTCTGAGCTACATCCAGCCCGGTTGTTATTGTTATTGTTTTGAGACAGGGTCTCACTAAGTTGCTAAGGTGCCCCTGCTGGGTTTGAACTTGGGATTCAACTGTCTCAGCTTCCCAGAGTGCTAGGATTATAGGTATGCACTGCCATGCCTGGTTTGAGAATTAGTCCTTCACCACATGTACTTTAAGAGTTGCATTACATTATTAAGCATTTATGTTGATATGTGTTTCTTAGGTGACCTGTTATTTTTCTATTTTAACCTGTCAATATTTAAAAGATTTTTAAATGTCACAACAATAATTCATGTTTGTAAAGATTTTAGGTGGGGGCTAAGGACATAGCTCAGTGGTTAAAGCACTTGCCGAGCAAGCCCAAGGCCTACAGTTCTATTCCCTAGCACTCACATTAAGCTGGGCTTGGTAATGTGTGCCTGTAATCCCATCACTTGGGAGGCTGAAGCAGGAGCATTGTCATGAATTTGAGGCCAGCCAGGGCTACATAGTGAATTTGGTATCAGCAAGATGGTGTCTTCAAAACAAAACATCGAAGGCGTTATATACAAAGTAAAACCTGAATATTTCAGTCTTTTTTCTCCTCCATATCTTTTAAAATTTTTCTGTTTGTACCTGCATGTTTATTAAAGTGAGTTTAAATATATGTCGCCTGTTTTACTAAAACAGGATTAAACAAGAGTTGTTCTGCAGTTTGTCGATAAGTAGAATTCTTTTTAATGGTCCTGTAGTATTTTATAGCATAAGTCTACCATTTGTTGTTTTTTATTGTTGATTCCTTTACTGATGAATTTTATGTACTTACGATGTTGGGGATCCAACCTAGGGCCTCACGTTTGGTAAAAAAAAAAAAATGCTGTCTTGCTGAGTTACATCTCTTCCCCTCCTGATAGTTTTTAAATTGCTACTCTTGTTTTCTCTTACTCTTTGTTTGAGGTAATAGGCCTTGGACTGAGCTACAACTCCAGCCCTTTTTATTTTTTATGGTACTGGAAACTTAACCTAGGGGTACTCTACTACTGAGCTAGATCATCAGCCCTTTTAGTTTGGTGTTTTGAGACAGGGTCTGACTAAGTTGCCCAAGTGAGACCTGAACTTCCGATTCCCTTGCTGTGCCTTCCCTCAGTCTTGGGATTACAAGTGTACACTATTATACCTATCCCTCAGTCCTTTTTATTTTTGAGACAAAGTGTTGCTGACTTGCCCAGGCTGGCCTTGAATTTGTAATGTTCTTGTCTAGCTAGGATTACAGCCCTGTGCCACCACACCTGGCTTTCCTTTTGTTCTGGGGTATTATAAATAATAACTGCTGTGTATATGAATTCTAGTAAGTGTTACATATGAGTATGCTATAAGACACCGAACTGAATCTTGAATTATACACATAATTGATGGCCGGTTGCTAACTTGCTCACCAAAAGGTTGAGAAAATTTCCATTCTTGCGAACATTGAATATTACTGGTCTTTTACAATTGACATGTGTTGTGTATTTATGGGGTGCAGTAGGATAATTTGACACAGATATCCATGTAATGATAAAATCAAGGTAATTAGTATTTCCATGTCCTTAAACATTTATAATTTCTTTGTTGGAAACCTTTGAACTCCTAATTCTTTATAAAATTGTTGTGAATAATTATTGTTACTGCCTTTTTGGAAGTAGCAAGTATTCTGCTGTTGTTCAGATTTATGTCCCAGGTCTTTGTTGAGCTGGGCGTCTTTTAAATTGCTAATTATCACTTGGTTGTCTGAAACTTGGCTACTCTTGTCTGGGGTGTGTGTGCATGTATGTGTTCTTAGTAATTTCAGTATTTTCTGCTTTTTAGGTGTATTGAACTTTTGTTATTTGCAGATAATCCATTTAACTTGATGTCTTTTTTTCCCACTAGAACATTCAACACTTTTTTTCGCACTAGAACAAGGCCTCACTGTTTACTCCTGGCTGGTCCCAAACACATGTTGTAGCCCAGGCTGTCATTGAACACATAGCAATCCTCCTGCCTCAGCTTCCAAAGTGTTGGGATTATAGGTGTATGCCACAGTTCCAGGTTTATGTGGAGGTCATGCTGGGACATCAAACTCAAGGCCTTGAGCTTGTGAGCAAGTGCTAGCTATTCCTCCAGCCCATCATACCATTCTAAAAGGGAGGACTAGGAGGATAGAAATCAGTAAGATAAAAACAAGTTTTGAAATCAGCAGGACAAGGCTGTAGCTATCCTACAGCTCCATCTCCAGAATTTGGGGAAAGTTGTGGTGAGCTCTGAAGGGCTTATGTGGCCCTGCCTCTGATGGCATTGCCTCCAGCTACAGCCTCCATCTTCTTTCCTTTGATCTAGCTCTACTTATAATCTGTGAGTTTTCTCAGCTGATGATCCATCTTTCTGGCATTAACTTTTGGAGGTTTCTACTTTAACTAAGGCTTCTTCACAGCTTCATGCTTTGTCTTCCCAGGAGCACACTACCTAGCATCCACAGCCACCTTCTGAAATGAGGTGAACGCCTCTGTGACCCCACAACTGTTACATTCTTCATGTCTGTGAATCAGACACCACATGGATAATGCCAAAGTCTGCCGCTGGCTGGAACGGTAGTCTGGCCCTCTTGCTCATGGCTGAACTCCATGGGTCTGAACTTTGGCAAACACTTCTTTCTTTGGCTCTACAGGATGCCCTGGGGTACTCTTCAGGATGCCCTGGGGTACTCTTCACAGAGCAGTGTCTTCTGTTTTTCCACCCTTTAGTTGGTAAAGGGTGAGATCTTGCTGATTCCTGAGACATTCCTCAAGGCGTCTTTTTTTCACAGTCGTAATTCTAAGACTTGGCTTTTTGTCTGCAATGTGTGGTCAGCTCTCCAGCCTCTGCTGGACTGTGTGAGACCTTTTGAAACTGAGCTGAAATATTGCCTCTCTGAAGTTGTAGATGTTGGGTATTTTGTCCCAGTAACAAATAAGTAAATAAGAGTGCAAACCTGTTTGATCTGAACAGTACGGTAAGCTCACCGGCTTTCAGTCATTAATGATTGTAAAGCAATAAGCACATGGTAGAAAAATAGTATTCATTGCCTTGGAATGGTACTTTTTTATCACAACTAATGCTACATGATTCTGTGATACGTACATAAAATATAGATCCTTGCCAACATTTTTATTAGTATGCATTCATGATACATCAATAATTGCATCCAACTGGAGGACTTGGTACATGCATGTTTTGGCGTTATTTCCCTTCCTCCTCTTCATCTCTCTCCCCCCATACATCTTTCCCTGTCTACAGAAATCTCTTTTCTGCTATCGCTCTTACTTAGTTCTTTTACTGGTATATCCCTTGGTTTCCTCACTGTAGAGAAACCGTATGATATTTATTTATTGTGCTACTAGGCTACTCAAAACCTTTGTTTTGAGCTATATGTGCAGCCCATATTTTGATTTTAATTATTAACAAGAACTTGTAAAGTTTCCTAGGCTGTGGGCTCAAAATTATGATCCTCTTGCCTCATCTTTCCAAGTGCTGGTGTAACAGTCCTGTGCCACAGGGCCTGGCTTTTTTGTCGGATACAGTTTGCTGATTTTAAGCATGATGATCTCAGGATGTATGCATTTTCCCACCATGACTGAAGTTTTCTTTTGGCAGAGTAGTACTTTGTGTACATATACTATATCTTCTTTATCCATTCGTCTGTTGATGGACATACCAGTTGGGTCCATGATTTACCTATTATGTATTGATTTTGTTCCTGCATTTTTTCATACTCCTTGGTCACCTAATTTTTAAATTTACATATCCTATTGTATGTAGTAACACCTAAAGACTTTTTGAGGTCTCTTGTGAAATTGCTAAACAGTGTTTCTGTCTCTTTGAACTTCTTTCTTGACTTAGTTGCTGCAGGGCTTAAAATTATCCAATAATTTTGTTAGTTTAATAGCAGATCTTTTTTCCTTATAGGTTAGACCAAAGCCATTACTTTTGAAGTTGTTAAAGTCTGTTGGTGCCCAAAAAGACACTTACACTATGAAAGAGGTAAGTTGAATTAGGAAAGAAAGAGGAAACTAATGTCTTACTATTTCCATGTAGCCATATGTACAGTTTTCAAAGCCATGGGAGAAATTGGCATCTAGAGGGATTTTGCAGTGAGAATCAACATTGTTTTGTGGTCATTTTGAAGCTGAATATTCTACTTATTCTTGTGTGAGTTTCATTTCTCAACAAGGAGTTCAGAGGCAGATGTAAGCCCACTGGGAATTTTTAGCCTTTTTTTGTGCCGTTAATCCATGTGGCTAGCTGATAAAAGTCTTCTCAGATTTGTTATTCCTTATTAGAACCATATTTTTGAATCTATGAAAAAATTCAAATGATAACAGAAACATATCAAAATACAGTCATCAAAATAGAAAGTCTGTGATATGCTTTGAAGGTAACACAGTCAATGGTGAAGTGTTGGAGCAGATACAGTTTCTGTATATTGAGGCATAGAAGGTATTTGATGTGTTTTCCAAAAGCATCGTATGATGAAAACTTAAGGTTTTCATTGGTGACAAAATCACCGGTACTGCTAATAGTGTGATTTGTTGCCTACTTTGTAATTGAAGGAAAAACTAATATTAGTTCAAATTTGGTGAAAATAAATGAAAAAAAATTTTTTTCCCATCTGAATTAATGGACCCCCCTGAATTCTATCCAAGGACTTCTTGGGCATCCCTGGATCCCAGGTTAAGAACTTCTGCACTAGAGATACATGAGTACAATTTACTGTACTGAAATTCTGGGATGAAGGTGAGCTGATTCATGAACATGTTCTGTTTGATGGATACATCATTTCAATGTATTACAGGAAGAGGTTCCAGATCCTTTTTAGGTACACTTTTATAAAGTTCCTCAGGGATTTTTGGAAGGAGGAATCCTGTTCAGATAAATGGGATATTATTGGATGTATTTGAAATGACTTTTTTAAAAAATAAAATCATATTCTTATTTGAGGTTATATTTTATCTTGGTCAGTGTGTTTTTGATTTTGAAACAACATCTTGCTAAGTTGCCCAGGCAGGATTCAAACTTGTGATCCTCCTGCCTCAGCCTCCCAGAACGCTGGGATTTATAGGCCTGTGCAACCTGGACCATAGTTATATAGTAGTAGTTCCTTAATACTGACTCCTGCTTAGCCTGTTAATTCCTTAGTGTTTGCAGGGAAATAACAAAGTTAAATGATGTTTTTAGGGCTGTTAACTCATGTATTAGTTATTTTCTGTCACTTTGATTCAATAATTTAAGGGAGGAAAGATTTATTTTAGCTCATAGTTACAGACAGTCACAGTCCATTCCTGGATTGCTGGCAATAGTAGAATCACATGTCAGAGGTGGAAGGGGAGGAAGTACCTCACAAAAGGAAGCTAAGTCAGAAAGGAAGGGGTGGAGCTACCCTTCCATGCACTGCCCCAGTGATATGCCCGGCCAAACCTTGGTGGTCTGCCCCATTCAACCAGATCTCACTTCTCAACACATGGGTATTAGACAGCATCAAAATATGTGAAGCTTTTAGGGTACACTCCACACCCAAACCATAACAATTGGGATTAGCTTTATTAAACATAATCAGTTAAAGAAACACAATTTAGCCCACAATCCCAGCATGTAGGAAGCTCAAGCAAGAAGATTGCCAAGAGTTTGAGGACAGCCTGGACTACCTAGCCAAGACCCTGTATCAAAAAAAAAAAAAAAAGAAAGAAAGAAATGAGACAATTGTTCAAGACCATTATAAATTTTAGCTACTGAACTGTATAGTGGTGACAATACATTCTTCCTCTGCTGTCTATACCATGTTGGTTGCAGGGTACCCTTCTCTTCATGTTTAAGTTTTTTATATAAAATAGAATAGTTTTTGCATATAACTTATATCCTCTTATATACTTATCTGGATTACCTACTAAATCTAATATAGGAAAACTTACTTAAGGAATAATGAAAAGTCTAAAATACACAATTTTGGATATTTTCACATTTCTATTAAAGTGAAAACAATTGATAATTATGTGAAATATCAGAATTATGTTTGTGAAACTACATTATAAACCATTAAATGTCCTTCATGTTAGGTGGTGGTTAATAGATTTGTATTGGTAAAATTTAAAAGAACGTTACTTGCCCTTTTCTTTTTTTGAGACAGGGTCGCTAGTCCAGACTGGTCCTGAACTCACTCTGTAGTTCAGGCTGGCCACAAACTCACAGCAATCTTCCTGCCCTCCTGAGTGCTGGGACTATAGATGTGTGCTGCCATGTCCATCTGCCTGCTTTGTCTTAGTGGGGCACATAGTCTGATTTAACTTAATGGCTCAGGGTTATCTGATTATTATAGTATAAATTATAATTAATGTTGAGAGTTTATTTCATTGGCTAAATTCTCACAGATAGTTGGGTGTATGTTATTTTTTTTTTTCTCTAATGACCCCATATTGAGATTGTATGGCTGTAGGTCACTGCCATATGCACTGGGTTTTTTTTTTTGTTGTTGTTGTTGTGTTTTGTTTTCATTCTGCAACTGTTGTATTTTACTTCATTTTGTCTTACTTGGGGAAAAAAGCCCAAGTTTAAGTATATTAGATGAGCAATTATTTTTGCTTCCATTAAAGCAACTTTTTATTTTTATTTTTTTTTTTGAGATAGAGTCTTGTTTTGTAGTCTAGGCTGAACTTGAACTTTATAGTCTGGGCTAGCCTTGAATTCACAGCAGTCCTCCTACCTTAGCCTCCTGAGTGCTGGGATTATAGACATGTGTTACCATGTGCAGCGTATGTGGTGCTAGGAAATTGAACCCAGGGTCTTATGCTTGCTAGGCAGGCACTGTAACCACGAGCTATGCTCACAGTCAAAAGCAACTTTTTTGAAAGTACATGTTAGTGTCTTCTGCATACTTTTGGATATAGTTACTGGTTGTTTAATCTTGTTTAGATAAATGAGGTATTATTGAATGTATTTGAAACTTTTTTCTGGTTTTAAGAAGTCATATTTTTATTTCAGGTTTTATTTTATCTTGGCCAATACATTATGACTAAACGGTTATATGATGAGAAGCAACAACATATTGTATATTGTTCAAATGATCTTCTAGGAGATTTGTTTGGAGTACCAAGCTTCTCTGTGAAAGAGCACAGGTAAATTCTTAATCCATTGTCAAAAGGCAGCTGGGCAGACATTTCAATGTACTTCCACTCTTAACTCTCTTTTGTCGGCTGCGAATTGTTGTACCGTGTAAAAAAGAAAATGTTCAGATTTTTGAGGACAGATTCAGTGTTTCAAAGGAGAGTCTCTGTACTAGCCAGGTGTTGCTCTTAGCTATAGCCTTATTCCTATATTTGGTTTCTTAGCTCAGTAGCATATTGTTTGAGAACCTGGGTTCTGGAATCTCGTAAAAAATTATTTGAGACCAGTAATTTACTGGCAATATGAATGAGTAATTGATGTAACTGCTCTGTACTAGTTTCCACCATTTATAAAATAGGGATGATGTAAATGCTTTGTGAAGAAAGGTTGTATAAAAAGCGTAATGTTTCGCGTATAGAAAGCGACCGTATACTAGCTACTAAGTTACATGTTATAAGTTGTTAATACAGTAATTTCCAAAAGTAATCCTTATGCCGACATTGTGTAGTAAAGGCTTTTTCCTCAGCAAAAGATAATCCTTATACCACCACATAGTAAAGGCTTGAATTTGAGCTATAATTACTTTGAAAATCTTTTGCTGGGTCATATACCATTATGACAGGTAATCTGCTCCATTTTGCCTAGATCATTTCTAGAGTGATTCTACTGGGAACTAAAGACTTTTTTCCCCCAACTCATTCCTACTTTTGAATTGTGTCTCAATTTAGCAATCTGTGTTGTCTTAGTATGTATATCTTAATAAGTCAGTGACTTAGTTTTTAATCGCTGTTACTCAATATCCAACATGCACAAGTTATGGGAGGAAGAGTTTATTTTAGCTCACAGTTGCTGAAAGTCATGGTCAGTCCATGGGCAGACAGTAACAGCTGAAGCACATGGTAGAGGCGGAGGTGAGGGCAGCTCCGTATGTATTGCAAACAGGAAGTCCAGTCCCCAGAGGAAGGAAGGAAGCAAGCAAGCAGGAAGCAGCATATATCCTTCCAAGTCCCATCCCAGTGATCGTCCCTACTGGGTCCAGCCTCAGTGCTTTGCCCCTTAAACCCGGCTGCACCCCTGTAATCCAGTCTACATGGCTGTCTTCCACCACATGCCCGTAATCCAACCCTCTGGTGCAGGCTCCACTCTCCTAACAACACATGGTTTCATAGATAATATGTACCATTCAAATGCATGAAGTTTTTGGGGGGCATTCCAAGTCTAAAGCGCAATAGTAAGATACTTGAAACAACTGGCTTGCTTCTAGTAGTGTTTAATGCCCAGTGATAGTAGTGCTTGGAGATACAGTTCAGTGGCAGCGTACTTGACTGGTGCTCTTGAGGTGCTAGGTCGAGTACCATAAGAAGAAAATGTTAGAACTAACAGAGGTATAAATGGGACAGATGCTGGAGGAATGGCGCAGCAGCACATGCCTCACAAGTGCAAGGGTCTGGGTTCGATCCACCAGTACTACATAAGCACCTATGTTGGTGCATGCCTGTAATCCCAGAATCTGGGAGGCTGGGGCAGGAGGGTTCTGTTAGTCCAAGGCTCGCCTGGGCCACGTGAGTTCAGGACCAGCCAGGGCTATAGAGTGAGACCTTGTCTTTAAAAAAAAAAGATACTTACAACTTTAAAACAACTTCTTTATAAACATAATATGTATTATTGAATATTAGAAGACAAAGCTCAAGAAAAGTAGGGAAAATTAGTCTATCTTGTCATCAAAAGTTATTACTTATTTTGACTCTAATTATGGATACTAAGCATATACTCTACCACTGAGTTAGATCTCTAGCCTTTGTCTTGCTTTGTTTGCTCATTTATTTTTGAGACCGGGTTTTTGCTTTGTAATCCAGACTGGTCCTGAACTCGCTGTGTGGCCTAGGCTGTCCACTGTCTCACAGCAGTCCTACTTCAGCCTCCAAAGTGGAGGGATTATGAATGCGTGCTACCACGCCCAGCTTACATGGTGCTGGACAATCTATTTAGGGCCTTGTACATGCTAGGAAAGCGCTTTAACCACTGAGCTATTCATCTAGCCACTCTTGCTTTTTAATTTAACATTATAGAAGCATCTTTCCATTGGTAGCCTATTTAATATTCATGTATGTTGTTTTATACTATAGATTTAATTGTGTAAACTTTAAAAAGTTTTAAATATTATTTATGCTGTAGATACAACTATATAAACTTAAGAAGAAGCTATTGCTAATTTTTGTGCCATTTTAATATTCAATTCTGTGATAATTGGAGGTATAGTTTTTGATATTGAAAGCATTTTTAAGATCCTGATTCGAATTCTAAGGCAAAGATTAGAAACTGGAAAATTAATGACTTGAAAAAGGATTTGAATAAGAAAGTTAATTTTTGTGGGTTAAAGTTCCTGTATGGAAGTGTATCTCAATTGTCAAGAGCTTGCCTACCATGCTTATTGCCCTGCCTTCAATCTCCAGCATGAGGCAGGGGAAGTTGCTGTATGAGTTATTCTCGGGATGAAAAGAAATAGTTTGGTTTGGTAACTAATCTTGTGAATTAGAAATGATGTCTACTGACGAACATTGTCAGGACATTAGTGTAAAATCAAAAGAGGAAAAAGTTGTTATCGGTGAATACGGGAGTACAATAAACTCAAGTTAGGGTATGAATTCCACAAGAACAGAGATTTCTCTTTTTTTCTCATTGTTTTTGCTTTTCAGTGTCTAAAACTGACATACATAGTTCTATCTATATTTATTGACCGGACACTGCTTTATCTTTTAATAAATTTTAAGATTAAGAAAGAAGACCAAGCCTTGGTGGTACAGGTTTGTTAAACCCAGCACTCTGGGAGGCTAAGATAGCAGGATTACAGGTTAAAGCCCAGCCTGGGCAACTCAATGAGATCCTGCTTTGTAAAAAAAAAAATTTAAAAAATGGGCTGAGGTTGTAGCTCAGTGCAAAGTCCCAGTCCCATGAAAAGAAAAGGAGACCATTAAATGGTTAATCAAGGTTAATTAGGTTCCTGTGTAATGGGTTTTAATGATTTATTGCATCTTTAAACAATTTGTAAGTACAGTGCTAGGGAATTTTTGTCTATAAATACACTAACCTACATCCCCATTCCTTGGGATCTTTGCTAATGTATAAACACGAAGCACCTGTTAGGGAGTAGGCATGTGTATCTTTCAACATGGTAATTATTGAAAGGAGCTGTGTGTAACCATTGTGATTTCTTTTTTTCTTTCAACAAGGAAAATATATGCAATGATCTACAGAAACTTGGTAGTAGTCAATCAGCGAGGTAAGTTAATTTTGAGCACCAAATACTTGTATAAACGTTTTTAAGAGCTGAGGATATAGTCCAGTGGTAGAATGCTAGGATAGCATGTACAGAGTCCTGGGTTTGGCCCTCAACACCACATCAGAAGGAAAGCATTTTAAAGGTGTGTGTATCTGAGCGAGTCTGAGTGAGTCTGAGCTCACTGTGTAGCCCAGACTAGCCTCCAACTCAACATTCCTCCTGCTTCGGCCTTCTGAGTGCTAGGATGACAGGCATGTGCCACCTCATCTGGCTTATGTGGTGCTGTGGAGTCAAACTCAAGTACTTAGCCCTTGCTAGGCAAGCACTTTAATTGCTGAGTTGTTCTTTCAGTCACACATTTTCTAATTGTAGTTCTGTTTATTCACTTACTTGATTTTTTGAAATGGGGTCTCACTAAGTTGCAGAGTTTAGCCTGAAACTCATAATTCTTCCTCCTCCCCAAGTACCGATTTTAGGCATGTGAACCATGCCTGATTTCTTAGTGTTGTGGTGGTAGGAATCAAACCAAGGGTCCTCATACATGCTGTGCAAGTGCTCTGTCACTGGGCTACACTACGATTATCTTTAAAAGTTACTTTGATTAAATATTAATTATAATGAAAGTATGATAAACTAGTAGGAAGAAATACATGTGAAATGAAACAATATAAGGAGATTTAATGTAAAGGTTAAATTAACTAATTTAAGCTTTGGAATATTACAGTTAGGATTTATTTTGGAAGGTAGAGATATGCTCAAACTTTGCAAAATACATTAAACCACTCTGGGAAGTAATATCCTAGGTAGAATCATTTGAAAGTATAGGCCTTTCTCTCTCTCTCTCCCTCTCCCTCTCCCTCTCCCTCTCCCTCTCCCCCCCTCTCCCCCTTTCCCCCTCTCCCCTGTAAGTAGCATTTTAGTTATCCACTTGCAGTTCTTAACTGGTCATTTTTGGGTTGAATCTTTCAGGATGTGATTGACACTTTTCAGAGTCACATATACACTTGTATGCTGATAAATGTTTAGAATTACACATTCCATGAGAAAGCCTTGATTTGTAGTGAACGGTGATTTCCATGATGTATGAATAGTCTCATTTTTAGGTAATAAACAGTCATTTGGACATAGAGAAGAGGTAAAGTGTAGTTTTGAGAACTGGTATGAGCTGGCTTCAACAAACTCCATCTCTCCAAAAGCCTGCCCTTAAGCTATAGTCAAGAACTACTGTAGAAGCTTTTTTAGTTCTCAGAATGAATTGTCTGTTGCCTCGTGATCCTGCTGTTCTATATTCAGATTCTGTTGTTGTATGGCTTTGATTACACATGATTATATTTTTGTTGTCTCTGACTCATTCACATTTGCACTCTACATCATACTGTATAATATTTTTACTAATACACATATGAATCAAATACTATTCTACTGAAGTTAGGAATCAAAACCCAGCAGAGGACATCAGCATATTATGCTAGAATAAAAATAACTGTTAGATAACTTGACATTATTTTGGAGTATTGGATAGCAAAATACACATTGAGAGTATCTGTAGTATTTGATTTTCTTTTTTGGGAGTGGTGATCGTGGGCAAGGGGTTGGGGTATACTGGGGGTGAGACTCGGGCCTTCACATTGTGCTTCATCCCCAGGCAATTTTTGGCTTTGGCTTTGAGATAGGGTTTCACTAGTTGCTAAGTTACTTGCGCTGGGCTTGTTGCTTCAGCCTCCCAGAGTGCTGGGATTACAGGCCTGTGTCACCAGGCCTCGTTGCATTGTGAAGTTGAAGTCTACATCCCTAATATGTTCATTCACTTATGAGACTGATATGCTTGCGTACTGCACAAATGGGGCACCTCGTTTATTGAAGCTGTAGCATATTACTACAAAAATTGTTGATGAAATGATATTCTGTGTGTAGATTACGTAATATTATTTTCATTTTGAATTTACTTTAGAATTCAGTTCAGCAAAAGTAATTTTGAAATCCTTATGTTAGTGTTATCAGCCTTACCACACCTAATTTTGATGTTTTGAGTTTGATGTTTATATATCTTAACTACAAACTACACCCATCTGAATAGCTCTAATTTGAGCTACTACCTAATCAAAATCTGTTCACCTTCCTGAAGTTTCTTGATGAATGGGGCCACATGTTATCCAAGGTAGAATCTTAGAATCATAACTTTTTTCTTTCCTTAAGTTATTTATCAGTTACCAGGTCTTGTTGGTTTTCCTCTGTTTTTTTTCTTTCTTTCTTTCTTTTTTTCCTGTTTTTGTTGAAACAGAACAGGTTCTTGTTCTGTAGACCAGGCTCTTTCTGAACTTAGTGTGGAGTCTAGGCTGGCCTCAAAATCACTGCAATCTTCCTGCATCAGCCTCTTGAGTGCCAGAATTACAGGCATGTGCCTCCATGCAAGGATTGGGTCGTGCTGGGGAATCCAGTTTAAGGGCCTTTCACTTGCTAAGCAAAGTGCTCTTAACTGGTGTTCTCTAGCCCTTCTTTTCTTTTCTCTGAAATTGATCTTTTTTCCGTGCTTTACTTAGTCCAGGTTTTAATACTTTTTCATTTGTGGTAGCGCAGTTACTGTCTAATCCTGATTTCTTTTCCTGTGTCTTCTGTCTTACCTTCTCATTTAGGAATGT